>BJKM01000552.1:0-374511 GCA_015082035.1 Chaenogobius annularis
ATTTTTTCTCTGTAAATATGAGTCTGATTGTAATTAAACACACAGCGTTTTGAAGCTTAAAATACATGCTGTGTCTCAATTCGGGGTCTGCATGCTCCGAAGGCTACGTTTGAAGGCCGGTTGCGTCACTTCCTGCGCGACAAGGCTGTCCCATTTCATGGAGCCCACTTCCTGCTAGAGTGCCCCCCGGTGGCCGTTAGCCAATAAAAATCTATAAATTAACCGCACCGTTGCAGGGTTCAAAGCGTGCGGAAAAAGTTATTACTAATTATTTAATTTAGATTAAAATTATTTATATGGGACAACAGCAAAAAGGAAAAGATATGGAATATTTCGGAGTGAATAATGATAATAATCAAACGTATATATCCCTAATATAAAAAAATACGCTGTTTACTGGTACCTTTCTGGATATTTATAGTCTTTCTGAGTGCAGATTAGGTTAGATACGATAGCTTTTGCCCCATTTTGCAGTAGTCAATTAATGGCTCAATAGGGTATGTCTTTAGTCAATTATAGCCCTACTTATCCATAACGTTCTCTTCTAGATTGTTCTTGTTTCAATGAAATAATAAAGTACAATTCTATAATACTTGCTTAAACATAGAACTTATTAAATACTAACATTGTAAATATCCATAAACCATCAGGATTTTTTATAATTAATGTGGCATTATTAATCGCAAATATTTTGACCATACATAATTGTGACACTATTGCCTACCTAGCGGCAAGATCAAATCAGGTTTGAACAGAACTCTATTAGCAAGTAGAGCTGCTCCATTATGGTAAAAAATTATAATCACAATTATTTGGCTCTTAATTTAAATGTTAAGTATTTTTTTAAACTATAGCCTATAGAGAAAGGATAGATATAATTGATTTTATCAGTAAAGTTTTGTAACACTTGAGTTTTTTTTTTTTTATTATTAATTTATTATTGGACTAGAATAATAAATGAAATCACAGTTTTAAATTGGATTACCTGCACAGCCCTATTAGTAAGTAGGAGTGGGCGATATTGATTAAAATTAATATTTTTTATATTGAATATAATATATAATATTATTGTTATTATATTATAACCTAAACTGTGTCAGTAATTGTCTTGGTTGAGGTTCAAGTATTGCGCAAAACATGAATGGACCATAAAATTAACCACTAAAGTGCAGAAATATCACTTTCATAATCAGGTTTGTTTTGGAGATTTCATTAGTCTATATTTGAGGTCATTTTTAATACTTTTAGATCCATACAATCTCAATATTCTAATTTTGCACATCACCAAAACAACAATCGTGATATTAATCCATGTATCGATAAATATCTCCCACCTCTTTTGTCAAGTTGACATTTATCTTGTTTTTTACTCTCAAAACTGCACGCTGTTGACCTGCTTGGACTTTGAGACCTGTAATGTAGTTTGCATATGCCAACAAATCGTGAAGGTCTGGTGCTGTTACCTCATCCTCTTGCATAACTTCTAAACCTAACCTTTATTACAGCTCCGATAGCGGCATTATCCAAACAGACCGAGTGCACTTTCACACGCTGGCCACCACAACCTGCTGTGACAGTGCAGGACTTAAAATTGCCCATTAAGTGTTTCAAAAATCTTTTCAAACCAGTGTTTATACAAAGAGTAGATCGAGGTAACTGAGCGTCTCAGTCAACTCGATCTACGGTTGACTTTATATTTGCTTTGTCATCTCTGGGTCACCTGACCTCGCTAGACCTTATAGTGTAAACTCTTCTTGGAAATGTTTGCTATTTGCTTGGCTCCAATTTGTGTTCAAAGTGTGGTAAATGTTACACTAGTTCTTTCATCTGTCTCGAGTAGATTATTGGCACCATTCTTTCATCGAGTGACTCTTCAGTTCATTGTGAGATCGGTGCAGTATCTTTCCAGAGGGTTTTTGGTGCTTGAAAATTTGTGCTTAATCCCGTGTTGTCAAAATATATAGCCCATAATAAGAACGGCCTGTTTGATACGACACAGCATTTTTCCAAAAACAACTAAGAAAGCGCAAATGAACACGCTTTGATTAAAGAAATCAGGTCACACCCATTGGGAAGTCACAGCATAGACTAGAACGGTAAGAACTGGGCCTGCTCATGTTGCACTAAAGCCTTCTTGTGCAAGCCAAGGATTACAAATGGAAAACTGTGTCTTTTGTTACGTTTCCAAATAGATTTATGAAGTAAATGTGAAACTTGAGCACTTTTCAAACTTGTATACGAATCATCTTGTCTGTTGGATTTCCAGGATCAGTTTTGATTTTGACTGATGTTTAGTCATCATAATTTGACCCCTAAATTCTTTCAAATTGAATTGAGTGACTGCATTCTCGAATGCAGGCACTTATTGTTCTTGTGTTTTTTTATTATTATATTTTCCACATGTATCCAGTTTTTTGGCACGGTGATTCCTGCTACTGCTTTCGGTATTCCTCAGTCTTGCCATTTTTTTCTTGATTCGTCTTCAGACTTGGGATTTTTCCCTATCTCTTAGAGTGGCGGAATGTTGGTGCTTTGTCATGGCAACTGTACAGAATATGGCTGATCTTGGACTTCTCCATAACAGATATGCTGTTTTCCAAACATTCTGCAGTCACTCGCAATGGCTTCCTGCCATTGCACGGCGTCTAGTTCATATTGACCTTTGTGTATTGTGAGAAGGTACATTGCATTTCTGTATCACAATTATCGACTTTCCCAATAGGATTTGAATTACGGTACTTTATCAGGTTTTAACGATCCATTACTTAAACATTGGAATTTCACAAGTAGTTTTAAACCTGTGCAAATAATTCATTTAGCTACTATCTTTTTGAGATCTTTAGTTTGAGACCTTTTAAGAAATGCTATGTTTGTTTGTGTAAAATTACTTTAACTTAATGTCATCTGAAATATTTTTTCTATCCTGTGGTGTATAGCTGAATTGAACAACATTTTTGTGAATATAAAATCTGTGTCCCTGTAGTTGTAATGTTATTCCTGATTGGTTAATGTCTTTGTTTCCACAGACAATGATGGTTGTCGTGCTGTGGCTCGCCGTCTCCTCGCTGGCGTTGGTCCAGTCCAGCGCAGTGCAGAACTGTCACCCGGGCTGCCGCTGCGACGTGGAGAGTTTCGGTCTGTTTGACAGCTTCAGCCTCACCAGAGTGGACTGCAGTGGGCTCGGGCAGGGGTCCACCATGCCGATCCCCATCCCGCTGGACACCGCGCACCTGGACCTGTCCTACATCTCCATTTCGGGACCCCTGACTGACAACATGCTGTCCGGGCCGGGCTACACGACGCTGGTGAGCTTAGACCTCAGCGGCAACCACATTACAACAGTAAGTGCAAAGCTTTTAGGGCTGGGGACTGTAAAACGTGATGTGTGTTTCTGGTATTTAGTGATAAACTCTCTCGTATATAGAGCATTGTTTTCCACTTGATTCATTGTAATCTGAAATATTGATATAAAACAACTGAACGTAATGAAACAAAACCAAACAATTGTTGTTTTGGAAAAATGTAAATGTGTTGAGTATCGTCTAAAATGAAAACTATTTAAAAAGGCTGCAAAAAAGCTGATGAGGCAATAAAAATAAAGAAACTTGAAGTGCAATCCTTCAAACAAACATATAAGATGCTTGTTCTGCAGTTGTTGTTAATGCTTTCATTCCATTCCCTGTTTATCGCAATACCTGAACCTCACCCAAAACATATACTGACACGTTTTAGCACAATTTGGATGGACTGACTATAGGAATTGGGATAAGATGAAAAAAATTTTTTGGGGGGGGTCAAAATCATCCAACCCTAGTCCATTCACTTTATGCTCAAAACTGTAAAAATGAAATGCCCCGCCCCCTCACTGTGACATTTTATTAAGCAGCAGAAAAATTAAAGTTTGCATGTTTTCAATCATTTATTTTTTTAATGCTATTCAAATTGTTTAACCCAATATAACGTGAAAGAGCCGTAATCTACATTTTTCAAAGAAGTGCAAAAAACTGCAGGGTTGTGGAAGGTCAAAATGGAGATTCTCTGAGCACTCAAGCGTTTAATCCTGAACATTACACTGTTACTCAAACATGAGTGAAGCAAACACAACCCTGAGTAAGTTCATGCTGAAGGAAAACCATTATTAAACAGTTAAAAGCTCATAAAAGGGAATTTTATGGTATTATTAGTACAGACAAAATGTTGAACTCAAAAATCCTACGTTTTTTTAATATGTGAGCGAGTGCAATGGAAAGTAAGAACAAATGAATTTATGGAAGCTATGGCCATTATTGTTTTATGATTCAAGATAATTATCATTCAGGTGTTTGTTTAACCTTAACTCCACTTTACTGTTTGTTTTTTACTTCAGGTTTCACGTTATGGCTTTTAGAGTGTTGCTTATAAATGCATAATAAATATTAACACTGCCCAGTAGCGTGAACATTTGAAAACACTGAAAATGACTTCTGGGAAACTTTACGAAGAATCACAAGCAATCTGTAGACATATAAACTACCGGATTAGCCGTTTTATATAGTTATACAACTCCTGTAGAGATGAGATATTTAGTTTATCTTGCTGTTATTACAGGCATTACGGTAATTTTTGCAAAACACAAGTTTATTTTTATTCCCGGTGTCATTCCCGCAATCGCTTTTAATACTGGCTGACTTTTGTTGTTCTTCAATCCGTCTTGTTTATATTGCATTATTTATTATTTTATTGCAATACATCCCGCTACTATTTTGGCACGATATCTTATCTTCCACCTCTCACCTGTTTTCTTTTGCACGCAGGTTTAAAACATACAGTACAGATAAACCCTTTACCTACTTTGTAATTGTCTTATCGTTTGCAGGTAAGCCCTAACGCTTTGTCCAGGCTGCGTTATCTGGAGTCTTTGGATCTGAGCCACAACAGCCTGGCAGCGCTGGCCCCAGATTTCTTCTCTGGCCTCCCGTTATCCGAGGTGGATCTAAGCTACAACGACTTCGAAGACTTCGACATGAACGTGTTTGCGACCAAAGTGAACCGCGGGCCAGTGACCGTGGATCTGTCTAACAATCGGCTCACAAAAATGTCCACGGCCGCGCAGGGAAAGACGCTGCACATTCAGAGCTTAAACTTGACGGCCAATCGTTTCACAAGCGTCCCAAAGTTGACCCAACTGCCGCTGTGGTACCTAAATATTGACGCGAACCCGGTCAAAAAGGTCAAAGAAGGAGCGTTTTCACAGTTGGAGGATTTGGTTTACTTGTCGATCAGCGGCAACAGAGAACTACAGGTCATCGAACCGTTTGCATTCAGAGGTCTACAAAGTCTGCAAGTTCTGGATCTTTCTAACAACCCAAATCTTAAAAACTTAGATCCTAAAGTTTTTGCTGGACTAGACTCGCTGCAGGAGCTGAACTTGTCCAAGTCTGGCGTGGTTTCGCTGCCAAATGAAATGCTCGCCCACCTGCCCAGTATAAAAAGTATAAAACTGGGGGAGAATATTCGTTGCTGGAAGACGAAGAAGCCGGGGCAGTTTCACTTGCACCTTGGGCAGCAGCAGCCCACTGAAGTGCTCAACTGTAACGTGGAAGGCCTTGGGTTGTGAGCCTTGAGAACAATGAACCAAATATATTGAACCCTGAAGCTTGTTGTGTGCCTTTTGAAACCTGTTATGCAAACGCCTCCAACAGAGTCAATATTTGCAGTTCGAAATGATTGGAAATGTTTTGTAAGCTGTCGCAGACTATCAAATATCCATTTAAACATCAACCAATCAGGACCAAAAGCATATTGCACTCAACACGGCCGATCTGCATTTCAACCACTACAGTTTTTTTATGAATTGTTTTTGTTTTTTCATATCGGTCTGTAAATGATGTTTCTTAAATGATGTGTTTCTCACTAACAGATGAGACTATGGTGACCCCTGATAGTCTAAAATGATCTGCCTAATCTTGTCTGAAAACAACCTGGACCAAAAAAAAACACAAAGTTTATTATACTGTTAAAATGTTAAAGCCTTACATTTGTAGAATCATTACACAAATAGAAAACAATTGTAAATGTAATAATGATATTAACTTTAACCCGTGGATTCTATTGATTGACTGGTTGATTTGAACTTTCGGTTGTTGGGTTTTATTTTGTTATGCAACTTCAATCAAGTCGCTAAACTTTGCCTCTTTCACCGGTCTGACTCTGAGCTGCATTAACTACCAAATAAATAGTATACGGTATCTGAATATCATTTGGTTAATCGATAGCTGTGGTTATTCACGTCACAATGTAATCCCCAATTAACTGGAAAAATAATGCATTTTACAAGCAAAATTACTAATTTTTAATTCAATCTATTCTAAAAAAAAAAAAAAAAAAGTCATCCTAAATGTTATGTTATTTTATCTCACATTAAACAATTTGAACAAAGCGTATTAATGATTTTGCTGTTGTTTGTTCAATAATTGTCGTCGTTAATCTGAACATTTGTAGTGGTCTTGCATTGTACAACATTCCTGTGGAAACTTAATAGGCTCAGGGCTGCAGGTTGAATAAGGGATTTTGATCAATGAGTTTTGTATTTTACATTTGTAGAGGTTTATATTTGTATCTTTGTAAGTATGTCGTTTATGGCAAAGTGCTTTCTATGTAATAAATCTGACATTGAATAGCATAATCTCTGACTCAGTGCTTTTACTTCAAACTAAGGAATTACAATTTAATGCCTCAAATACAATGTGACACACTTTTCTTAATTATACGTCTCAAATTGTTCATAAAAACAAAGGCGATGTTTTCTGTCAACGAGGGTTGTCAACGGTTACTGAAAATGACTGTGGTTGAGTCAAAACTACGTCATCAAAGTCTTTTTAGGCTTTATTCAGGCATGACCCTTTTCCACTAGGCCTGACTCAAAAAGCTGGGTGTGGCCTTCTGTTGTTAGAAATCCTGGCTTTTGTGACGACCTTTCTGTTCCTTTTTTTTAAATTATTTTTTTATTCTCTTAACATGTTTTGTTCGGATTATTTGAGAAGAACACGCACAATTGTGTGTGAGATGGTTAAAGACATTTGAGTGCAGATACATGCCTTGGTTTGGCAGACTACAGTGGTCTGGTGTCCTGCCAAAGAGCAGAGAGAACAGCAGAGAGACGAGAAGAAAACGAAAGGCTAGAGACGGAGAATTGGCTGATTATTTTCGGTTTTTGGCCGTGAGAAAATGCCCTTTCTCAAACTCTTCCAAGATTCGACTGAAAAGTACAAATTGTCAACCGGGCGAATTCTCATTTACTGTTACGCAACGGTTTTGGCATGGAAAAACGTTAGGAAAGTTTTTGCTTTACAGAATTCCATATAATACACTATAATACAAAAGCCACAGATGATGAATTTGAATCACACTTTCTGTCTTTGTAGGTTATACGGTTTAACAGCAATGAAAAAGGCATTTAAGTGAGTTCTATGGTGGGGGAAATTGTATGACGCAATAGGATTAGACAGCACAATTTTATCTTAATCACCACACTTTGTTTATACTCTAGACTTCCTTCAAAACAACTCTCGTTCTTTAAATTCTGCTCTGTTCAACCTAACTGTTGTGAAAGCAGTGGTTTTTGGTTAAGCCCATGTGGATTTCTGTGCACCATTTGTCGTTGGTTTGGGGGGGGAGGCTGTCTCACGATGACCCCATTGCACAAAATACTTCCAGATGTGTCCGTCTCCTAAAGTCCCCTGAGACCAAGTGAAAACATCTATTGCTTTAAGTGTACTTCAGGCTTCGCTGTGACAAAGTTAAGAAATGTAAAGAATGCTAATCAGGTTCAGAGCAGACCGATGTGCACATACAGCTCATGATGCTGTATTTTATTTCCATGACCATCGTCAGATCAGTGTTAATGTTCAGTGTCTATCCAGTTCAAACACTTTAGGAATGTTGAAGTAAAAAGTGTTATAACAATTCAGACTTCAGAGTTCACAGATTATACTGCATGAATGAAAAGAACACTCAATATTTAGAGAGCTAAATAATGAGCTTATTCAAACAGACTGAACAAAAATGTACCTATGAAATGTCATAATAATTGAAGGAGAATATTTGGATTGGCCCTCTTCAAATCCGGGTGTGGTCGAGATTTAGTCCCAAATTTGATGTGAATAAACTAAGCAAACTATTTGAGAACCTCTGGAGTAGCAACCAACACCTGTCTTGTGTGTGTGCATTTGGGAGTGTGTATGGGAGTGTGTGTGTGTGTGTGTGTGTGTGTGTGTGTGTGTGTGCGTGTGCGTTTGTGTGTGTGAGTGCGCTATGCTATTTTTGCATTGAAAAAAACAAAAATACCACTTTGAGGTTAGATACAAAAGTTTTTTTTTAAAAAGCATTAATAAGCACATTATTTATTTATTTGACTATATAAAGACCAGAGAGCAGTAAACAATACAAAAGGAAGCACAATTATGTGTAAATGTACCAGCACATCTATCCACCAGTGTCTCATTGTCATTGGTGTATAAAGTATTGAGTTTCTTGTGTTTTGTGCAGGACATTGACATTATTGCTGCATATCCTGGCTCCAGGACAAGGACTTTTGCCTTCAGATTTCTACAATCATAATTGTGCCCTTGACACATGAGAAATGTTATAGGAACTCTTGAGATAAACATTATTAAAGAGATAAAAGTATAAATTGTCAAGCCTTATTGTGATTATTTCAAAGTAGGAGAGGTAGTGCAATCAAAACATCAAAACAACAATTATTTATTGTAACATAACAGTGCATGCAGCCTGTTTTCTTGGCTCAAACTAAATAATGAGCTTATTCAAACAAACTGAACAAATAATTTCAATCAAGGAAAATAAATTAATCTATGAAATGCGATAATAATTGAGACAAGTGCAACCAACACCTGTCTTGTGTGTGCAGGTGTGCGTGTGAGTGTGTGTGTGCGTGTGTGTGTGTGTGGGTGGGTGGGTGTGCGTGTGCGTGTGCGTGTGTGTGTGTGTGTGTGGGTGTGTGTGTGTGTGCGCGTGTGTGTCGTGAGTGATATTTGACTTTTCTACATTGTCGTATGAGCATTAACTGCATGTCCAACACAGGCTGCTTTCTGCTCTGTGAGAAATCAAGCAAAGATAAGTTGCAAGAATGTTTCTGGTTCAGCCTGAAACATGTTATCAATGTCTCAAGTGATAAGCGTGACATACAATCAGCTGCTGTGCTATTCTCGCATTGAAAAAAAACAAAACAAAACTGACATTTCAAGAATTTTTAGAGGAGCATTTGAAGACTTCTGTGAGCTACTTTCTTTCTTCACTTTTCACAAAACTGATAAATGCAGCGCTTTAAACATAAGGGAACCACTTTATAATAAATACAAATTAATTTTCCTTTACAAAGCAAAAACTAAGACTTAATTCATACTGAACATGTCATTTAGGAAGCATGATTCCGGTTTGGTAATTTAACTACCGATGGTGTTAGGATTAAGTGATTACTAATCCTGAATCATTCTTAATAAACTGTTTGTTCACTATGCATTAAGTCTTTGTTCATGCTTTACTAAGGCAGAAGTGAGTGTTACCAGCATAAGTTCATGTTTGAGCTATAAATAGTAGTAAAAATAGTGAACTGAAAAGCAAACCAGCATGCAGAATGTCCCAATTGTGGAGAGTTGGACAAACGTTCTGTGGTACGTTCTTCTCTAACAAAGCCAAGTCTGGAGTCTTATCTTCTCTCTGCAGGGAGGAAGAGGCGGAGGTGGCCTGACATCAACATCGTGCAGCTCACTGAGATTTTAAGGGATGTGAGGACACGTAATCACCAAGACAGCACGAACGGGTCATTTTAAGATACCTTCTGTCTCATATATATATATATATATATATATATATATATATACACCAGCACATCTATCCACCAGCGTCTCATTGTCATTGGTGTATAAAGTATTGAGTTTCTTGTGTTTTGTGCAGGACATTGACATTATTGCTGCATATCCTGGCTCCAGGACAAGGACTTTTGCCTTCAGATTTCTACAATCAACTGCATATCCTGGCTCCAGGACAAGGACTTTTGCCTTCAGATTTCTACAATCATAATTGTGCCCTTGACACATGAGAAATGTTATAGGAACTCTTGAGATAAACATTATTAAAGAGAAAAAGAGTATAAATTTCAAGCCTAATTGTGATTATTTCAAAGTAGGAGAGGTAGGGGAATCAAAACAATGATTATTTAAACTTTCCTAATTTATTTTCATCAGTCCATGCAGCCCATTCTCTTGGATCAAACACTAAATACACACCATATTTATGTTCATGGTTTTACTTTTCCATTATCAAAGGTTTATAAAGCTTTTGTGTAGCTCCATGTGTTAAATGTGCTTAAAAAGACAGTTTGCATATTATTTTATGATCCAAACATTTTGACAGTGTTTGGTGACAGTGAATCCCGACTGTGTGAAACATCTACTCTGCTCCAGGTTTTGGGTTTCAGATGAACAATAGTGCAGCTTGTTTTAAACCACACAATTATCTTCCATACTGTATCTAGATCTAATCTCAGCAAAAGTATACAGGTATATGACAGTTCATCAAAAGACACAACAAAAGACGCTTAATCACCCGCCTCCAGGGGTCAGTTATGTAACTGCATTCATTTTACAGTATTATATGAGTTATGAGGGCTCTATAGTTCCAACTGCACTGGATCACACTCTTCTTTGTCTGGTATCGTGGGCAGAATGTGGGCTATCAGGGACAAGTAAAAACATGAATATATTTGCCATAACAATCTGATAAAAACCTCTTTGTAGCAGTCTAAAAGGTGCGGGGAGTTGCAAGTTTGACTTCAGTCACTGTTATTTGACTATTTGATTACTTTATACTTGAAATGAATCATTCATGATAATAATTCATAAAAATGCAAACAGACATGAGAGGACTTGAAACTCACAGCGTAGGACTTGGGACTTGTGGGCCATTGACTCAGACTTGAGGCCAAAGACTTGAGACTTACAAAACAAGGACTAGGTTTGATCTGTGCGTGTTGGTGGATGTTAGGAGAGTAGAATAAGGGCTTTACAAGATAAGAGGAACTGTAAACACAGGAACAGGTAAATAGGAACTGGTGACTTTACGACGCCTCTGGTTGTACTAAATGTGTTTTGAACCAGTTTAAGAGGCCATATTTTCTCCACATACCAACAGGAGCCAGGTAAACAAAGCAGTAAGTAGGTGCAGATACAGCCAAAGGGACAAGGATAATATCAAAAAGTTTAAAGTGAGACTAATACATTTAATGAACATGAAAAATAGCACCATCTGCACCATTTGGGTACAATAAACAGAGTTGTGTTTATGGTCTGAGGGGGCGCTTTCCCTAAGGACTCTCTCTGCCTCACGCGTGGACGAACATCTGCTTTCAATCACAAACTCAGAACAACCAGGAGACGGTTTTCTTTGAACGTCAAACCACTTCTTCCTTTGGGATGAATCAAAGCATTATTTAGTATACTGAATTTATAACCTGGACTTTCATATATATTATATATATATAATATATACATATTTCAGTCTGATCACATGCCAGGGCTGTGTGATGATTAAAGTAATGTTGACCTTCTTCAGACCCCACAATTAAACTAGTTTTATACTGAATTTTAAATAAATATTTATGAAAATGAACAATGTTAGGTTCAAATATTAAAGTTTGATCTGACAAAATTCTGCTTTAAAAAGTGCCTGGTAAAAAGGCCAGATTGCATAGGTTGTCCTGACCCTTTTTCCTGGTTTGAGGTGGAAGTAGCAAGAAAATCAAACTCATGTCCAGTGTATGTCTTAAATGTGCAAGAAGAACCACTGAGACGTAGAGAGTGACAAGCTAAGCCTTTTGAGCAGACTTTGAGCCCGGAGCGCGCTGAAACACTACCAGCCTTGTGCTGAACAATAAGCTCTGTTGTTTACCCTTTTTCTTTGTCATGACTTTTTCTTGCAGTTTGCCACAAGACAATTACCATTTAAACACAGATGTGACAATGGAAACACTGTGGCGAGGCTAAAGAAACATTTGACACATTCTAATGACAGGACAGTAAAGGTTTAATCAAGAAAATAGGTCCCTTTTTGTATAAATATTAGTAAGAAATGTAATTTGAGGCCTATAAGAAACACAAACCAGAAATGACTGGGTTTACGAGTTTGTTTCAGATCAGATCAATTAGGCGACTTCTCCACTGCTCTGTAATTACTTCCACATGATCAGTCTGTGGATGACACTGATCTGACTACAAGCTCCACATAGTTACAGTGTTCAATGACAATACAATAAAACGGTTTCTATAGTCACTTTAAACATTTGTAAACAAATACATTCTGAAGTCCTGAATGGAGGCAAAAGGGAAGGAAGTGGAACATAATGTCTATTAAGGAGATTTTAAGAGACATTTTGTATTTTTATCACAAAATGTGATAAATCAATTTGGTTTTGTCAAATCACATCACATGTGAGAGATGCCAGAGTGGTTTAAAGACATCTAGGCAAGGCAAGTTTATTTGTAGAGCACAATTCATACACAAGGCAATTCAAAGTGCTTCACACAACAGGAAAAAATGCATTAAAATCACAAAGACATGGCACAAAATAATAGTTCAAGACATAAAAGAGAAGAGTGCAAAGAAAAGCATTTCAGTCATATGCACAGCCAAACAAAACAGTTTTTAGTTTAGATTTGAACATTGCCAGAGTAGCGGCCTGTCTCGCATCCTCAGGAAGACTGTTCCAGATTTTAGCTGCATAAAACTGAAACGCAGATTCCCCATGTTTAGTCCTGACTCTGGGCACCAGCAGGAGGCCGGTGGTCCTCAGAGTCTGAGATGGTTCATATGGCACTAACATGTCCGAGATGTACTTTGGTGCTAGGCCATGGAGAGACTTGTATACA
This sequence comes from Chaenogobius annularis, assembly GCA_015082035.1. Lineage (NCBI taxonomy): Eukaryota > Metazoa > Chordata > Actinopteri > Gobiiformes > Gobiidae > Chaenogobius > Chaenogobius annularis. Next base: position 12,924 of record BJKM01000552.1, read on the forward strand.
AGCAGAGCTGCTTTGAAGTCTATTCTCTGAGCCACAGGGAGCCAGTGCAGAGACCTGAGCACAGGACTAATGTGATCGTACTTCCTGGTTCTAGTCAGGACCCGAGCAGCAGCGTTCTGGATGTACTGCAGCTGTTTTACAGCTCGTTTGGAGAGGCCAGTGAGCAGGCCGTTACAGTAGTCTAATCTACTAGAGACAAACGCATGGATAAGTCTCTCCAGGTCTGGTTTGGACACTATACTTTTGATTTTGGCAATGTTTTTTAGATGGTAAAAAGCTGCTGATGTTATTGATTTGACGTGGCTGTTAAAATTCAAATCTGAGTCCATTATTACCCCCAGATTTCTAACTTGATGTGTAGGTTTTAGAGCGAGACTCTGGAGGTGACTGTTAACACTTTCTCTTTGTTTCTGTGGGCCAAAGACGATGATTTCAGTCTTGTCTGAGTTCAGCTGGGGAAAGTTGTTTTGCATCCACACACTGATCTGTTGGATGCAATGACAGAGTGAATCCACTGGTCCATATTCACCTGTCGTCAGTGGAAACATAGATTTGAGTGTCGTCTGCATAATTGTGATAGGACACATTCTCGCTGCGTATCAACTGACCTAAGGGCAGCATGTAGAGGTTGAACAAAAGGGGTCCCAGGATTGACCCTTGGGGCACCCCACAGGTCAGGGGCATCTAGTCTGAGACACAGTTACCAATTTCGACAAAGAACTTCCTGTCTTCCAGATAGGACTTTAACCAGTTTAGAGCAGTGCCAGTGATGCCCACCCAGTCCTCTAGTCTCTGTAAGAGGGTCCATGATCGACAGTGTCAAAAGCAGCACTCAGATCTAACAGAATTAAGACTGAGGCTTTGCCCGCGTCAGTGTTCAGGTGGATGTCATTTGTCACCTGACAAGAGCAGTCTCAGTGCTGTGATGAGGTCTAAAACCTGTGCTGTGATGAGGTCTAAAACCTGACTGGAAAACATCAAATGAGTTGTTTATTAAGAGGAAATCAGCTGTGTTGGTAAACAACCTTTTCAAGGACTTTGCCCCAAAATGGCAGATTAGAGATGGGCCGGTAATTACTCAGTACTGCGGCATCAAGACTGCTCTTCTTTAGGAGAGGCTTTATGACCGCAGTTTTCAAAGAAGTTGGGAATGTTCCAGATTGAAGCGACATGTTAACTATTTGAGTGAGTGGTGCTAACAAACTGTTCAGCACAGACAGCTTCCAATTATTTCAGAAAAATATCCTTCCCTAGTTCTACATAAAATGAGGTTGTACATGTACAACTTCTCTCTGTAAATCTCTTTCTGAACTTGGAGCTTCGACTTGTACTACTGTATTATACATTACTTCTTTATTTAGAAGGAGATTTTGATAGACACTTTGTATTTTTGGTGAAGGGAAAATTCAGTTTAGATTTTAACTCGACATATACTCAAAAAAAAATAAAAAAAATAAAAAAAATAATTTAAATAAATAAATAAATAAATATATATATATTATATGTGTATATTATATATATATATATATATATATATATATATATATATATATATATATATATATATATATATATATATATATATATATATATATATATATATATATATATATATATATATATATATATATATATATACTGTTCTGACTGAGATGTCTGATGTTTCTCCAGGGATCTGGAAAACACTCCTCCAGTTTGGGGTCACTGCCCCGAGTGCTCCAATGACCACGGCACCACTTTCGCCTTCATCCTCCACGCCTTCTCCAGCTCTTTGAGCAGCTTTCTTTGAGCACTTGATATTTTCTCCAGTTTCTCGTGTTCCTTTTTCCTGATGTTGCCATCACTTGGTATCGCCACGTCAACCACAACGGCTTTCCTCTGCTGTTTATCCACCACCACAATGTCTGGTTGGTTTGCCATTACCATTCTGTCAGTCTGTATCTGGAAGTCCCACAGGATCTCTACCACCTTTGGGGGTGCATACTCCGCACAGATGTTCCTGTACACTATGCCAGCCACTTGATTATAGCGCTCCATGTACGCTTTCCCTGCCAGCATATACGGATATATTACTTTTTGTGAAACTCAAATAAAGTTTTGAGACTAGAAAATTTCTGAAATTCTTTGATATAGAAAATTAAACTAACATTTCTACTTTGGAAATTCACAATTGTTGCTTAATCTTTGTTTAGAATTAGCATTAGAATTCTAATCCAATGTCAATTATGGTTGACTTTGCCTTCATTCTGGCCTTTTTAAAATTCTGATGAGAAAGGATTTTAAAGAATATATGACTGCATTCATGAGTTTTAGCACAGGACAAAATTACATTATAGTTTAGTTCTTTTTATCCTGATGTACTCTCGACATTAACTCAAAACAAGTGAATCCTAAAAGAAACAGTTTGTTTATGTGCTTGTGGTGTCGTAACTGTATGTCATAAGATTTGCATGGGTCATGGTTATGTCATGTTGGAGGTGTTGTGAAGAGTTCCCTCTTGTGGACACCATAAAAATTACATCAGAATCAGACAATGTAGGAGATGTTAAAAAAAGTTGTCTGTCGACTATTTAATTCTGGCACCATATAAAAAGAAACTGTTATTTATTGAGTATTTAATGCATTTGTTTTAGTACTGATAGTGTTAGATCTGTTTTTTGTTGTTGTGATTTATTGTATTTTTAATGTGTGTAAAACACTTAAACCTGCATTTTGTTCAAATGGTGCTCCACAAGTCTGAAATTTGTATGCAACGAGATTTAGTAAAAACACAAGAAGCCAAAGGACTCTTTAAATACATTTTATTGTAGCAAAACATGTTTTCTATAGAATACAAAGCAAGAACTATTGCAACACAGATCTTATTCAAAAGATCTGTCTGCAGTTAGACATAAATAAATGTGCAAATAAATATAAACAATAGCAAGATTATCTTTGAATTTCCAGAATTCTGCATGAGGTAAAGTGACTTGTCCACATGTCCAGCACAATTAAATATAAAACACAGAATTAATTATACTTTTTTTGATCATTGAAGGTGAAGGTTTTGATCAACAGTTAAAGATGGAGTTTGCTCTGAGAATGCGGAGGACTTTCCTGGAGTTGTAACTGTACTCGTATTGGAGATGATCGTGGAAGAAGTACAAATAACCTGAAATATAAAACTTAAATGTCAGCAAAGGAAATATGTTTTTGGTAGTTTTGAAACACGTGATTTAGAACTGCACTGTACCGTAGTGATACGCGGCTGCATCGACTTCATCGCTCATTCCTGGGAAATCTGTCTCGATGGAGCGCGGGAAGCCCTTGTCCATGCTTCCTGAGGCTTCGTCATAACTGTGAATAAAGCCATTTCATTAGAAAAGGAGCTTAATAATCATAAATGAAGCAATAGTCTTGGAATGAATTGCATGACTCATAGATTATTCCTTTTTTCCATTTATCAGTGTAAATGTAGACTGTTCTTTAGTCCTGATTTAGACCTGGTTTTTGGGGATATGAATTCTTTGTGTGATGTTCCTCAGTATGGCATTAAACTTATTTGACAAGCAGTCTCGGCGAGAATCCATGTTTTTCTATTTCTTTTTAGCAAATAAAACACCTGTATTTGAATACAGTAACTGTAAGGTAGACCGCTTTAACGCCATTCTGTGGGACATTCCAGGCAAAGAAATGCCATCTTCATTGAGACTAGCACACCTTTATGTCTCTAGTTTATTTCAAGACCATTTCGGATTTTTTTTAGAAATTTTAACTCTAATCTGAAATCTAATATTTTCTGAGGTATGTATTATAAAGAGCTTGACACATAAACATATTTTCTTCCAGTATTCCTCCAATATTGCTGTTTAAGATGACCAAGATTAGTAATAATGTTGGCTTCTTAGAACGCCCACTGTTATTTGGTCCTAAATTGAGCCCATTTTTGTCCCGGTGTGGTTCTTTCCTCCATGGATCCTCGTGCATAAAACAGTACAAACAGTGCATGAAAAAACAGGCAAAGCTCTCCAACATGCTCTGTTTTTTTTTATGTATAAAAACTTTTAGTCATGTACAAAAAAGTATCTTTCATTATCACTGTCAAGTAAGGTCATTCAATGTATTGAAATTTAGATGATATTGTGACATAAAAATGAGAACAATTCACAGACATTTTCACATTTGTCTGATAATTTATCCAACCAATTTACTTAAAAACATGTTTGAACACATGTCTGTTCGACTGACATAATATCGTCTGAACAGTGTTACTAAAAACAATATTGAGATTTTCATTTTTGACAATTTCACCCTCTCCTACTGTCAACTCAAGAGTGCCTTGGACTTCTTTGCTTGTTTATTCATCATCATCTAACAATTTAAAACAGTCTCCTGAAATCTAACATTTTCCTGAGGTGTGTATTATAAAGTTTACCTCCAGTATTCCTCATCAGTGAAGAATAGAGTCTTCCCAGTGTCTCTGATGTTCACCGCTGCGTCGATTTTCCTGATTGATTTTGGCAATCCAAGTTTGTGAATGTATTTGGGGTAACCATCCACAAGAGTATACCCGTTCAATGCCCACATTTTAATCCCTGTAGAAACATAGTAATATAATGTTCAGAGTTACGTCTTGTAGTGATAAAATAGACTGTAAAATATGTGCCACTCACCACTAAAAATGAAGACCCGGTCCTTTTCCGCGTTCTCGTACGCCGCATCCACTTTATTCGGCAGTGAGGGCCACGTGTTCTTGATCAGGCTCTGCTCCGGCTCAACAAACTGGGGGTGGATTCGCCAATAGAATCTGAAACAACGTAAATGTATGTGCGTTAACGAAAAATACATTTGAATTGTGTGTGGTTAAAGAATTCACTTTAAATCTCAAGCGTTACTTACAATCATATTACCTTAAAAATATAGTTACCTCCGATATGTTCTTACAGTATATGTGTCTGCCTGCTACTGACTAATGCTGTTTACCTTACACTTACACAGAAATAAAAAGCTTAAAATACTTCTAAATTAGGATAAACCACAGTATTTAAACTGCACTCATAGTAATAGCTGGTAAAATCAATTAAAGTTACCCTGTTACAAAAAGAACATTTATGTGGCTCCCGGACCAAATTAAAAACATCTCTTATTGTTGCAAACTACTTTCTTCTCTAAAGTTACACTGTCTTTGTCTGTCACCGTACAGCATTTGCGCTTTTGTAAAATGTTTTGTAACGCAGATTGAAATTGTTTGAAGGAAATTGTTTCAGATCGAAACACACAAAATGGTATTTGTCCGCACCGGTCTTTAAAAACGATGGTCTCTCCTCTCAGTTCAGTGACAGCATCAAAACTAATCGTAGGGTCACATTTCTGCGGGGCATCAGGCTTTGGCTTCACCTTTTTATGGTCTGGGTTTGATCCTGAAATAAAATAAAACAATGATACACACGTCAGCTCATTGTGTTATAGCCAAATTTCCCACCGGCACAATGTATGTCACCATAGAGATCTTGAATGCCCTCAATGTCATCTTCATTGAGAGGAAAGCCTTGGCCATAAGAGTAGACCGGGTACATCAGGGCACCAGGGTCTGTGGAATGGGACATTCCCAGTGCGTGGCCCAGCTCATGAGCAGCCACGATGAACAGGTTGTAAGCTGGAGGGGGAAAAAGCAGGTTAGTATTTTAGAAAGTAAGTTAAATCAAGATCAAGGTCAAATTTATCTGTATGGCACATTTAGGACAGTGCAAAAAAACTGTATCTTAATAACAATTATAAAGTGTTAAGAGACTGTTCGGTTCTAATTTTTAGTGACAAATTGTTCCATAACTTGGGAGCAGCCACAGTGTCGCCTCGTGTTTTCAGGCAGTGCAAATATCTTAAAGTGCAGTCATTTCAAACATAAGAAAATAGCATTATGAACTAAACACAAGTTGTGTATTTTTACTGTACACACAGTAATGGAGAATGACAGTAAAATGCTCAAAAAGACTAACCCCAGATAAGTTTCCACTTATATTGCATTATCCTTACCACACATCTGTCATTGTATATTATATTTAATAATTTTCAGATATTTACTCAGCTATATATATATATATTTACTCAGATTTTCAGATATTTACTCAGATATATATATTATATTTACTCAGATACGTATATGTATATTATACCTACGCATAATTCATTTATTGTTTTTATTTTGTAAAATTGGACTTCTATTGTGCATCTAAAGTATTGGTCCCAGTTTTTTCTATATTTTCTCAATATATATTTTACTCAAATTCTATGTCCATTCTTTGTTATTTGCATTCAACTCAAGTTACAAGATTGTTGTCATTGTTTTGTTATTGAGCTACCGAGTAAATAATTGCATCAATGTGGTTCCATAAACTTTGTACAAATCTAAGAAAACCAAACTGCCATTGATGTACAACAAGTTATACTTTTTCAAATAAAAGGTGAATTGCTTCCATCAAAATATAGGATGTATTGCAAATATTCTGCAAGGCATGCTCTATCACTATGTACATAAAAATAACATAGCTGTTACTTAGCAAGTGTACTTTATTTACCACTTGAGTCCTTGGTCCACTGTTCGTCTTCATCAAAGTGCGTGTCTCCACCGAGGCCTGGTCCGGGAGGATAGGCATGAGCCAGCAGCCCATTAGGCCCGTCGAAAGGATTGAAGTCTCCATGTTCTGCAGACAAAGCACCCAGACAACCAACATTATGTGTCATTATAATGTCTATTCAAACCATGTTATTATCTCCTTCAACAAGGCACCAGAGTGTAAACTGCCAGGCATTTTAAAAGCAGAGTATCAGGGCTAAAACAACACGTAAATTAGACCTTTGCTGCCGAAGCTGATCATGATGTCCGCGATGCCCTGGTACATTTTCTTGAAGGTCAAAGGAGTGACGTCGGCCCAAACGTTGAGCGCTCTTCGAATGGCTCTGTCCACGTCTGACTTTGTTAGGTCAGGGGTGTAATTGACAATCCTAACCACCAGGGGACAGAAGACAGAAGAACACATTACTTAGACCACACTTACAATGTATTATTTCATGCATTGTAGCCTATGTAAATGTAATAAATACCTGAATGTGATGTTGTTGTTTTGCCATTTTAGTTTTCGGGGAAAGTGGTTGTACTCTCCTACATCTGGCACTCCACATCTTGGCTGACGCATCAAGTCCAACGTGTTTTCATCCAGATTCCCTGTAACCTGGGGAAATAGCACTTTGTTATAACGTACATACATATTGTAGAAAAACGAAAGATTATTTAGGAATACATTTTTACACATTGCTTGACATCGCAATGAATGATGCAGAACAAGTGGTAAAGGAAGCAGTCAGGGTTTGAAGTGATGATATTGAAATTGTTTTTGTAATCCTGGCCCTGTAGTGGGTGATTGTAGAAGCAAGTCAAAGTAGAAGCAATCATTTAAGCAAAGTTTACCCTTAATACCTCCTTTTACTTTAGTTTTTCTGCACTCTGTGGATTTTTCCAGTACAAATGGTATTACTCTGCCTGGAATATTCCACAGCAGGGCATTTAATTACAGTTGTTTTTATTGCTCAAAAATGCTTTGAAAAACACGCTTTCTTATTGTGAGTGGACTCGCCTCACCACAGATCTGACCTGTAACTTCTACTTTGGAGCATCTACATGGAGACAAGAAGGTGTCGACCGGGTGTCCTCCAGAAAAGGTACATTAACACAAAACGTTAACATCAGAATGAATTGTGGAATTTGTCACCCAATAAAACCTGACCCTAACGCTTGTCTTGTGGCCTCTCCACACTCGAGGATGTGGCCCGAGTGGTGATTCTGTGAGAGCATTCCTCATGTCTATAGGGTCAATGCGATTCTGAGACCATTTGTCTCATCTAAAGGTTTCATGTTACTTCACAGCCGATCAGCTTTCTTTGTGAGGGCTCCTAAAATGTGGGAAATATCGGACAAAACTAACACGGAGTTTAAGCAAACGTTTTCATTTCATCCCGGCTACAATGAGTCAGTGTAACCAGCTCTACCGCCGTGTTTTATCGTTTTGTTTTTATTTTAGCACTAAATAGCACGCACGTGGCTCGCACAGGCGGCTGACGCTCGCCTCGCGCCCTCGTGCATTTGTTGTCGTTACTCCCCGTTCGATCACGTGACACTTGCGCGCTCCTCCGCTCGTGGACGTCTGTGTGCGGTGCGCGTGAGCGAAAGGCAATAATCCCTGCAAAATGTCCGATTGTCTGTGATCTGCACTTTTTCTGATACGTCCTAAAATCGTGGAAGATCTGCGATATAGTTTACGCTGGCCACTTTATAGTAAAGATAATAATGGCTTACTTGAAGTTGGAAAAATTCCTGCATCTCTTTGATTTTGTCCTGAAATGCGTCGAGTGAGCCTTTTCTTCCCTTGAGTCCAGCCGGGAGTCCATAAAACCGGTTTAGATATTTCTGTTTAGACAATAACACAATTACATTCAATTTCATGACATCTTCGTTGAACCAAGAATGACATATTTTTCGTACCTCGGCCAGACGCAGATTGTCCGGGGTTTCGTGAGGCAGAGGTCCGGCCGAACAGTGAGCCGCCATTCCCATCCCCAGCAGCAGCAGCAGCAGTGATGAACCTGTCATTGTTGCTTGTGTCTTGTCCAAAACACTCATTGGGGATAAATGTGTCTGAGTGGTATTTATACAGCTTTAGGTTGGTCTTCTTTTTTTTCAGTCATTCTTTGTGATTCATGTAAAAGCACCTTCCTCTTCCACTTCCTCCTCCCAGGGGCCAAGAATGTGCTTATGTGAAAAAAGACCAAAGCCTGGATTGGCCTTTTCTTGCCCCACACCAGCTGTATTTTATTACCAAGGAACTTTGGTAATTAATTTCCACTACTTATGGTGCAATGAGACGTTGCCCACCTCTCAATGTTAAAACCGTGGGCTGACAATTGCAAAACATGTTGAATCAATGAGAATGTTAGTGTTACTGGGGTTTCCCCCCATTGGGTCAAATAATGTGTCTCAGTGTCAGCTGTTCCAGTCTAGTCAGATATTTACTTTTCATCCTCGACAAAATCAACAAGTCTAAAGTGACAGACCAAACTGACATAGTCATATTTACAGTCAAGTTCCTAGTTGGCTGCTGCTTCCTGTTCCATCTGGTTGGTGGGCCAATCCAGAGTCTCCACCTGCAGCCTCTCCCAGTACTTACTGACAACTGTTTTAGCTGTTCAGGACTGCTGGCCTTTGTGGCCAGTATGTCGTTGATTTGTAACTCGTTTGTTTGGTGGCAGCGCCTGTGTTTTGATTCTATCGAAACACAGCCTTCGATAAATCAATAAAAAGATAAACACCATATTTTTTCAGCTCCTGGTCTTGTAGGTTTAAAACCTTAATTAAGAGCCGCTGTGACCGTATTATGTTTCTTTCTAAAACCCGACTAAAAAGGACATAATTTATCGTTAAACTCTAATGCTGACCAGCTTTTCAAGAATTTTGGCCACAAGACAGTTTAGAAATAGGCCTGTAGTTGTTTACTTCACTTGGATCGCCACCTTTTATCAAAGGGAGTACAAATGCGGATTTCCATCTCTTAGGAATTTGAGCATTTATCAACGTAAATTAAAAATGTGGGATGGAGGTTTTGCTCTATAATCTGCAGCCAGTTTCAGGTAAAAAGGTTCCATATTATGTGGACCAGCTGCCTTATTTGTGTCCAGGGATTTCAGCTCACTGATAACTTCACCAATGGACAGTAAAGTACAATTACAAGAGTAGTGATCCAAACATTTGCCTCTGAATTTCTGACCTCTGATTTCGCCCCTGATTGACCAGACAAACAAAAAGCAAGCACAATGTTTATTAAAGAAATTCAACATTTTAGTCAACCTCCCACCTTCCTTGTTCAAAATGCTTGGCAGATTGTTGGTGGCCACAGAGACTAACTTTCCAGAACTTCTTAGGATCATTTAGGTTTTTTGTCATTTCTAATAATAATAGTAATAATAGTCAGACCTGGCTTTAGTAATAGTGGCAGTGCAGTGGCAGTACATTGTACAAATACCTGGAGGCGACTTGTACAGTGTGCATGGTTCATGTGTTGTGTAAAAGACAGGTCAGGACATGCTGCCAATTAGCCATGACTCCAACCATTTTGGGGAGGATAATATCATCATTTAGCTTACAGGCATTCCTTAACCTGCACCTGGCCACTGCTGCTCAGTAAATGTGTCAGTTGTGTTTCCTGGAATGTTTACAATTATTTTTGGACACAAAGCACTGGACGAATGGACTAGAGCTATAGAATCTCCCTGAATGATTTGACAGGATGGGTCATGATTCCTGTTATCATGAGCTGGGATCTTTCTGGTAATGACTGTGTTTTGGTCAGTGGTTGAAGTGGAGAGACAAAAAAAGACCACTTACAGTCAACCAGGCTAAATCTGGCATGTGCTGAACTGAAATAGTAAGAACAATCTCAAAATAAATGCAACTAACACCTTTTAACTGCATTGTATTAATGGATCCTACAGCTATGTCAAAACTAGATAGTCACTTGAACAATACTGATAGAAATCTCACTGGACAAAGTTGGACACATGCCATCCTCTGATTTGAACACAGTCTCCGAACATCTGAATGAATGAAATGTGATGCCTTGAATGAAGACCAAGAGAGGCATTACATTCTTTGTCCCACTCAGTATTTTGTTAAATAAAACACAATGAATAAAACACAAATGGTGAGTGCTTCTAGGAATCCACAAAGATGGCGTACAGGTGCTCTTCATGGATGAGCCCAAGCATGAATTGCAAAGTAAATCATAAAATGTCGAAAGCAGTCAATATGAAAGCATCTGATGCACACCGTAGTTCCACATAGACAGCCTATAGGGGTCTTTTTCTGTATTCAGCTGCTCAATAAACTGTCATCCTACTATGCTCAGAAAAGGAGATAATTTAGTGGCCTCAAGAAGGTCACAAGTTCAACTTCCAGACCGGCCGGGCCTTTCTGTGCAGAGTTTACATGTTTCTCCTCATGCTTGGTTATCACCAAGCCTAGCACAAGAGCAGAGATGGGTCCCACTACTCCTGACATGTTGCCCCAGCAACATTGAAGGATGAGTCAAATGCAGAGGACGATGAAGTTTACCTTAACCTACCTTAATAGACCATATTTAACAGTTGTGGTCTCGGTCCCCTCAAGGCACCACAGGTTTCATTAACCTCTCCATGACCTAACCCTTTCATGAATAGTTTTAGAATGTTCTTGCTCTTAATCAGAATAGTGTTTCAGTTTTCTGGTTTTATTCTGTGTGCACTTTGTTGTATGTTGTACACTTTACCCCAGTGTTTTTCAACCTTATTTTAGTCATGGCACACGTTCTTGGTTGAAAAGATTCTGCCGCACACGACCTACAAAAAACAAAAACAAATCACACCTTAAAGGGGAAGAAGTGGTATGTAATGTAGCAAATGTAGTTTATGCCACCAGATTTGGCAGTGACTGTTTTGCTTTCTTTTTTCGGATTAGAAGTTGGCTCAGGACACTGCAAAATGTGTGAATCTGTTAAAGTGGACATTTTTTCCAGGTACACCTGGCAATAAGTAGAACTAGTGTTCCCCAGCACAATGCCTTACCCCATCAGGTTTATACAAAGACGTTATGTCTGATAACATCCATAAAAGGCTTAGTAGAGTTGAGACATTGGTTACACACTGCTCCTGACTCACTGCAGGGGAAGTTTGCTCCCAGGGAATTTTTGGTGTTTACTTTAAAAAAAGACGACTGGCCAATAAACAGACATGGAAAAATACAGTTAATTTATTTCATATACAGGGATGTTAAATTCAAGGGTGTCTAAGATAGTGCTGGGCTTTCTATTACAACATGTTCATGGCTCAGAGTGGTCAGTTCCCCCCAGTTTACTTTAGCACATCCGCTTACATCATGAGTAAATTAGTTACAGCATACACACAAACTTCTAAGCAACTTGAGCAGCTTTAGCATGTATTTTCAAAACTATAGTTTGGTTGTCTTGTCTTGCACCTGATTCAAATTTGTGACCACATAGTTTATAGATCAAGTCAAAAGTGTATAGGTCTAAGTTATATATAATATGTTCTTTTTTTGTAGAACCCTTGTGATTGTGAGATACTGGTTTAAACTCAACACTCACTTTTAACACTGAGGCTCTGGAAGGCAGCACATTTGAATAACTGCCACTAGAGGTCAGCAAAGCACATGCATAATTATTTGGACGATTACGTGCAAAGAAATAAAATTAAAACAATGTATACACATTCCAAACTGTTCACGCAAAAACTAAATCAAATACTTTTGCTTAAAAACTGATATTTGTCAGGAGTGTCATATTTACAACTTGCATTCTAAAAACATGTTGAGAGCAGAAATGAGTGTACTGTTGGACACAAAATATCTGTATTTGTGTATTCTTTGATGTCCTCTCTGTCAAATGATCAAGTTTATTATTATAAATAGATAGTTATTATGAAGCAATAATGAATTGTTAGTTCACTTAATGAAAAACTAAAAGTGACTTTGGGGAGGTGGAAAGTCTCCTGCATGATTCCTCTGGAATAGAAAGTTAAAACCGTCACCTGGGAACATTATTGCAATAGATAAGTATATGCCATGCTGTGGACTACTGTAGCAAAAGGCCGCACTTTTTGAGTGAAATGAGCAGGAGGAGGCTCCTTCAGGCCAGAAAAGGGTCCCTTTTGTGGAGATGCATAAGTAAGGATTTTTTGTATACATTTTTGTATACATTAATTAAAACAGGAAAAACAAATGTTCAAATCATTTCATATTGTCAACATAAACCTCTTGTCACTTGCAAGACTTACTGACAGTAGAGAGACCAACATTTTTACTCTTTTACTTCAATAAAAGATATTACTCAAGTAGGAGTCAAAGTATAATGACAGAAAGTTACTCCAAGAACTGAAGTTTAGTGAAAAAGTTACTCAAGTAAATGAGTACTACTCGCCTCTGGCAAAGGGTCCACAGGGGTCGCAGTGGCAGTACAGGCGCAGTCACGTAAGAAAGAACTAACCTCAGTCAAATGAATGCTTTTTTTAACATATTTCGCTGCAGTTGATTTGGCCACATGAATGAATGAATGAATGAATGAATGAATTTTGTTCTCAGAATAACAGAACAGAATATTATCACAATCACAAAAGACTTTTTCAAATAAATGTATTTTGTGTTTCAGGAAACATGTTGTTTTATGGATTGATGATAACATTTTGTAGAGCAACATTCTTTAAAAGTAACAAATCTACATTTAACGTTCCTCAACTAATACTTATTTTAAGTGTGCAGTGGTTAAAGGAAAATAAACAGTGTAGCATGGCCTCATATCACCAGCAAGTGCCCAGTCATCACCTAAAATGACTTCATTACTAAAACCAAAGTGACAGTTTGAAAAAAATTCAGGGCACACTGGTCTACAAGAGGAATGACCAATGAAGCCTAATTACTGTCTGGGTCCACCACCGCAGCTGCCTCTGCCAGGCCAGGCGTTCTGGCCGGCTGCCATTTTCTTTTTGGGGAAGGCCTTAAAAAACCACCTCTGCAATTTGGTTCCTTCCTAACAAACTCTCTCGGTGAAGTCTCTAACATGCATGTGCTAAAGCGGGACTAGACTGAACTTTGATGGCTTTATTTTGAGATAGATTGCAGAATGCGTGGGACGTGTCCAAAATGTGTTGCAAGATTTTAGTCGTTACCTCAGGAGAACTTCAGCTGACAAAACAATGGCTTTACATATGTACAGGTGGATATGGGAATGTTAGGACACACATCTTGCCTCATGTTTAAGTTTCATCATGCCTGGATTTAATATTAGTGTGTTCTTTCCTTTAGTTTAGACCTTGCACACATTGTTAAGTTTTGATTTAAACCCACGTGTGGCTGGAGGCAGTGCCTTTGGCCTTTCCTCACAAACTTATTTGACCCTGACGGGAAAATTGACCTCGGAATTTTCCTTTGTTGTTGGACATCTTGTCAGGTCAGGAGAACTTTGTTTGAAGACTGGTGTTTGCATGTTTAAGAATGATGGGGGGAAATGGATTACCAAGAAACAGGCAGAACAAGCAAACTCCACACAGAACGGGAATCGAACCTGCTAGGACCGTCCGTGCTGCCATGAATTGTAGAGATTATTTGAGTTCCAAGTTCTCAACAACTTGGCTTGTGAGTCCTGTTGCCTGAATTCTACATGCAAGCACTTTAGTTGCTGTTTACTTTCAGTGGGTGCTTGCGCAAGTTAATATTTCAGGCATCTATGACATGTGTCTTGTAAGTAGAGGTGGGACACATATAGAAGAATTTATAATATTACAACAGTTGTTTTTGAGATATGCATTTTGAATATGAAGTATATTGTCTGTACTATTAAAACTCTTAAAAAGTACCTCAAAAAGAGACAGAAATGTCTAGTGTGATCTCCCAAACACGGATGTAAAGGGATATTTCTGCACTTTAATGGTTAAATCTATGGTTCATTCATGTTTTCAACCAAGACATTTACAGGCACATTTTAGCACACTCCTGATGCTTTGTTAAAATCTTGCCTGATTGATTGATTGATATGACTATCGTTATGGAGATAATGTAAAAAATCTGGATATTCTTTTTCGTCAGTATCAGCCACCTCTAATTGTAAGTTTCTTCTTTCCTTCTCGTTGCAACCATCCCAATGAGAACGGTTGCAGACAAACAAGCGGGTTTATCTTTGTGACAAGAAGAACGCTTCTGTGGCTCCCAAAATAAAAGTCAAATCTGGTTATTTAGTTTCTAAACTTAACCAAACTGCTGACAATGCACCTCTAAAGTTACTCTGTCTTTGTCTTGCATGTCACTGTATCTTACAACATTTTTTTTTTCGGCTTAAGATGTCAGCTAACCCCTCCCTAATTCCAGGCCACTGTTGGAGGCTTTCCTCGGATTTGGCTGTGACTCACCCAAATAACCATTTAAAAAGGGCTTCCTCATTAACCTTAGCTGCTTGCCCTCATGTCCTCCAAGTAGGTCATTGCGACTGATGTAGCACAAAACCTCGTCACAGTTTGGCCATGTTGTTCCCCTGTCTTGTCCTGCTGCTCCTGCCCTGTTCAGGTTTTATGGCACCCGCGTTTATGTACGAAATGACGACCTCTTCATCCACCGCACCACAGCTGGCTGACGTGGAGCTGGCCACAGTAAGTGACTGCTGTGAATGCATCAGTTGCACTAAATGTAACAGAGAGGATAGAATGCGACTTATTCTACAGCTATGTGTGTTTTTAAACAAAGATCGGACGAAATTGAGCAAGTCTGAAGTCATCCGTATGAGTGACTTTTGTATTTATTTTGTGGATTTTGTGTGGGTGGGGGGCGGAGGTAAGTACATGCACTGCCCTCTCTGTGTTAATTGACTTGATTTTCATCCATAAGTTGTTGACATTAATCAGAGTTGATAGGAATCATAAAATGTGTGTGTTATAAATGTATTCCTATGTAAAAATGACTACTTCTACTAGTACTACTACTTCTGCCTTTGAACTACTGTCGCTATAATCTTACTATGAGTACCAATAAATTACGGTACTATCATTTGATTTTTACTCCAACATTTTGTAAAGTTAAATTATCTTTAGTGCTGCTAGTGTGGCTAAAAGTATAGGTAGTAAAATAGTAAGTACAGTATGCTGAATGAATTTGTAATAGTGTTTGTTTTTGACCAGTGCATAATGTATGTGAGTATTTACATCTGTGTTCTCATAGGAATACCTCCAGCACTTCTACAATCTAAAAGAAGAGTCGACGGGGCGTGGAAAGAGAAGCGACTCGACTTTCACGTCGAAAGTGAAGGACATGCAGATTTTCTTTAGACTGAATGTAACAGGTTTATTGGACTCAGAGACTCTGGATGTTATGAAGAGTCCACGCTGTGGGGTCCCAGATGTGGAGGACTATAGCCATATCCAGAGCACACGATGGAACAAGAACCAAATCACATACAAGTAGGTCAAAGTAAAATACAATTATATGTAAATACAATTTAAAACATCTATTAACATGTCGGTGTAATCCCTCATTCGTCCAGGAGTGTTCCATTGTATACAAAGATTCAGTTGTGTCTCATCCAAGAGTCATTCTCAATCAGATCAGAGTTGGATGAGAGTCGAAACGTTTTGTTTTTTCTAAAACAGAGTCCAGCTGACTACAACTGAATCTTTTTATACAATTTATTAACATGCTTGTCTGACCGTGCATGAACTGGCAGAAATCAGAGAGCAATTTCTAGAGGCAATAAAAGGTTTGGCAGGCGTGGCAGTGATTGTCACATAGTGGTAAGCAGATTTTTTAGTTTAAGACTTCAGCCTCTGAAAGACATTATGGTTTGTTTGAGTGCCAAATATATCAAACCAAGTCTGAACTTATGTAACAATTTCTGCAACACTCTCACGCAGTTTCTGTAGTTAGACTCAGTAGTTCAGGATGAAGGATAATCAGTTTGTATCCAGCCAGTATATTTGGACTCAAGGGTGAATCAATATAAACAGAAGTATATTACCAGTTCAACTTTTCTAAAACATAATAATGACATACACATACAGGTGGGTAGTATTAACAAAAAATGAGTCTCTCAATATTTTTTGGAGTATCTTGATAATTATATTTAAACAATATTATGTAAATCAAACAGAAATGTTCTAAAACATGTATATGTACTTTACATATGTAAATTGAAGTTTAAGTATCAAACAAATGTAAAATGACTGGAAAAATATCCACAGTCCAAAATAGTCACTTATACCCTTATTTGGAAGACTTTTTTTTCCCATTTTCCTTTTTAATGAGCAGAAATTTGTTTATTATATACAATATAGTCAATATACAAACCACATATGAAAAAAAAACTGTGTAATGGGTAAATTAGTTGTACCACATTTGGAAAATAAATAAAAACATTTACTAAAAGGACTTTTTACCAATCACATAAGAGAGTATTTATTGTTAAATCTAAATCAGCCCAGCATAGGTTGGTTTGGTGTTTTGGTTTTGGTTGGTTTGGTTTTGTCAGTCTCACTACCATCCAAAGACATGCATTACACTGGTTTATTCTCTAAACAACTGTTGTACTTAATGTGACAGTGTGAATAGTTAAACGACTATTAGTTAGCTCTGCATGTTACTACATCCAGAGTTTACTCCACCTAACGACCGAAGTTTCTGCCAAAAAGCGTGAATGCTCTGAACCTATTTAACTTTACTCACCGCAGCATAGGGCGCTACACCAGTGATCTTCCTCGCAGCACAGTTGACTCTATCATCGAGTTGGCCTTCAATGCTTGGTCCAGGGTCAGCAGACTTAAGTTTGTCCGGTCACACAGCCACAACGCTGACATCATGATGGAGTTTGCAACATATGGTGAGTCAACAATGACCCCTAAAGTGTAAAAGACAAGATCAGTAGTTTAAATTGTTAAACATTGGTATCATTGTTGGAGTACAGCAGAATTTATTCAACGCTTATTAATGCTCTCAACAAGTGCTGCATGATAGTCTGGTGGTCTACTGTGAAATCATTTCCTGGCTTTGACAATGAGCATTCCATTAAAAATTATGTTAATATCTCGTCTTGTCTCATTCTTTTTTGTTGGAAGAGTGTCTCGGCCCAGTATTCATGGGTTTCAGTGTCCGGATATATGCAACATTTTGAAAAAAAAATTCCCATTTCCCATGTTTAAACTGCTAATTGCTATGGCAGTGGTCCTAATTTTTAAATAATTCTGAAACCGATGGTATTAGAAGCAATAATGTTAGTGGTATAAAACATTCAAGTAAATGTAACTATTGTGACAACATCTAAAGGTATAAGGAGCTATCATTACCACAGACAGCTAAATAGGACAACAGCATCAGCGAAGCAAGCTGTGGAGAAGCCTATACTTTTTTGGCAAGAATAAACGTGGTTTTGCTTGTGGTTTGTGTTTCATGTTTGGCCCTGGTCTTTCTGTTGTGAAGCACATGGAGATCTGTTCCCGTTCGACGGACCGCGCGGGACTTTGGCTCACGCGTTTGGCCCTGGTCCTGGAATCGGAGGAGACACTCACTTTGACGACAATGAGCAGTGGACAGCAGGATCAGAGGGTAAAAAGACACTGGTTCTCAAACAGTTAGACAGAAAAGGCCAAAAAGCTTCTTCAAAGTATTTTTTCAATTTTCAAGTGATAATGTAGATCATAAATTAGTCTGGTTTAGTTGAACTGGTTTAGTTCAGACTTTGTACTTTGTCTGTAGTCCAGATACATTGTGAGAAACATATTCTGTAAATGTACACATTTTAATAAAGTGCATACCATGTGCTAACACAAAGCAGTAATACAAATTTAAGTAAAATGATTGTTGTCTGTCACAGGTTTTAATCTACAGCTGGTGGCTGCACACGAGATTGGTCATGCTTTAGGTCTGAGACACTCTCGAAACCCAGACTCGCTCATGTTTCCAAACTACAAGGCGTCTCAAGCAGTGAACCTTCTGTCCTTGGAGGACGTAGCCAATATCAACGCACTTTACAGTAACAACTTTTTGTATGGTCTTTTATTTATCATTAAAGACAAACTGCGTAACTTTTCAGACGACAAGTATGTCATCTGCTTGTGTCCATGGATATTTTATTGCTTTGCAAAGAATGTTCCATAGAATTTCATTAAACTAATATAAACAACCAAGTGGGGCAGGTTACAGGGCAGATCACACAGCATTCACAAAAAAATACTTGTTTTTGAAGGGATTATGAGCAATAAAACATACATAAAGGCAGAGTAACTTTCTGGAGGTGGAAATGAAAATAGGCAGGAGAAGGCTCCTCCGGTCGAAAAGTAAGTCAGGTTTGTGGAGATACAAGGCCACTCCCAGGAAGGACGCGAAAAAAAGAAGATATTTATATATTAGAATTAGAATATTAAAATTATAATAATTATAATAATAATAATAATAATAATAATAATAATAATAATAATAATAATAATAATAATAAAAAAAACAATAATTCTATTTTGGCTAAAAGGTTACTAGATATGGTTAATGCATATTGTGGAACTTTCCAGACAATTACTTTTCCATTACTACAAGCAGGTGGCTGAACCCAACAGAAAAGTTACACGATGCATCTTTAAATTAAGCCTGATTTTAAACTGTGCTCTGATGTTTTAAGGCCCAGTCCAGTTCCCCATATACTTGAACCCTTGGCTGTTCCCTCATCTCATCGCGGACAGGTGTTCTCCGGACATGAGCTTTGACGCCGTGTCCACTGTTGGAGACGCCACCTTCTTTTTCAGAGAACAGTGAGTATATAAATACTACAGACTACTAATACTGTAATGGACAATGACTCAAAACATGCACCTATATCATTGCTTCAAATACATATGATTTAATTTGAAATAATCTGTTAAAATAGTAATAGTATAAAGGTTACTCAGTTAAAATCTATACTTACTTCAATTTAAATATACTTACTGTAAATATAATCCAGTCTTTTGATTCATGAATTAATCATAACTATTGGCGAATTCACTTTTTTCCTGTTTGTATTCTTGGATATTGCGTATCCCTGATAGACACCTTTACCGTTTTGTTTTCCCACAAGATATCTTTGGATCAAACATAATGCTCAGTCAGACATCAAGGAGGGGCCCATCTCAAACTTCATGCCAAAGATCGACACGGGCATTGACGCTGCCTATAGGATTCCTCGCAAAAACACAGCCTTCCTTTTCCATGGTAACAGACACAGTAAATTGACCATGTTAGTTATTTCTCGAAGCGGACACTGAAACCAACAACACCTTGCAGAGAGCATGTTCTGGACAGTGAAGGGCTCCACGGTGCGGGGCAAGCCCAGACCCCTCAGCCATTTTGGGTTTCCTTTGTGGGTGCAGGAGTTGGATGCAGCCGTGCACGTGGTGAAAACTGGACGCACGCTCTTCTTTGTGCATGACATTTACTGGAGGTATTTGCTTATTCCAAAGAGAAATTACAGAGAAAAGTTTATCGTAATCAAATAATATAATTGCAGTTAAGTTAAAAAGCAAAATAGGTACCCATAAACAAGTTTTGTAGGGTGAATGAGTAAAGTGGGACCTCATTTATTAATGTTTGTTTTAAATGAAATCTCAAAGTCTTGACTGTAATAATTGTTTTGAAAACTCTAGATGTCTACTTTACATCAGGGAAAGAAAATATCAGAAATATTTCACACAGAAGTTGGTATTAGTTCTCAAACACATGTTGGTTGTCAGATATTTTTGATGTACTATGTTTGAAGTGTGACGTTACGAATATGTACATTTTCCTTTATGAAAACAAAAAACATAAAATGTACTATTTGGTTAAATAGGCTAAAGATTAACGTTTTAATTTGAACCAAAACGTGCAGTATAGAGCCATGATGGGCCTGTGTGCGTGTGTGGTTTTGCTCACACTTTTACTCTGGTAATTTTCATATCATAATTTGTCACATTTCAGAATTTTTTTTATTTTTAATTCTGCACATGCCAATAATTAGTATAAAGTGAATGGTAAATTATAAAAATGCATAGATTTTAATTTCAAAGTTTCAAATTCAAATTCACCCCATTCTATGCAATACATGTCCACCACCTGCCCTTAGTCTATAAATGGGTAGTGGACTCTATATTGCCCCCAGTGACTACATTTGAGAATGCATGTTGGTCTGTTTGAAGCCGCCTTAGTATTGCTTTGCACAAACTTGCAAATCCTTACTGTTGTTCAGAGGCATTCCTCTTATTAAAAATAAAAATGCAGATGCCTGGAAAGCACTTTTAACATAAATTATCTTGAAATTAAACTAAATTATACTTTACACCTCCCTATCATTTTTTTTTTGTGTAGATTAAATTCTTCATTATACACGCATTATACAAAATTATAGTCTGAAATTAAATTGTTACTTAGCACAGACTGCATTATAGCCTATTTTCACTGTTACATGGCTCAGTGCCCACACACATCCACCAATCCAGACATTATTTTAAATTAATATCAATAATTCCATGTATGTTCCAGTTATAATGAGAACAGGCGAGTGATGGACCGTGGCTATCCCAAGTACATCAATGAGGGCTTCCCAGGACTGAATATGACGGAAACAATAAATGCAGCGTTTCACAAAGAGAGTAAGTCTTCCATTTGAACTATTTCCATACAGCCCCTGCTAGTTAGAAATCTCCAATCTAAAGGCAGAGGCCAGTGTTTAGATTGCTGGGAGTATAGTAATTGTGTTTTGGAACTGTAGTAAACCTGTGTCTGTAGCTTCGGGGGGATTGAGAGGTTGCGTTGCTATTATTGTCAGAGGAATGCCGTTCACATCAGCTGAGCATGTGGTTCCCCTCTGCAACTGCAACGGTGTAATTCTTATTTTATAGCTTAAAACCTCTCAAATGACATGCTGGAATTTCAACTGCAAGCCCAAAGTGTACTTTAGTCAACATGCGTGATTATCCACATTATGACCACAAATGACAAAATTAAATCTGCAGCAATGGAATGCAGAGCGATTCATTTACTTGATGAGTTATGTTCTGGATGTCAGTTATGTGCTTAGGGATGTGAGTTATGTTCATTATAAATAATATTTAAAAATGTAGGAAGGATTTTTTTTTTTATTAACTCAACAATTTTAACAATTTGCAATATTGGTTATTTTTTGATTTAGGAAAAGTAATGTTGTAGTAGCACCAATAGACGCAGGTACAATACTTCTGTAACATTTTCTTGTGGAGGTAAGCCACCTGTCTCCATGGAGATGCAATTTCTTGCTCAAAAAACATGCATTCTTCCTGTTAGCCACTCCACAGATCTGACCGACTTGTCGCTATGGTGTTAGCTATGTTTAATGCATGTGGAACAATCTAGGCAAAGCATAAAAGTTACCAGAAAAGTTACAAAGTGCACAGTTCAAACATGCCTCTAATCGAAAGTTAACTTTTTACCAAATCACCTCTTAGAAAAGCTCATACATTTATAGAAGTATTTTTAATGGAAGGGATTTTTATTAACTTCACTCAACATTTTTTACTTCTGAAGAAACGCTGATGGCACGAGCCTTTCAACATTTTGGGTTCTTGGCTGATTTAGGAAAAGTACTAATTGTTGTATTCTTAATTGTAGTGATATTAGTAGAAGCTTCAATGTCAATAGTTGTAGTAATATCAGTAGAAGCAATTTTTCTACTTAACTTACAGTATTTTCACCATTTCTCTCATTTTAGGTTTCATCTACTTCTTCATTGGCGCACAAGTCTATAAATACGACTACACCCAGAAATGCACAGTCGGAGTTGAGAGAGCAAATTCTTGGCTTGGCTGCTGAAATGTTGTACTTCTGTGAACATGCCACAAAGAACTGACTCAATACCCCTGAATAAATTACCCACAGAATTAAAAACCAGTCTCTTTATTGGTTGTTAAATCGAGATTGGCTGGAGGAGTTGTCCCACATATAATGTTGACATTATGGGAGTTTTTGTGGTGGAGGGCGGTACATGAACCAGGCCTGGTGCCTCACTAATTGTAGCATGCTTTGACTTGACTGCAAAGAGACATTGGATTTCTTTAGACTTCAAAACCAAACTGCACACACATGTTCAACAATTACACTTCCACCAGACAAATGTAGGCGTTTCATTGGTGAGGCCATGACCGCAAAAACCTCCAGAATATTTGGGACAGGTAGACCCAGTTGTAACTAGAGCGACCATGTGATTACCCGACATTCCCCCCTAAGAATACCCGCATATAAAATATCCAAAGGCAGCGCAGAAAAGGGCATTTTAAAACATGAAGTGGGTCTGGTCTTGGATACTCGCATGGGGTTCCTTGTTGGTGGGATTGTCGTGGACTTTACCAGTGCAGCAACAGGACCAGGAGCTCAGAGCTGAAGATGTGCAACTGGCTGAGGTTTGTGCATAGAAATATTACTTCTGCGCTTAATAAGTTTAGTTGCATGAACAGTTAATTTTTTTAAGTCAAATAATGTTTCATTTTTGTGTAATATTAATGGAAATTTGATCACTGAAAAAGAAAAACATTGACTTTATACTACAGAACAATAACAACTTACATCAACTTCTACTATACTACAATGTCTTCTCAAATGAAACTGGTTGTTCAAAAATCTTGGTCATGGAAAACCCAGCTAAGAAGTCTAGTTCAATTCTGCGAAATGCATTATGTCCAAAATTACTTGTCCACTTATTTAGATTCTAATTTTGATTTACGCCCTTATGAAATTAAATGATAGGTTTTATGTCATACTTAATTACATTTAATAGAGCATAACCCAGAATTATAGAATCATTTGTGGTGATTATTGTGGTGACATATACGACGACTCTCAAGCGGAAACTTTCCTGCACACATTGAAATTCAAATCAACAACAGGTAATTTAGTCCCTCATATTGATGTTTATATTTCAAACATGGCTAATTATAAAATCAATGACACCCACGTATCTAAAGATAACTCCTCCCACAGAACTACCTGGCTCGTTTTTACAAACTCAGCCCTGACGCCCAGCGCGAACCGAGGCATGAGAGAAATCCCCGAACCACATCCGAAAACCGGGACCACAAAATCAGAGAAATGCAGCACTTCTTTAGGCTGAGCGAGACGGGCGTCATTGACCACCTGACCCTTGACACTATGAAGGAGGCGAGGTGCGGTGTCCCAGATGTGGATAACTTCAACTTTTACCCCAACAAGCCCCGTTGGAAAAACAACACTATCACCTACATGTAAGTCTACTCCATATACAGTAGGTATTCCCAATAATAAAAAAAAAACCTCAAGCTCAATTTGCATACTAAGGAAAAGCTATATACCAATTTTCATACCACAATTGTAATGATAAAAATAACCAAAAACTATTTTCAACACAGTGTAATTGCAGTTACTCGTGGTCCTACTAATTCTGGTATAAATGAAGACAATTCTAAAGCTATTCAGGAAAGGTCCAACTTTGTCCTAAATGCATTGCTTGTTCAAATGAGAATATAGTTTTAATATTAGTTTTAGTCAATTCTGACGTTTGATTTTTGACACTCCTAATAAACGTTTTGCAGTTCCTGTGACATTTTTAGTACTGGCCTTTTTAAAAAAAGGTTTCAAGAACAGCAAAAGGTTTCTACAGTGTAAAGCTCTTTTTTTATATAATTTAAAATAAGGTGCGATTGATTCTTATCAGTTTTGACCAGATACATTGACTAGTTACTAGTACTGCTACATACGAGTACCATCAGAAAGCAATTCATATTACATTCACACAATAAAATAAATAGCGGGATTTAAACTTTATGGCCAAATTGTTCTCTGAAACGATTACCTCCCTATTTCCACAGAACAATACAGAACGTGACCAGAGACTAAAAATAAAAATAAAAAAGATCACAAGCTGCACTAAATATCAAAAGAAACAAAATCATGGCTATTTAAATGAAAATAAGAGTCAGTCCAGTCCTCTGAGGGTTGTGGCAGCCATTTCTTTGTGTTTGCCTTTTTTCCTGCCGCCAAAAGTATGTTCTAAAGGTTTCCATGTATTGTGTTCATGGCAGGAGTTTTGAGGCCCAAATACAAAGTTATGAAATTTAGTGGGATGGCAATGTCAAAAACTGCTGTGCCTTGTTAATTTCAGTCCAATATTTCTGAATAACAGGACAGTCCCAGAACAGGTGATCGTAGTTTGCCTCCTGGCTGCCACAGTTTCTCCAACAGTTAGCTTATGACAACAAAATTCCCTCAACTGGGATGAACACGCATTTTCCCACGTCTGTCAAAACAAGGTTTTTGTCTTTGATATGTATTACTACTACTACTACTACTACTACTACTACTACTAATATTAATAATAATAACAATAACAATAACAATAACAATGATAAAAGAGTTGTCCAGATTATTAATGCATTGATATAATTTAGATAGTATTCCTCTTGAAAGTTCTGATTTATAAGCCTTGATTCAAATTTAGGGTTCTATTATCAGAGGTCATATTGGTCATTACTTTGTTTAATTTCTTGATTATATTAACTCCTTATTTGTAAATACCTATAAAAGTCCTGTTTCTCCAAGCCAAAGGATTCTTTCAACGTATCAAAACTTTTCATTTGATTTTCTTTTACAATTTGGTGAAAAACTTTTATACCTTTTGTAAGCCAGACCTTGAATCTCAGGTTGGTGTTATCTGGTGCTAACTCCCTATTTCTTAATTTGACAGGATTGCTAGGTACACCCCTGACATGAGGAAGGACGATGTGGACAAGTCATTTCGCTTGGCCTTCAAGATGTGGAGCGACGCATCTCCCCTCAGATTTGTCCAAGTGGAACGGGGCAAAGCTGACATAATTTTAACCTTTGCACGTGGATGTAAATAACCAAACACTACATGTCGGTGTAATCCCTCATTTGTCCCGGAGTGTTCCATTGTAGAAAAAGATTCAGTTGTAGTCATCTGGACTCTAAAAAACTATACGTTTCGACTCTCATCCAAGAGTCTCGGGACTGCAAAGAATTTTTAGACAACACGAAGTCCCTGTTTATTTCAAACCAGGCAAAACTTTAAGACAAAAACTGGTTCACCTCAAGGACAAGATGCCTACACAAAAACAGAGCAATGTAGTGTATTCTATCCAATGCAGTGAAGAAAGTTGTAAAGAGCGTTACATAGGGAAGGCTAAACAGCCACTTCACAAGAGGCTTTATCAGCACAGAAGACATGCGAGTTCAGGACCCCAAAGCGCTGTGCATCTTCATCTCAAAGGCACAAACCACTCTATTGAAGACAGTGAGGTGGAGATTCTGAGCAGGGAGAAAAGATGGTTTGAAAAAGGAGTTAAGGAGGCTATCTTTGTTAAAAAAGAGAACCCTTCCTTAAATTGTAATGAAGGTTTAATATTCAACCTTCCAGTTGTTTATAATGGTTTGCTGAAACCCTGGAGACGCCCGGGGCATTTCTGATGCTAAACAGGCACTCAAGATGAGGCAGCCAAACGCCAGGGAACAATAGAACAATAGGCCCATCCCAGTTAAGTTTCAATGGGCCATTATCAGGAGGACCCGCCCTGTGGGCAGGGCTTTCACAACAGGCGTTCTCAGACTTGTTTCACTGATTGAGAATGACTCTTGGATGAGAGTCGAAACGTATCGTTTTTTTCTAAAACAGAGTCCAGATGACTACAACTGAATCTTTTTCTACAACCAAACACTACCAAAATCACAGTAAAATGTTGTTGAAGTATTAATTGTATGTGGCTTGATTTAACAAACAATTTCATCAACTTTAATATAAAATGGCCACCTTCACTGGAAGTATAACAATCTGAACTTTCAACTCTTGTTTCTTCTTTAGTTCACGGAGATTTCTTCCCGTTTGATGGCCCAAAGGGCGTACTAGCTCACGCTTTTCAGCCTGGATCGGGAATTGGAGGAGACATCCATTTTGATGAGGATGAGACATGGACAACAGGCAGTCACGGTTGGTCTTCAAGGAGACAAATTATGCTAAATCAATTTAAATAAGCATTTACCCATGTTATGACATGTTATGACAGTGTTCCCTCATTTACTCAAAGTTGTATTTTGATTGATTCATGCATGTTTCAGTAATCATGTGTTGTCCTACACCTGCGGCTCGAGTGCTTGAAAAAATTCCTGTTATCACCTTCCCCCTATCTCCGCCCACATCCTTATACTTAGTTGAGATTATTTGAAAAATTAAGATACATATAATGTCACATAGCCACATTTCAAAACCTAAAACATGTATATTAATATCCGCTGCTCGCTACAATGAAACTATGATGTTCACAGTTCTGTAGTTTTGAACAGGAAGTCAATGGACATGTTTCTATTACTAAACCGTTTTAGCAACATATTACGCTTTGCAATAAACAAAATGTAGAATCATAATGGATTTATAGTTCAATAAGTTATATTTCAATACTAAGTAGCTGCAAATGATGTACCTGGTAACATAATACAGAAGTTAAATGACAAAATCCTTCACACAAATGCATGACAGCTAATTAAATCTGTTTTACAAATGATTCAAGCTAAAGTTATAATGTTTTTTACAGGTTACAGTCTATTTGCAGTGGCTGCTCATGAACTGGGTCACTCTCTTGGTTTAACGCACTCCCAGGACCCCTCGGCCATCATGTTCCCTAACTACAGAAGACGTAGCAACAAACAGTACTCCCTGTCCAAGGACGATATACTTGGCATTCAAACTCTATATGGTGAGCTTATTATATTTAAGAGAAAAAACTCAATAAAATACAATACTTAATATGATTGACATGAGAATTTGACAGGTAAACCCACGGAAAGGGCAGACATGGCTCCAAGAAAGTGTGATCCGAACTTCTCCTTTGATGCAGCAGCAATGATTGGAAAAGAGATGGTTTTCTTTAAAAACAGGTGAGCTTCCATCATTTCTGATGATAATATATGACTGATATATTTTGAAGTTGTATAAATGTTCAGATGATGTAAGTGTAAAGAAGTGTAAAGAAGTGTAAAGAAGAAAAATAAACTAACTGTCCTCGCAGATACATGTGGATGCGAACTACATACACAACATATTGGAACCAGCTGCGAGAGGGTCAGATGAGCACGTATTTACCAAGTATCTACTCGCACATTGACGCAGCGTATGACGTTCCTGCGAGAGGCGTGTCCTACCTCTTCACTGGTACAGTAACAGGATGGGCTGTCACTACAGGGCTCAATGTTTGTTTCTGCATGCAACTTATTATAAAATTAACTTCACAGTACTTATTGTACATACATCCAAGAGCATGTCGGTGTAATCCCTCATTCTGAGCAGGGGAAAAAGATGGTTTGAAAGAGGAGTTAAAGAGGCAATCTTTGTTAAAAAAGAGAATCCTTCCTTAAATCATAATGGAGGTTTAAGATTCAACCTTCCAGTTGTTAATAATGGTTTGCTGAAACCCTGGAGATGCATTCTGATGCTAATTAAGGTACTCAGGAAAGAGGGAGCCAAGTCAGTGAATAATAGGTCCATCCCATTTGGTTTGGTTTCGATGGCCCATTATCAGGGTTCCCGCCCTGTGGGCAGGGCTGTCACAGAGTAGGATATAAACCTGAGTTCTCAGACTTGTTTCACAGATTGAGAGTGACTCTTGGATGAGAGTTGAACTCTAATCTTTTTTTACAATACATCCAGGTTGTTACCGCTCCACCAGGACACCAGCCGGTCCTGACAATATCACCAAAATAGATTATTGTCTCAGGGATGAAATCACAATTCAATTTTTAACGCCATATTGCCCAGCCCTAATTGTACGCAGATGATGATGATGATGAGATGGAGGTCACAACTTGAGGGGAAGTGGTACATTTAAATTACACGGTGCTAGGGCCACTAGGAGGAACATGTGGGTATCAGTATGTGGGGTGCGGATTTGGGACGATTCAAACAATGCTAAACAATTAATCAATTTCTAATAAAATACAGAGAAATGGTATTATGGCAGCACAAGGCTGATGAAATTGTCTTGTAACAACTTGAGATATAATTGGGTTATACATTGTGAGACAACTGTTACGGCAATTGCTGTTATTTACATTATTAATGAATAAAATCAAGCTGCAAACGAATGTTATCATTGTATCATTAGAATTAACATTTTATGAATATGTACTTCAGCTGTTTCAGAAAAGCAGTATTGTATATGGGCTATAAGAGAATGTATTTGCGTAAGTGTACTTATTTGTTTGTAGCGGAACATAGCAGTTCATTGTAAATTGTTGATCATTGATATCGCATGAGCTTGAATGAACTAAACTAAAATGAGTACCCCCTAAACTGGGTAATAGGCAAATTAATCTGTAAAAAAAAATAAAAAATTACAGTTTTTCTCCACACAAAGACATTATACTACCTTGATAACTGTACTCTTTGCAATGTGCTATTTCAACTACTACTTTTATCACGATTAACCTTGCAGCACTACCTGTCAGCATGACACAGCCCAACAGAGAACTCTAATAACAGCCTTGTGCTGTTATTAGAGTTCAGTGTTTATCAGTGTTTTCACTCTAAATCCTCTCTGAGTGTGGCTGTCTTTGTGGTGTGGTACTGTTCCCTGTGCCCCACAATGTAGTGACACATGTACATTTGTATGTTTTCACAGGTCATAAATACTGGATGGTTCAGCAGTTTAAAGTGAAGAGTCACGCTGCCTCAATCTCCGACTTTGGGTTCCCCTCCAGTGTTAAGCACATTGATGCCGCGGTCCATGTTAGTGAATATGGCAAAACTATATTCTTCACTGGGGATTTGTATTACAGGTAACACAATAGCACGTCATGTAAAGTCTGTTTAGTAATCAATTTTTTTTCTCCATAGGGTTCAATTGAGACTATAGAGGACCGTATATAGATATACATATTTATAAAAAAAATATCTATAATGATCTATATTTAGAGGAAAAAAAAGTTTTAAAAGGGCTGCAAGCATTGACAATTTAAAATGCTTCCAAACAAGGGTATTTGTGATATTTTTTTACACTTCTGGTAATAACTTTACGGTCCCATTCACTTTTTGTGATTGAATCTGAACCTTGAAATGTTTAGTTGTTTTGGCATATTTCTAATGGATTGACATAAAAAATGGTCTGGATATCATAATCAGGATATTAATAAAACTAATATTTATTCTAATCCTTGTCAATATCACCCAGTAGTTTCAACACAATATGGGTAGTCATTTTATATTTTAAGTACCACTTCAACATTCTATTTATAGTGAATGCAGGTTGCAAGTTTGACAATATACTAAGGCTTTTTACAAATGACTTCTCTTTGATCAGGTACGATGATCGCAAAAGAGAAATGGACAATGGTTTCCCTCGACACATCCACACAGACTGGCGCGGGATCCCGAGCAAAGTAAACGCTGCCTTCAAGTTACAAGGTAAAAATGTTCCCAGGGTCTGTAAATGGTCATGACCTTTCTATAGGGGAGACCTCAGCAGCTGCAGCAATAGCATACTGCTGAAATAGAAGTTGTAATTTCTTGTTTTCAACATTTTTAGGTGGTAAAGAGTGGGGTTCACCACATGAAATTTCTCTTCCCTTTAAAACAATATAGCTTCACATTTCGCTGTACCAGTCAATTATAATTTACATAACATTTAGAGTTGTGCAATTAATTAATCACAACTGCATAATCAACCAGTATCAAATTATATTGGGGCTCATTTTGCCCCACAGAAAATGCGGGAGCAATCCAAAAAGTGCACGGATAAAGGGTATTTCTCTATACTTTGTCCACAGGTTAACAGGTGGCAGGACATTTAAAATAGATTTAAAGTATCATAATATAAATGAAAAACATTTATCTCCATCAAAACATGCTTTCTTTTTGTTAACACTTTCAACACAATGAAATTAGAGTTCCGTGGATTTGTTCAAATAATTCTTTTAATGCACTAGTATGGACAAGATTTTGAAAACACTGCTAAGCAAAGAGTAAATTGGGAGCCTATGACAAAATATTTAAATAGCACAGTTTTTGCAAATGAACTCGTGACTTAAGCGTGACTTTTTCTATAAACCAGTTGACCTAACAACACTCACATTTGTGTCTGTAACAGGGAGCATTTTCCTGATCAGTGGAACAAAGTCCTATCAGTACGACTACAGGAAGAACAGAATAGTCAAAATCATTTTGGCAAATTCTTGGCTCGGATGTTAACAGCGGTTGGCGGGTTTTTGATGGACACTCTCCAATCACAGTCATTTTTGGCTTGTTATCACTTGTAACAGTGAATTGTGTTATGTATAAATTAAATGCGCTTGTTGTATACTCATTTTATAGATATAGACGAATG
Organism: Chaenogobius annularis; assembly: GCA_015082035.1. Lineage (NCBI taxonomy): Eukaryota > Metazoa > Chordata > Actinopteri > Gobiiformes > Gobiidae > Chaenogobius > Chaenogobius annularis. The sequence goes on from BJKM01000552.1 coordinate 43,863, forward strand.
TTTTATGTAAAAAAAGAAAAACAAAACAGGAACATTTGGATGGGGATGGATCAAGAAAAGAATAATCTCGGCATGAATCCAGTCCTAGTTTATATATTGGTCTGGTAATTGTTTTTGCTATTAACATTTTTGCATGGTATTGTATCTGATCCTGAGCATTCACATTTACTGACTTTATTTTTGTTTATATGGTGATCTTAAATAAATGTGATTTTTTTTTTTTTATATGTCTAATTTTGTGTGTGTGTGTGTACAAATGGGACAGGACACAATGCTCAATACAAAAAACTAATTGTGCAGCACTTTTTCAGTTAACTGACCTGCTTTTATCTATGTTTAAGCAGACATTACCCCCATATATAAGACATGTATTTACATACAAGGTCAAACACGCACAAGTATAAAAGTCCACTGATGCAAAACAAGCACTGTCTGTATCGAAAGTTAACTCAGAAGCTCCACAAGATTTGCAAAAAAAATCAGCTACAATAAATGACTATAAGACATAGGCCACTACTTTAAAAATGTATGCATTTTGGATGGTGCTGTTGGGTGCTTTAGCCCTGTGTCGTGCAGCGCCAGCTATTGCTCCAACAATTTCTCCAGATGACCAAATAAATGCTGAGGTAAGAAATGCTCAGATTCAGAAGCTTAAAATAGTGACGCTGCACAATAGCAAATTGCAGCAGTAGCAAAGTTGGCAAATACAATGCAAATGCTAAATGTATTAATGTCTCAAATGTATCAATGGCTGCAGTAATCAATGTGACCAAAATATACAGTTAAAATGAGCCGTTAAAAGATTAGCATTTAGTCCAAATGCTGCTGGATAGATCTGGTTTACACTTGATTAAAGGTCAAATTTAGACTTGTTTGGCCTGTATAGCTTAGTCTATAAGTGTTATTAGAGGATTCAATAATTTCATGTCACTTCACTTCATGTACCCACAAAGAACAAAATAATTTACTACTCTCAGTAAAATGGAAAATTTACGACAATTTTAGGTTCAGTCTTTAAGATGTCCTAAATTGCTGCTCTAAGGCTGAATCTTCATATCACATATCACCCATATATTGCAAGTCTGCTTAACATTTCAGAAAGTTGATATGGAGTTTTACTATGCCACTTATTATTTTGCATTCTTTCTAGGATTACCTTTATCAGTTTTACTCTGATATTGGTGTGTGTCAAATGTTACAACACGAAACCTCGTCAAAGCTAATAACTTCACAGAGGACTTGGAAGCCATGCAATCTTTCTTTGGATTGGAGGTACTTTTCTTATTTTTATAGGGGGTTTTTTTTAGACCAAGGCCAATTTTTAATAAAGATGTACACTAAACTTATTTCATTTTGCCGACTTGAAGGTGACCGGCAGTTTGAATAATGAGACAATAGAAGTCCATGAAGGCACCGAGGTGTGGCGTGTCGGACATAAGCAAATATGGACATTTTGATGGCAAACTTAAGTGGCAGAAAAGTCTAATTACATACAGGTAAAATTATGAAATTAAAAAAATTTTATTGAAAAAAATAGCATGTGATCACCTTGATGTGAGCAAGAAATTATTGCAAAATTCCCCTGCAACGGTTGTGGTGCTCAATGAGTAATATTGTGTTCTATACTTTACTAAACTAAATGGGCTACTTGCTACTTTTTTGGCAGGATCACAGAGTACACTCCAGATCTTTCACAGAGTCAAGTGGATGCCACGATTGCCCAGGCCTTTCAGCTATACAGTGATGTTATTCCATTGGATTTCAAACAGATCGACAGTGGGACTGCAGACATCATGATCCTGTTCAAGGGTGGATGTAAGTGCAAGAAAACAGTTTAAATACATTTAACTTGTATTTAAAAATAATTATATATATTCATATGTCAAATATCGCGCAAGATCATGGAGACTTTCACCCTTTTGATGGCGCTGGAGGGATTTTGGCCCATGCAAACTCTTCCTGGAAGGGGGCAGGGAGGGGACACCCACTTTGATGATGATGAAACCTGGACTCTAACCCAAAGAGGTAAACATGTTCTGCTAAAGTCTAGAGTTCAAACTGTATGGAGGCTCTGTGCAGTCAGTGTATAGTACACTACTTGTCCAAAAAATAAGGGGGCACATGCACTGACATTTCATAGAACCACCTTTAGCTTTTGATTAAAGCACACATTCACTGTGCATAGGTTTCAATAAGCTTCTTTAATATCAAAAGATTTATTTCCATCCAGTGTTGCATTATTTTTCACCAGTTGATCTTGTATTGATGATGTGAGAAAGTGACCACTGGACAAAACCTTCTCCAGCTCATCCCAAAGACTCACTGGGGTTCAGATCTGTAGATTAGTTTCTGCTTCTCCTTAAATGTTTTCTCTGCTAGATGCCAATGATTTGACCCTTCTCAAACATACTGACATGTTTTCCATGACCACGGGATTTCTCTATTCCACATGGTTGTTTCCGAAATGAGAAGCGACTCGCTGCATCAGTTGGATGCAGTTATGCTACCCTCAAATATGGTTTAATTTTTTTTCTTCTTTTACTATTTGTTTTTAAACATTGTTCATATTGGAAGGAAGGGGGGGAGGCTTTCTACTACAGATGCCTGTGGATCATCTTGACCCGAAGATAGCATGAGGGTTAAATACTGTGTTGCAGCTGAAAGATCATCGCCCATGCAGAAATCATCCAGGAGGCTTGTACCCACTGTATTTTCTTAGCTGAATCCAAGTGGCGACTTTTGTTTTGGCAGTGTATTTGACATGACCCTGGCCAGTTATGTGAATCCACTTTCTTTTGCCAAATGACACACGCAACGTAACACACATGAAATACAGAGGTTCATACAAGATTTATTAAATGTATACCCAAGTGGCTTGCTATTTTTTTCTGACTTGACTTGTTGAAAATATTTACTGTTTTATTGTTTAGGTGTGAATTTACTGCTAGTTGCAGCCCATGAATTTGGCCACGCTCTAGGCCTGGATCACTCCCGGGACAGACGTGCGTTAATGTTTCCGACATATCAGTACATCAACACAAACGGATACAGACTGCCAGACGATGACAGAAAAGGAGTTCAAGCTCTTTATGGTAAAGCAATAAGCATTCAAAGTTTAACTTATCCTAAATGTAAAGGTACACTTTCATTCATTCATTCATTCATTCATTCATTTGACTGGAACTGGTCTACATAGGCTAGCCCAATCTACAGTAGTTTAACGTGTCCTAGAGTTGTGTGACTCATCTTTTTCCACCTGCAAATTCCAGGTAGACCGAACAACAGATCCTAAACCTCAACCCCTCCCCACACCAACCCCTGAGCCAGATCCAGAAGACCCTGAAGAGCCAGACCCTCTGCTCAATCCTGGTGCAGAAAAATGCAGCCGCAGTTTGGTCTTTGATGCAGCTACTTCTATTAGAGGAGATTTATATTTCTTCAAAAATGGGTACAAATGTAATCAAATGTAAGCATAATTTTGTTTTTATAGTTTTTGAAAAATGTATTTCTTAAACAGCTATTACTGGAGAAAGAGTCGGTCCGTCACTCGAATACGTCTAATTAAATTTCCCTCTAAATGGGGAGAGATAAATCAAGTGGATGCTGCTTATGAAGTCCCGAGTGAAAACACATTTTTTGTTTTTGAAGGTTGGTATTGAACAAGATTTATAATGCCAAATGCGAATCATATTTCAGGAATTTACTGTACTAACAACATTTTGAACAGACCGCCAATACTGGGGTATAAGATCTCCGTCAAAGACAAAGATCCCTGGCTACCCAAAACCTTTGACAAACCTCGGCCTCCCTTCTTCCGTCAGGAAGGTGGATGCAGCAGTTTATGTGACTTCAACTAGAAAGACGCTATTTTTGTCAGGAATAAGTACTGGAGGTCAGTACATCATTGACAAATATAGCAAGAAAAAAAGCTAATTTTCAAGAGTAACATTGTGTTTTGTAGCTATGATGAGGCCCTAAACCAAATGGACAATGGTTATCCGCGAAACATCACTCAAGATTTCCCTGGTATTGGTTCTAGGGTGGATGCAGCATTTGAGAATTATAGGTAAGAAAAGTGTCAGTTGCTGAGATGGATAATGCAATATAATAGATTCAAATTTGCCTATAAATATTAATTCTTTGCATAGGATATTTGTACTTCTCAAATGGCCAAAGACAAAGTGAGTACGACCTACCATCCAGGAGAGTGAATCGTGTTCTGCTGAACTATGGCTGGCTCAACTGCTACTGAAGGCTACTTGGCTTACAACCCTGTTAACATCTGGGAAAAACTGCAGATTCTGGAAAAGACATGCATAAAGTTTAGTTGTGATTGTTTGGTACTATAGATCAGACTGTCTTTAACAGCCACATTTCTCCAAATAATTTTAATGTTACAAGGTAAGATTAACATAAGTGGCAAATAAAATATGACTTACTGAACTGTGACTATGAAATAAATGGTCTTTTACAGTACTATTGTCTTTTGTGCTTTACTTTAGCGTTTTTGTCCTGCAATAGCCTTTAATCCTGATCTACTAAACATGCGATATATGTAATTGGTGCATTGTTAGGTTACAATCATACTTTTATTTTTTCAGATGCTCATATATCCGGTTGTGCCGCACTAAGTAATGTTCCGTGTAAAGCTATTCCAAATAATTTCCCCGTTCCGCTCTCCGTTTAGATATAGTGTCAAAAATTTTATTCTATTTAAAATTGTTATGTATATATTGTGCATTTAAGAGAACGACATCGTTTTAGTCTGATGATAACGCACACATATGTTATTAACAAGGTGTGAGGTTAACGAGCATTTAGCGTTAGCTGCTAAACGTAAACAATACGATGCACACGAATAAAGGTTCCGGCTGACAGAATTACTGCGCGGTTCTTCGCTCATTCTGGATTGCAAAGGTATGTTTGTTTTAGTACCCCTTTTCAGCGTTTTGACAATGATCTTAACATACATTGCAACAATCGAAATGTTGGTTTAGTGACGGTTGCTAAATATTAGATATAATAATGAAAAAAATCTGTGGCTACAGTCTTATATTAGCTACTCTTTCTCCAGGACTGAGGTTCTTATGGAGTCCCTCAACACTTTTGAATCTGTGATGGAAACTGACGGACAGGGAAACTACTCATTATTTCCTGCACTAGACAGGACGGACAGTTCAGATGTTGTAAGTGTAAAGAAGTGTAAAGACGTGTAAAGACGTGTAAAGAAAGAAAAATAAACTAACTGTCCTCGCAGATACATGTGGATGCGAACTACATACACAACATATTGGAACCATCTGCGAGAGGGTCAGATGAGCACGTATTTAGCAAGTATCTACTCGCACATTGACGCAGCGTATGACGTTCCTGCGAGAGGCGTGTCCTACCTCTTCACTGGTACAGTAACAGGATGGGCTGTCACTACAGGGCTCAATGTTTGTTTCTGCAACTTATTATAAAATTAACTTCACAGTACTTATTGTACATACATCCAAGAGCATGTCGGTGTAATCCCTCATTCTGAGCAGGGAGAAAAGATGGTTTGAAAGAGGAGTTAAAGAGGCAATCTTTGTTAAAAAAGAGAATCCTTCCTTAAATCATAATGGAGGTTTAAGATTCAACCTTCCAGTTGTTAATAATGGTTTGCTGAAACCCTGGAGATGCGTTCTGATGCTAATTAAGGTACTCAGGAAAGAGGGAGCCAAGTCAGTGAATAATGGGTCCATCCCATTTGGTTTCGATGGCCCATTATCAGGGTTCCCGCCCTGTGGGCAGGGCTGTCGCAGAGTAGGATATAAACCTGAGTTCTCAGACTTGTTTCACAGATTGAGAGTGACTCTTGGATGAGAGTCGAAACGTTTTATTTTTCTAAATCAGAGTCCAGATGACTACAACTGAATCTTTTTTACAATACATCCAGGAGCATTAACAATCAAAACTTGCTGGAAATGGGAACAGATAAACTAAGAATCAAATGTAGGAGTCGGCAAAATGCCACATGTCAGGAGGAGTTTGTGGGGAAATGCTTCAATTTTTGAGCACAGAGCTGCATTAAAGAAAAAACAGCGTACCACACGGTGACACGGTGATGGAGGTGAGGATGGACTCAATGATGGCCGTGTAAAACTGCACCATCATCATCTGCACTGGCAGCGTGGCTTTCCCTTTGCTGGGCCTTCTTGATGAGGGAGCTGACGGTGGGCTCCCACTTGAGGTCCTGGATGAAAGTGTTGCAGAGGAAGCGGAAGGAGTCCACGGTGGTGATGGGGTAGTCTGTCAGGGTGAGGGGGGGGCCGATCATCTCCCCTGTCTTCTGGGCGTTGAACTCTAGGTTGTTACCGCTCCACCAGGACACCAGCCCGTCCTGACAATGTCACCAAAATAGATTATTGTCACAGGGATGAAACACAATTACATTTTTAACGCCATATTGCCCAGCTCTAATCACACGCAGATGATGATGATGATGAGATGGAGGTCACAACTTGAGGGGAAGTGGTACATTTAAATTACACGGTGCTAGGACCACTAGGAGGAACATGTGGGTATCATTATGTGGGGTGCGGATTTGGGACGATTTGGGGGAGCAACACAAACAATGCTCAACAATTAATCAATTTCTAATAAAATACAGAGAAATGGTATTATGGCAGCACAAGGCTGATGAAATTGTCTTGTAACAACTTGAGATATAATTGGGTTATACATTGTGAGACAAATGTTACTGCAATTGCTGTTATTTACATTATTAAGTATTATATGAGTAAAATCAAGCTGCAAACGAATGCAGCATTGTATCATTAGAATTAACATTTTATGAATATGTACTTCAGCTGTTTCAGAAAAAACAGTATTGTATATGGGCTATAAGAGAATGTATTTGCGTAAGTGTACATATTTATGTACGCCTAAATTTTACTTTACATAACCAACTTTATGTGTGTTTATGGGTTTCAATTGAGACTATAGAGGACCGTATATATATACATATTTATTAAAAAAATATCTATAATGATCTATATTTAGAGAAAAAAAAGTTTTTAAAGGGCTGCAAGCATTGACAATTTAAAATGCTTCCAAACAAGGGTATTCTTTTACACTTCTGGTAATAACTTTACGGTCCCATTCACTTTTTGTGATTGAATCTGAACCTTGAAATGTTTAGTTGTTTTGGCATATTTCTAATGGATTGACATAAAAAATGGTCTGGATATCATAATCAGGATATTAATAAAACTAATATTCATTCTTATCCTTGTCAATATCACCCAGTAGTTTCAACACAATATGGGCAGTCATTTTATATTTTAAGTACCACTTCAACATTCTATTTATAGTGAATGCAGGTTGCAAGTTTGACAATATACTAAGGCTTTTTACAAATGACTTCTCTTTGATGATCAGGTACGATGATCGCAAAAGAGAAATGGACAATGGTTTCCCTCGACACATCCACACAGACTGGCGCGGGATCCCGAGCAAAGTAAACGCTGCCTTCAAGTTACAAGGTAAAAATGTTCCCAGGGTCTGTAAATGGTCATGAGCTTTCTATAGGGGAGACCTCAGCAGCTGCAGCAATAGCATACTGCTGAAATAGAAGTTGTAATTTCTTGTTTTCAACATTTTTAGGTGGTAAAGAGTGGGTTTCACCACATGAAATTTCTCTTCCCTTTAAAACAATATAGCTTCACATTTCGCTGTACCAGTCAATTATAATTTACATAACATTTTAGAGTTGTGCAATTAATTAATCACAACTGCATAATCAACCAGTATCAGAGTGTTGACCTAACAACACTCACATTTGTGTCTGTAACAGGGAGCATTTTCCTGATCAGTGGAACAAAGTCCCTATCAGTACGACTACAGGAAGAACAGAATAGTCAAAATCATTTTGGCAAATTCCTGGCTCGGATGTTAACAGCGGTTGGCGGGTTTTTGATGGACACTCTCCAATCACAGTCATTTTTGGCTTGTTATCACTTGTAACAGTGAATTGTGTTATGTATAAATTAAATGCGCTTGTTGTATACTCATTTTATAGATATAGACGAATGTTTTATGTAAAAAAGAAAAACAAAAACAGGAACATTTGGATGGGGATGGATCAAGAAAAGAATAATCTTGGCATGAATCCAGTCCTAGTTTATATATTGGTCTGGTAATTGTTTTTGCTATTAACATTTTTGCATGGTATTGTATCTGATCCTGAGCATTCACATTTACTGACTTTATTTTTGTTTATATGGTGATCTTAAATAAATGTGATTTTTTTTTTTTATGTCTAATTTTGTGTGTGTGTGTGTACAAATGGGACAGGACACAATGCTCAATACAAAAAACTAATTGTGCAGCACTTTTTCAGTTAGCTGACCTGCTTTTATCTATGTTTAAGCAGACATTACCCCCATACACAAGACATTTATTTACATACAAGGTCAAACACACACAAGTATTAAAGTCCACTGATGCAAAACAAGCACTGTCTGTATCGAAAGTTAACTCAGAAGCTCCACAAGATTTGCAAAAAAAAAACAGCTACAATAAATGACTATAAGACATAGGCCACTACTTTAAAAATGTATGCATTTTGGATGGTGCTGTTGGGTGCTTTAGCCCTGTGTCGTGCAGCGCCAGCTATTGCTCCAACAATTTCTCCAGATGACCAAATAAATGCTGAGGTAAGAAATGCTCAGATTCAGAAGCTTAAAATAGTGACGCTGCACAATAGCAAATTGCAGCAGTAGCAAAGTTGGCAAATACAATGCAAATGCTAAATGTATTAATGTCTCAAATGTATCAATGGCTGCAGTAATCAATGTGACCAAAATATACAGTTAAAATGAGCCGTTAAAAGATTAGCATTTAGTCCAAATGCTGCTGGATAGATCTGGTTTACACTTGATTAAAGGTCAAATTTAGACTTGTTTGGCCTGTATAGCTTAGTCTATAAGTGTTTATTAGAGGATTCAATAATTTCATGTCACTTCATGTACCCCCACAAGAACAAAAATAATTTACTACTCTCAGTAAAATGAAAATGCACAGCAATTTTAGGTTCAGTCTTTAAGATGTCCTAAATTGCTGCTCTAAGGCTGAATCTTCATATCACATATCACCCATATATTGCAAGTCTGCTTAACATTTCAGAAAGTTGATATGGAATTTTACTATGCCACTTATTATTTTGCATTCTTTCTAGGATTACCTTTATCAGTTTTACTCTGATATTGGTGTGTCAAATATTACAACACGAAACCTCGTCAAAGCTAATAACTTCACAGAGGACTTGGAAGCCATGCAATCTTTCTTTGGATTGGAGGTACTTTTCTTATATTTATTGGGGGTTTTTTTTAGACCAAGGCAAATTTAGATAAAGATGTACACTAAACTTATTTCATTTTGCCGACTTGAAGGTGACCGGCAGTTTGAATAATGAGACAATAGAAGCCATGAAGGCACCGAGGTGTGGCGTGTCGGACATAAGCAAATATGGACATTTTGATGGCAAACCTAAGTGGCAGAAAAGTCTAATTACATACAGGTAAAATTATGAAATAAAAAACATTGAAAAAAATAGCATGTGATCACCTTGATGTGAGCAAGAAATTATTGCAAAATTCCCCTGCAACGGTTGTGGTGCTCAATGAGTAATATTGTGTTCTATACTTTACTAAACTAAATGGGCTACTTGCTACTTTTTTCCAGGGTCACACAGTACACTCCAGATCTTTCACAGAGTCAAGTGGATGCCACGATTGCCCAGGCCTTTCAGCTATACAGTGATATTATTCCATTGGATTTCAAACAGATCGACAGTGGGACTGCAGACATCATGATCCTGTTCAAGGGTGGATGTAAGTGCAAGAAAACAGTTTAAATACATTTAACTTGTATTTAAAAATAATTATATATATTCATATGTCAAATATCGCACAAGATCATGGAGACTTTTACCCTTTTGATGGCGCTGGAGGGATTTTGGCCCATGCAAACTTTCCTGGAAGGGGGCAGGGAGGGGATACCCACTTTGATGATGATGAAACCTGGACTCTAACCCCAAAGAGGTAAACATGTTCTGCTAAAGTCTAGAGTTCAAACTGTATGGAGGCTCTGTGCAGTCAGTGTATAGTACACTACTTGTCCAAAAAATAGGGGGCACATGCACTGACATTTCATAGAACCACCTTTAGCTTTGATTAAAGCACACATTCACTGTGCATAGTTTCAATAAGCTTCTTTAATATTAAAAGATTTATTTCCATCCAGTGTTGCATTATTTTTCACCAGTTGATCTTGTATTGATGATGTGAGAAAGTGACCACTGGACAAAACCTTCTCCAGCTCATCCCAAAGACTCACTGGGGTTCAGATCTGTAGATTAGTTTCTACTAATCCTTAAATGTTTTCTCTGCTTGATGCCAATGATTTGACCCTTCTCAAACATACTGACATGTTTTCCATGACCACGGGATTTCTCTTTCCACATAGTTGTTTCAGAAATGAGAAGCGACTCGCTGCATCAGTTGGATGCAGTTATGCTACCCTCAAATATAGTTTACATTTTTTTTTCTTCTTTTACTATTTGTTTTTAAACATAAAACAACAAAATCATTCATATTGGAAGGAAGGGGGGGAGGCTTTCTACTACAGATGCCTGTGGATCATCTTGACCCGAAGATAGCATGAGGGTTAAATACTGTGTTGCAGCTGAAAGATCATCGCCCATGCAGAAATCATCCAGGAGGCTTGTACCCACTGTATTTTCTTAGGTGAATTCAAGTGGCGACTTTTGTTTTGGCAGTGTATTTGACATGACCCTGGCCAGTTCTGTGAATCCACTTTCTTTTGCCAAATGACACACGCAACGTAACACACATGAAATACAGAGGTTCATACAAGATTTATCAAATGTATACTCAAGTGGCTTGCTATTTTTTTCTGACTTGACTTGTTGAAAATATTTACTGTTTTATTGTTTAGGTGTGAATTTACTGCTAGTTGCAGCCCATGAATTTGGCCACGCTCTAGGCCTGGATCACTCCCGGGACAGACGTGCGTTAATGTTTCCGACATATCAGTACATCAACACAAACGGATACAGACTGCCAGACGATGACAGAAAAGGAGTTCAAGCTCTTTATGGTAAAGCAATAAGCATTCAAAGTTTAACTTATCCTAAATGTAAAGGTACACTTTCATTCATTCATTCATTCATTCATTCATTTGACTGGAACTGTCTACATAGGCTAGCCCAATCTACAGTAGTTTAACGTGCCTAGAGTTGTGTGACTCACCTTTTTCCACCTGCAAATTCCAGGTAGCCGAAACAACAGATCCTAAACCTCAACCCCCNCTTGATACACTGTAAACACGTCAGATGTCCATCCTTTGTCCCACATTCACTCTCACAAACACTCGGAGAACAGTTTAAAAAGACTCTTTCAAGGATATTTTCCAAGTAACTCATTCAAATGTGATACTGAAACTCTCCACCTGTGGAAAACACTGCTGCATTCATTATGTGCGAGAGGAAGTGGAGACGAGGACACACGAGCAGCACAGCGGGGGTGATGTCGAGCCTTAATGGCCGTGCACTGCGGAGTGAAGCGGAGGAGAAGCAGATCCAAGTCTGACGAGAGGAAACGGCACAAGACCATCCCCCACGAGGCATTTGGAGAGACCCAGTTCACGTCAGGGGACCGGAGGAGGAAGGACCAAAACAACTCGTCAGCCAAAGTGGGCCTCGGCAAAGCTTTAACTGAGTGGCACACAAACACTACCGGATGGACAAGTGGGTTAGAGTTAAGGAGGGGACAAAACCCCCACAACACCCCGAATAAATCACCTTTGACCATCTGAATATGACAGGTTCAATAAGCACGTGCAGTATGTCGTGACTGGGTGAAATGTACACGATTTGCGATGAATCAGCATTCAATTCAGATTCATTATTAAAGGATGAATGAAAATGAACATGCATTTTTTCTGTTTGTGTGAATGTTAAAAAAAAGAAAGAAAAAAAACCTTTTGGAATAATTCAGTTTTAGATTTAATTATGGTTGCATCCAAAGAAATCATTTAGATTTAAAAATTAAGTTGATTAAGTTTTCCTTTTAAAATGTATGTCCATTCGATAAAAGATATCGACACTTTTTTTTTTGCGTAGCCGATCTGGAGTTCACCTTCATTGATGCTTGTTTCATTCACCCTGTTTACGAGGTTGTCTTCTCCGCCCCCACTCTGAGCCTCAAGAAAAAATTCTCAAAAAGGTCTCAAAATGTCCCGGATTTGAGAGGTCAAAGGTAGAGAACTGGAGGTTTCCTGTGCCGTCAGACGTTTCAATCTGTACGAGTCTACTACGAGCCAGTAGTAACACCAAAACCTGATGAGGGAACGCCTGACTGACAAAAAAAAAAAATGCGTGTGATCTTCTATACATACATTCTTAAAGTTCCAAAACATGAGATGCAGAAGCAAATGTACTCAAGACAATGTTTGAAGGCTAATAAATATTCAAATAATGCATAATTTGTGTCCTTTCATATGCCTGCCCTTTAAACCGAGTCCCACCTTTCTGTGATTGTGACTAGTCGGCGAAAAGGAGATGTTTTATGGCGCAACGCTGACTGAATCTTCTGAATAATATACGTACATGGAGCAGGTCAGCAAGCAAGCAATGTCTCTCCTCTCTGCTGGAAACACGCTCGAACTACATCTCAGCCCCGTCCTTCTTTGCTAATTTAGTCCTGGCCTTATCAGCCGGTGCCTTGCTGAAGATGGATGTGTGTCAGTTATAGGGCAACGAGGGGGAAAAAAAAGACTACACAGGAGTAAGAAAAAGCTTATTTCTGTGAGCTGTCAGTCACAGAGTAAGAAAAAACATCTGATCGTGCGCTCTGAACCCTTTGTGCTTTCCCTTATCGCCGACTGCGAAACAGGGCATCCATCTTCGGAATTGAAATGTCTGCCGTCTGACCCGCACCTGCAACCGCATGATATGTATTTATAGACAGCGGGCGGTGGGGATGGTGCGGCGAGTAGCGGCGGAGAGGGTTAACAGACAGGCTTCAGCATTAGGTTCCAGTTTGACCGCGATGGAGCCAGGGGCCAGCGGTCGGATTGGTTTCTTAAGAGGATTAGATTCCGGGGCGTTTAGCGGTGTTTTATTTCAAGGTGTGATGTGTGTGTGAGGGTGGGGGGAATGGGGGGGAATGGGGTCGCGCGAAATGGGGGCGGTTCAGTGAAATGGCCGGTGTCTTTAGAGGCGGTTCAAAACGATTACGTCCGACACGCTTGAAACTTCTGTGAGCTTTTGACCTTCGTCGCATTGTCGTCCCCTCGTCAAAAACACGCCTGGGGCTGTATTTAGCTTCTTTCACGCCTGTTTCGTCAAACCTATGTGCCAGGTTGTATTCTCTGAGCACTCACAAATCACCCCGTTTAAATTTCCCCCCCGGCTTGTTGCAGCACAGGTCAAAATCTTTAACTCTGTATTTATAACGCAGATCGAGATGTAAATGTAATATTTTAAGCTAAACGCAGCGTGTGAGATCGCAGTGACACTGATCAATGTACGACTAAACACGACTTATCAATATTTAAAACAATTATCTCGATGCCAACACATGAATAATAAATGTGTTTTCAGACTGACTAGAAAGTTATCGTTTCGCATGCGTCCCGTTGTAGGAAGCGAGAGTCGTGCGCCTGCGACTTCATGCAAATAGGGCTATGTTGTTCTGTTTAACACAGTCCCTCCATTTTGTAACAAAGCGTTAAAGTGTGATATTGACTAATGATGCTTAACATCTACACGTTATCTTACACTCTCACGAACAGATGCCAAAGATCTTGGTTAGTTTTAAATTGTGATCTGGTATTGCATATAACATCATAAAAATTTAATCAAATTAGAAAAAGAATTCGTTAGGCGAGCCGCGATTATCTAGATGCAATTTTATTTCAACTACTCGTTTCAGATCAGCTGTGATTTAGCGCGTTTATTTAGGAGATTCACTTTCATGCCACCTGTTTTGATATTGATGCATGTGAAGGAACCGACAACAGGAGCAAGGGTCGATTGATATTCTAACTTTTCGATGATCGCTGCTCAACGAGAGTACATTTTTTAACAGGAAACTAAGTTTCAGTAGCAGGACTAAGTAGAATGTTTATTTTCAAAGATATATGAAAGATAACAAAGAGCAATATAGACGTTGGAGTAAAGAAGACAGTGTCTACATAATATAAAGACATAAGATATCATTGATAGGAACTCTAACAGCTTCCTCTCCGACAAACACGCGAAGTTCTAATCTGGAGCATAAACTAGCAACACGAACAAATACAACTTAGTATCACTTTAGAACTTCGCAAACAGGTTATGATAGGGTCAATGCTTAAAACGCGAGCGTCCCTTATTTCAAAAGTAGGCAATGTCGAATAATGCTGTGACAGCGAACAACAATTTGACGCAGACCGTTATGCGGACTAGATTCCTGGACGAAGAACGGCACCGTAGTCCACGCTTTCAGCTCATTGTTCACCACTGGCTGGTACTGAATGATTGTAGATCAGTATGCTGTGCACTAACATGTAGTCTCAATGACGAGGTTTTTCCCTGACAAATTAAGTGTATAAATATTCGAACTGTCACAATCTATACAATATCTGACTTACACCAAGTTCCAAAGAGTCATCACACGTGAGCGCTTAGGTCCTGTCATTGTTGCTAGACAAAGCACAGAGTATGTAGTGTGTGAGTGTGACCTAAGAGAGTTTAAAATAGTATTGGCCATATCTTTTGCTCTTTGAACACAAGTAGCCGACTCCTTTTCTATAATTAACTTCAATAATGGAGTTTGAGTTGACTAGCAAACCCTGTTTTCTTGTTATAAGAATGCGTTTTGTGCACTGAACCCTGTTAAGAACTGTTCGATTCGTGTCTAATTATAAGTTTAGTTGCTCTTACGTTAATTTGATAGTGGGAACCAATTCTAGTGCAAGTACTTTTGGCCACGCACCCATTTGGATGTTTCGTGTCGAATACCCCTCGAAGATCTTATCGCCTACCCTGGCTGCCTGTGCGGTGACTCGAACATCCAGAAGAGGTAACATATAACGGATTCTCCGAATGTTTTCATCAAGGCATTAGTTAGTTGGCTGAGCTAATCTGAGAAGTTGAGATGTTCGTTTCATAATCTCTAATGACCACTGGTATGTTGTCTATACTGTTGCATGACGCGCCAAGATGACACTTTCCTGTTGAACGTGAAGTATTTACAAGTAGCGATTCCATTGAGAGAACCCTTTCAATTAAACTCCATCGGCAGAAATCGTTTTACTTTGTAGTGCACCATCGAGAGAGGCGAAGAATTTTCTCACTCAGGATCTCTGTCAGATAGACTTGCTGACGACAATTTTGCGTTTTAGTGGCAATAGCTTTTCTCCTTTTCTCCTGCTCATCCACCACCGTGTCACTCGTTATAGCAACAACTCATCCTACGATCCGCCTCCACTCTCTTCTTTTTCCGGTGATTTCGCCGAAGCCCTACCGCGTGTCAGCTATCGTTATACTTTACATGATGGCCGTGTAAAACTGCACCATCATCTGCACTGGCAGCGTGGCTTTCCCTTTGCTGGGCCTTCTTGATGAGGGAGCTGACGGTGGGCTCCCACTTGAGGTCCTGGATGAAAGTGTTGCAGAGGAAGCGGAAGGAGTCCACGGTGGTGATGGGGTAGTCTGTCAGGGTGAGGGGGGGCCGATCATCTCCCCTGTCTTCTGGGCGTTGAACTCTAGGTTGTTACCGCTCCACCAGGACACCAGCCCGTCCTGACAATGTCACCAAAATAGATTATTGTCACAGGGATGAAACACAATTACATTTTTAACGCCATATTGCCCAGCTCTAATCACACGCAGATGATGATGATGATGAGATGGAGGTCACAACTTGAGGGGAAGTGGTACATTTAAATTACACGGTGCTAGGACCACTAGGAGGAACATGTGGGTATCATTATGTGGGGTGCGGATTTGGGACGATTTGGGGGAGCAACACAAACAATGCTCAACAATTAATCAATTTCTAATAAAATACAGAGAAATGGTATTATGGCAGCACAAGGCTGATGAAATTGTCTTGTAACAACTTGAGATATAATTGGGTTATACATTGTGAGACAAATGTTACTGCAATTGCTGTTATTTACATTATTAAGTATTATATGAGTAAAATCAAGCTGCAAACGAATGCAGCATTGTATCATTAGAATTAACATTTTATGAATATGTACTTCAGCTGTTTCAGAAAAAAAACTGGTTCAAAAAAAAAACAGTATTGTATATGGGCTATAAGAGAATGTATTTGCGTAAGTGTACATATTTATGTACGCCTAAATTTTACTTTACATAACCAACTTTATGTGTTTATGGGTTTCAATTGAGACTATAGAGGACCGTATTATATATACATATTTATTAAAAAAATATCTATATATGATCTATATTTAGAGAAAAAAAAGTTTTTAAAGGGCTGCAAGCATTGACAATTTAAAATGCTTCCAAACAAGGGTATTCTTTTACACTTCTGGTAATAACTTTACGGTCCCATTCACTTTTTGTGATTGAATCTGAACCTTGAAATGTTTAGTTGTTTTGGCATATTTCTAATGGATTGACATAAAAAATGGTCTGGATATCATAATCAGGATATTAATAAAACTAATATTCATTCTTATCCTTGTCAATATCACCCAGTAGTTTCAACACAATATGGGCAGTCATTTTATATTTTAAGTACCACTTCAACATTCTATTTATAGTGAATGCAGGTTGCAAGTTTGACAATATACTAAGGCTTTTTACAAATGACTTCTCTTTGATCAGGTACGATGATCGCAAAAGAGAAATGGACAATGGTTTCCCTCGACACATCCACACAGACTGGCGCGGGATCCCGAGCAAAGTAAACGCTGCCTTCAAGTTACAAGGTAAAAAGTTTCCCAGGGTCTGTAAATGGTCATGAGCTTTCTATAGGGGAGACCTCAGCAGCTGCAGCAATAGCATACTGCTGAAATAGAAGTTGTAATTTCTTGTTTTCAACATTTTTAGGTGGTAAAGAGTGGGTTCACCACATGAAATTTCTCTTCCCTTTAAAACAATATAGCTTCACATTTCGCTGTACCAGTCAATTATAATTTACATAACATTTAGAGTTGTGCAATTAATTAATCACAACTGCATAATCAACCAGTATCAGAGTGTTGACCTAACAACACTCACATTTGTGTCTGTAACAGGGAGCATTTTCCTGATCAGTGGAAACAAAGTCCTATCAGTACGACTACAGGAAGAACAGAATAGTCAAAATCATTTTGGCAAATTCCTGGCTCGGATGTTAACAGCGGTTGGCGGGTTTTTGATGGACACTCTCCAATCACAGTCATTTTTGGCTTGTTATCACTTGTAACAGTGAATTGTGTTATGTATAAATTAAATGCGCTTGTTTTATACTCATTTTATAGATATAGACGAATGTTTTATGTAAAAAAGAAAAACAAAACAGGAACATTTGGATGGGGATGGATCAAGAAAAGAATAATCTTGGCATGAATCCAGTCCTAGTTTATATATTGGTCTGGTAATTGTTTTTGCTATTAACATTTTTGCATGGTATTGTATCTGATCCTGAGCATTCACATTTACTGACTTTATTTTTGTTTATATGGTGATCTTAAATAAATGTGATTTTTTTTTTTTTATGTCTAATTTGTGTGTGTGTGTGTACAAATGGACAGGACACAATGCTCAATACAAAAAACTAATTGTGCAGCACTTTTTCAGTTAGCTGACCTGCTTTTATCTATGTTTAAGCAGACATTACCCCCATACACAAGACATTTATTTACATACAAGGTCAAACACACACAAGTATTAAAGTCCACTGATGCAAAACAAGCACTGTCTGTATCGAAAGTTAACTCAGAAGCTCCACAAGATTTGCAAAAAAAACAGCTACAATAAATGACTATAAGACATAGGCCACTACTTTAAAAATGTATGCATTTTGGATGGTGCTGTTGGGTGCTTTAGCCCTGTGTCGTGCAGCGCCAGCTATTGCTCCAACAATTTCTCCAGATGACCAAATAAATGCTGAGGTAAGAAATGCTCAGATTCAGAAGCTTAAAATAGTGACGCTGCACAATAGCAAATTGCAGCAGTAGCAAAGTTGGCAAATACAATGCAAATGCTAAATGTATTAATGTCTCAAATGTATCAATGGCTGCAGTAATCAATGTGACCAAAATATACAGTTAAAATGAGCCGTTAAAAGATTAGCATTTAGTCCAAATGCTGCTGGATAGATCTGGTTTACACTTGATTAAAGGTCAAATTTAGACTTGTTTGGCCTGTATAGCTTAGTCTATAAGTGTTATTAGAGGATTCAATAATTTCATGTCACTTCATGTACCCACAAAGAACAAAATAATTTACTACTCTCAGTAAAATGAAAATGCACAGCAATTTTAGGTTCAGTCTTTAAGATGTCCTAAATTGCTGCTCTAAGGCTGAATCTTCATATCACATATCACCCATATATTGCAAGTCTGCTTAACATTTCAGAAAGTTGATATGGAATTTTACTATGCCACTTATTATTTTGCATTCTTTCTAGGATTACCTTTATCAGTTTTACTCTGATATTGGTGTGTCAAATATTACAACACGAAACCTCGTCAAAGCTAATAACTTCACAGAGGACTTGGAAGCCATGCAATCTTTCTTTGGATTGGAGGTACTTTTCTTATATTTTATTGGGGGTTTTTTTTAGACCAAGGCAAATTTAGATAAAGATGTACACTAAACTTATTTCATTTTGCCGACTTGAAGGTGACCGGCAGTTTGAATAATGAGACAATAGAAGCCATGAAGGCACCGAGGTGTGGCGTGTCGGACATAAGCAAATATGGACATTTTGATGCAAACCTAAGCAAACAAGTGCAGCAGAAAAGTCTAATTACATACAGGTAAAATTATGAAATTAAAAACATT
This sequence comes from Chaenogobius annularis, assembly GCA_015082035.1. Lineage (NCBI taxonomy): Eukaryota > Metazoa > Chordata > Actinopteri > Gobiiformes > Gobiidae > Chaenogobius > Chaenogobius annularis. Next base: position 62,923 of record BJKM01000552.1, read on the forward strand.
GAAAAAAATAGCATGTGATCACCTTGATGTGAGCAAGAAATTATTGCAAAATTCCCCTGCAACGGTTGTGGTGCTCAATGAGTAATATTTGTGTTCTATACTTTACTAAACTAAATGGGCTACTTGCTACTTTTTTCCAGGGCACACAGTACACTCCAGATCTTATCACAGAGTTGACAAGTGGATAAAGCCTTACGATTGTTATAACATTTTAAATCAAGCAGGCCTTGATTGGTCAGCATATACCTTGAGTGATATTGTGCACTTCCATATGGATTTCAAACAGATCGACACATTTTGTGGGACACTGCAGACATCATGATCCTGTTCACTTTAGTTTAGTCAGCACTCCACAACGATTAGATGTATCCCGTCCATCAAGTGCAGTCCGAAAACAGTTTAAATTGGCCCACAGTAAATTAAAAATAATGTAAATAATAAAAATAAATAAAATAAATAAAATAAATAAAATAAATATAAATCATTGTATTTAAAATAATTATATATATTATTTCATATGCATCAATGTGATATCAGCACAAGATCATGGAGACTTTTACCCTTTTGATGGATGCGATTGCTGGTGAGGATTTCAAACAGATGACAGTTGCAGACATGGCAAGATTAAGTGCAAGAAAACAGTTTAAATACATTTAACTTGTATTTAAAAATAATTATATATATTCATATGTCAAATATCGCACAAGATCATGGAGACTTTTACCCTTTTGATGGCGCTGGAGGGATTTTGGCCCATGCAAACTTTCCTGGAAGGGGGCAGGGAGGGGATACCCACTTTGATGATGATGAAACCTGGACTCTAACCCAAAGAGGTAAACATGTTCTGCTAAAGTCTAGAGTTCAAACTGTATGGAGGCTCTGTGCAGTCAGTGTATAGTACACTACTTGTCCAAAAAATAGGGGGCACATGCACTGACATTTCATAGAACCACCTTTAGCTTTGATTAAAGCACACATTCACTGTGCATAGTTTCAATAAGCTTCTTTAATATTAAAAGATTTATTTCCATCCAGTGTTGCATTATTTTTTCACCAGTTGATCTTGTATTGATGATGTGAGAAAGTGACCACTGGACAAAACCTTCTCCAGCTCATCCCAAAGACTCACTGGGGTTCAGATCTGTAGATTAGTTTCTACTAATCCTTAAATGTTTTCTCTGCTTGATGCCAATGATTTGACCCTTCTCAAACATACTGACATGTTTTCCATGACCACGGGATTTCTCTTTCCACATAGTTGTTTCAGAAATGAGAAGCGACTCGCTGCATCAGTTGGATGCAGTTATGCTACCCTCAAATATAGTTACATTTTTCTTCTTTTTACTATTTGTTTTTAAACATAAAACAACAAAATCATTCATATTGGAAGGAAGGGGGGGAGGCTTTCTACTACAGATGCCTGTGGATCATCTTGACCCGAAGATAGCATGAGGGTTAAATACTGTGTTGCAGCTGAAAGATCATCGCCCATGCAGAAATCATCCAGGAGGCTTGTACCCACTGTATTTTCTTAGGTGAATTCAAGTGGCGACTTTTGTTTTGGCAGTGTATTTGACATGACCCTGGCCAGTTCTGTGAATCCACTTTCTTTTGCCAAATGACACACGCAACGTAACACACATGAAATACAGAGGTTCATACAAGATTTATCAAATGTATACTCAAGTGGCTTGCTATTTTTTTCTGACTTGACTTGTTGAAAATATTTACTGTTTTATTGTTTAGGTGTGAATTTACTGCTAGTTGCAGCCCATGAATTTTGGCCACGCTCTAGGCCTGGATCACTCCCGGGACAGACGTGCGTTAATGTTTCCGACATATCAGTACATCAACACAAACGGATACAGACTGCCAGACGATGACAGAAAAGGAGTTCAAGCTCTTTATGGTAAAGCAATAAGCATTCAAAGTTTAACTTATCCTAAATGTAAAGGTACACTTTCATTCATTCATTCATTCATTCATTCATTTGACTGGAACTGGTCTACATAGGCTAGCCCAATCTACAGTAGTTTAACGTGCCTAGAGTTGTGTGACTCACCTTTTTCCACCTGCAAATTCCAGGTAGCCGAACAACAGATCCTAAACCTCAACCCCCTCCCACACCAACCCCTGAGCCAGATCCAGAAGACCCTGAAGACCCAGACCCTCTGCCCAATCCTGGTGCAGAAAAATGCAGCCGCAGTTTGGTCTTTGATGCAGCTACTTCTATTAGAGGAGATTTATATTTCTTCAAAAATGGGTACAAATGTAATCAAATGTAAGCATAATTTTGTTTTTATAGTTTTTAAAAATGTATTTCTTTAACAGCTACTACTGGAGAAAGAGTCGGTCCATCACTCGAATACGTCTGATTAAATTTCCCTCTAAATGGGGAGAGATAAATCAAGTGGATGCTGCTTATGAAGTCCCGAGTGAAAACACATTTTTTGTTTTTGAAGGTTGGTATTGAACAAGATTTATAATGCCAAATGCAATCATATTTTAGGAATTTACTGTACTAACAACATTTTGAACAGACCGCCAATACTGGGGTATAAGATCTCCGTCAAAGACAAAGATCCCTGGCTACCCAAAACCTTTGACAAACCTCGGCCTCCCTTCTTCCGTCAGGAAGGTGGATGCAGCAGTTTATGTGACTTCAACTAGAAAGACGCTATTTTTTGTCTGGAATAAGTACTGGAGGTCAGTACATCATTGACAAATATAGCAAGAAAAAAAGCTATTTTCATGAGTAACATTGTGTTTTGTAGCTATGATGAGGCCCTAAACCAAATGGACAATGGTTATCCGCGATACATCACTCAAGATTTCCCTGGTATTGGTTCTAGGGTGGATGCAGCATTTGAGAATTATGGTAAGAAACGTGTCAGTTGCTGAGATGGAAATGCAATATAATAGATTCAAATTATTCATATATATATATTCATTCTTTGCATAGGATATTTGTACTTCTCAAATGGCCCAAGACAAAGTGAGTACGACCTACCATCCAGGAGAGTGAATCGTGTTCTGCTGAACTATGGCTGGCTCAACTGCTACTGAAGGCTACTTGGCTTACAACCCTGTTAACATCTGGGAAAAACTGCAGATTCTGGAAAAGACATGGATAAAGTTTAGTTGTGATTGTTTGGTACTATAGATCAGACTGTCTTTAACAACCACATTTCCCAAATAATTTTAATGTTACAAGGTAAGATTAACAAAGTTGCTGGTTTGCTTGTAAATAAAATATGACATCTTACTGAACTGTGACCATGCAATAAATTGTCTTTTACCCAAACAATTTTTTTCCTGCAATAGCCTTTAATCCTCATCTACTAAACATGCGATATATGTAATTGGTGCATTGTTAGGTTACAATCATACTTTTATTTTTTCAGATGCTCATATATCCGGTTGCGCCGCACAAGTAATGTTCCGTGTAAAGCTATTCCAAATAATTTTCCCGTTCCGCTCTCCGTTTAGATATAGCGTCAAACATTTTATTCTATTTAAAATTTTATGTATATATTGTGCATTTAAGAGAACGACATCGTATTCGTCTGATAATAACGCACACATATGTTATTAACAAGGTGTGAGGTTAACGAGCATTTAGCGTTAGCTGCTAAACGTAAACAATACGATGCACATGAATAAAGGTTCCGGCTGACAGAATTACTGCGCGGTTCTTCGCTCATTCTGGATTGCAAAGGTATGTTTGTTTTAGTACCCCTTTTCAGCGTTTTGACAATGATCTTAACATACATTGCAACAATCGAAATGTTGGTTTAGTGACGGTTGCTAAATATTTGATCATAATAAAAAAAAATCCGTGGCTACAGTCTTATATTAGCTACTCTTTCTCCAGGACTGAGGTTCTTATGGAGTCCCTCAACACTTTTGAATCTGTGATGGAAACTGACGGACAGGGAAACTACTCATTATTTCCTGCACTAGACAGTATTGCCAGCTTGTCTGGAGCTACTGAAACATTGGAGAGGTAAGGCTAGCTGCATTATTGAACATAGTATTTCTAGTTCGTTCTGCAAATGCTAGGCGTGTTATCTGCGCGGTTTTATACTATTGTTTTTTGTTTTTTTTATCTCTAGTGAAGCTCAAAGTGAAGTTGCTGAAAAGCCCAACCTCACATGGCTTGATGCTGCACAGGTAAAATGATAAATCACTTGTTATAGGAACTGTATACAGCCTACGCTCCTAAAGGTTTAAAAAGGTACTACAATCACAACTGAACCTGTGTTGTATTGAGGAGGACACGTTTGTCTTCTTCTCAGTACATGGACACGCAATGTTTGTGTTCAGCTCAGATTGATGATGGCGACATGTACTGGGGTTTTAGTAGTGACCATTCAGATCAGAGAGTGGACGTTTAGCTTCAAACCAACTGGATTTAGTCCTAGGATGTGAGACTCCTTAGAGGCTCTTTCTGCTTTCTGATTGGATAAGCATCTTGAGAACTAAAACACAAAAATTAACATTAACATTAGCATTTTGTAATTAAAAAATAAATCAACATAAATTTGTTATCAGTAAAAGTTATTTGTCTGTCTCATATCTGGTGACACGGATGGGTCTTGTTTATGAAATTGAAATACAAATTCTACGTACACTCTCTTTAAAGGCACAGTATTTAACTTTTGGGAGGTGGAATAATGCACAATTCCATGGAAATAGAAGGTTTAAACCATACATTATACATATGTTTTATGCCATACTGTATTATAGCTAAGGGAACATGGAAAAAAGCAGGAGCAGGCTCCTCCAGGTCAAGTAAAAGTCAATTTTGTGGTTATCCACCACACTCAGTTTTTAAATTATTATTTTTTTGCATGCAGTAAAACCATCTAAAAAAAGAAATGGGGTAAAAAGATAAAATAAATTGTTTTGTGCCTTTAAGTTCACAGTCATGGGCTTTTGACATATTACTGACTTTGCTTTTGTTTTTTTGTATTGTAGATTGTGTTAGAAGAAGCTGGGCGGCCCATGCACATCAAGGAGATCAAGCAGAGGATCATTGACAGGGGACTTGTTCAGTCAAAGTATAAATACTTTCATGTGTTGAATTTAAAAATGCTTGTACTATGGCCAATTTGTGGCGTTTTCCTTGACAGTGCAAAGTCAAGCCTGGAGGCTGTGATGTACCGTGAGGTAAGTATTGTGTAAAATTGCTGTTAAGTGTCTCAAATGTCTGCACCAAATGTCTGTATTTTTCTTCGGTCATTGCAACACATTTGACTTGTATCATTTGTTGTTTCTATTCAATTCAAATATTTGTATTCATTCTCACCTATTTTCAATCACAATTGTCAGGCGTACAAAACATTTGAAGTGATAACTATAAAAAAACAAAAAATGTTTCAGAAATAGTTCAACGGCTCCAAATCGGCTTTTAGCTCCTTCTATTGGCTTCAGTCTCAACTTATGTTTCAGACACAAAAAGGCAGCAGGAGATTCAAGAGGATTGAGAACAGAAACGGAGTCTTTGCGTTGCTGGTGAGTTTTATGGGACACCTGCTCCCTAATCTCTCAAGTATGACTGAAAAAAATAAAAATAATAATAATAATTAGTCAAACATTAATCAGCACAATGCAGATTTGATCAGATGTTATCAGGCTTTATAATGTTGTTTCTTCATTCATAGTAGTCTTCATTTCCACTCATTGTTGTATATTGTTGCACATCTTCCCCAATTAATCGGATACTCACTTTGTACAATTGAAAATGTCTTCTCAGACTGATGAGGACCGGCATCAAGCCTTGCAACCCTACACCCCACAGTCTTTCCTCAGCTCTCCACATAATACAGTTTCTAGTTCTGGCTCAGGCACCTCAGCTCCTGCTTTTCCCTCCCCTGCAAGTTCATCTGAACATAAGGTCAAGACAAAGAGAGGGCAACGGAAAAACCAAAATGAAAAGTACAGACTGAAGTACCTACGGCTACGCAAAGCAGCTCGCACAATGATATTTGTAAGTAAAAGTGTTGGAAACATTAAACCCAAAAACATGAAAGAGGAAATTCTCCTTCCACTAATATTCTTACTCTTAGGAGAATGCTGCCCTCTGTGATGAAATTGCACATTTAGAAGAGAAGTTTATCAGAGCCAAAGAAGAACGCAGGTACATTTTCTGACAAATAATCAACAAATAGACAGGCTTTACTTGTGTGCATACTTGGATAATCATAAATATTCTCTTTTTTTTTATTCACAGATTTTTATTGAAGTCACTGTTGCAGTACCAAACACTGTCAGAAGGGGAGCTTCTGCCCACTCCCAGTGCCAGCACACAGCCTCAAGTTCAAAATGTAGTGATGACTTCAGGGACGTCTGCCTTGTCAGGAGGACACAGCCTAACCTCAGTGCCAATGACCGAAGACGGTCCACTCAAAAAGCCCAAGAAAGAAAGGAAGGAGCGAGCCAAAGAGAATGGCAAAGATGAAGGTGAGTGGGAGAATTAAATGTGCAAGTTCCATGTAGAAAGATAAAATAAATAATAGGTTTTTTTTTTTCTTTCACAACTACATTTTCTGTAGTTTCAAGAAAGATTTCCAAGAAAAGAAAACTAGCAGATGGCTCTCGCAAACTGGTGCAGCCCATTCCCCTGGACTCATCTGGTCGTCCAGTATTTCCTATTGTACTGGGAGGTTTAACAGTTTACAGTTTGGGAGAGGTCAGTATCATTTATTCAAGGTAACACATTCAATTTTGTCTCGCACACTCATTAAATACAAGCCTGCCAGTTTATTTTAAATTAATAATATATTTTTTAAAAAAGTTAACATTGCCTGTCCTCTCACTGAACTGTTTTCCAGATCATCACAGACAGGATGTTGTTCCATGACGAGTGTGCAATCTACCCTGTGGGCTTCTGCAGCACTCGAGTGTTTGCCAGTATGAAGAGCCCAGAGCAACAGTGCCTCTACACGTGCCAGATCAAGGATGGAGGCGCAGGTCCACAGGTAGCACTTGATTTAAATGCTGAAGATTTAAAACGCCAAAGAAAACTCACACATATTGTTCAATTTTTCTCATAGTTTGAAATTGTCCCTGAAGAAGATCCACAGAATGCCATCGTGGCCTCTTCTGCTCTGACGTGCCACGCAAATCTGTTCAAGGCCATTTCAGCGGCTAGGTATGCATTACACTCAAGTTTGTGTGTTTAGACGAAGTGTGTACCAAATGTGAGCCATAATATAAACACAATTCACGTTTTAATATTTTCTCATTTCTGTAACGTTTTTTTCCACAGCTTAAAACCTGTGGTCCCCGTCATACCGTCAGGAGCAGACTTCTTTGGCTTCTCTCATCCTACGATACAAAATCTCATACAGAGCTGTCCTGGAGCCCGTAAATGTACCAAGTAAGTCCCACTCTTCACTTAATTTTATGTATAATAATCAGTGTGAATACACTGATAACACAGCCTCGTGTTAATATCATCAAACAGTGTAAGAGTAAGAGCTGGGCCATTTATTTGGGCCGTGGACTTTGCTCAGTTAACATTAATTATTCAGCATGTAGACAAAAGGATATTTGTAACCAAGACAAAACTGCATACACAGCATTTTTCTGCTTCTAAACAAATGCTGATTCACAGTTTTCTGCATTGTAAAGTAAGAGCAGTGAGTTGGAGCAGTTCTTCAAAACAAATACAATGCCATAAAGGACTGTACATAAATTATTCTCTAGCCCCTGCTCCATTTGATTCTGTCTCTGCAGCTATCGATGGATACGTTTTGAGGTGTGTCGCCCCGGGGACGGACAGATTGCTCACAGTCTATCAGAAGATGACGCTTCTATTAACTTTGATGCCTTCCAGAGACACCAGAGTTTTAAAGACACCATAAAGACTGAGCACGTCATAGGTAGCTCAACATTTCTTTTTGAATTTTTGAAATGTTTTACAAGTTTTTTTTAATTGTTGGTGTAATCCCTCATTTGTCATTTCTACATGGTTTAATTGTTAGTGGCACCTTTTTAAAACGGACTCAAATGAGCTTAACCACCATTAACAACCATAAATACTGCTTAAGTAAAAGAGCTTGTTTGAAAAGTATTGCAAACCTCCACCTCCCTGTTGCGTTAACTAATGCATGACTTTACACAGTATTTTGAGTGTGGAGAGGCTAGGTGAAAATGCCCATAACTTATTTAAAACTTACTCAACATTTTACACTACAGCCTTGTAAATGTGTGTGTAAAAACTCTTTTCACAGTGCAAACCCCAAAGTCGCCCAGTACTTCTCATCAGCACCACCTGGCATCTCCAAATCTGAAACCCTCCACCTCCTACTACAGCTCCTGAAATCAACACTCTAAAGTACAATAAACATCAGTAAATTGTGTACATGGACAATTTAATCTCAAAACATTTTTATTTTTTATTTTAATGATGTTGGACATTTTTTTTCAAACCCTGTAATGTTTTCGTTCAAGCGCTTACCTTGATGCTGTATTTATAAACTGTACCATAGCAGCAATTACAAGCAAACCCGAACATATTTACCAAGTTAAATGCGTAATTTCACCACCAGGCTGTGTTGCCATAATAATAAATGAAGCTGTCGCAATTGTTTTCTGTAAAGCAACTGGTCATCAAACATCTTTTACATAGTCCTAAATATTTCTATAGCAAACCATTCTTTATTTTCTGCCAATCATCTGTGCTTAAGTAATTATTAGTTGCGATATTTCTTCTTTTCCATCCAGATGAAGACTGAAAGTTAATAATAAAAGGTGGTGCAGGTAAAGCTGTTTTTGAGCTGTAAACTGGACAGGCCTTGAAGTCACAGGGCCAGTCTCTCCAAGCATATCGAACAGCAGCCACTCCCTCAGATTGTGGACATAACTCTGTAGATAATTGTATTGTTCTTTCGTCCCACTCCTTAATGGAAGCGGACACCCAATTGGACTGTGGCCCACATAATGAGATACTGGCAGAACAGCATATCTGCAGAAAGAAATATTAAAAACAAAACAAAAAACCACACATTCTTTGCCTTTAGTCTGCATTTTAGTGGTTAATCTCACCCAGTAAAAACAAGTCACCCAGATGTTGAATAAATGAAAAAGAAATGCTTTAATCTTACCTCATAGATGTCTTTGGATGGCGCGACCGAGAGTTCCTGATCAAATGTAATGTTAACGTACATTTTATCGGGCAAAATTAGGAAAGGGAAAGGACCATTGCATGTCAAAGAATCATTATACGCTACAACTTGTGCACCAAGTGTCAGTCTGTATGCAACATCCTGCTTATCCCTCGGATGGATTCTGAAAATGTAGTACATAACAGTGCATCAAAGTGCGATCAGAAACATTCCCCGTACAACTATTAAATGTGTCTTACGTTCCATAGGGGGATGTTTCATCAGGCAAATCCATAGCCACAGCCATAAAGGTTTTCTTCATCCTAAAGTTTGGGACGAAGCCGAAGTCTGCAGTCTGGTGCCAGCGTATGTCAGGAAAACCATCATCCGTAGATTTATGTTCATATGTGCTCAGCTGGGAACAGGGCACAGTTGTTTGCTACAGATCCTAATTAGACTTTGACTATGCACAAATTTAGATGGAAATGAAAAAAATAAAAAAAATAATACATGTAGCTTTTAACTTACTTGTACAAATCCAAAGGGAAACTCGATTGCTGATTGACCCCCTGAGCCCTCGTGGAAAGCTGTCCTCCAGTTATCTATCATGGCAGGGAAAGTGCAGTTGTACAAGTCTTTGTGATAGTTTGCATTGGCTTCCCCTGTTGAACACATTTATTAGCCAAACCATACTATACCAGTATGCAGTAGTATTGTATTACCTTGGTACCAAATCACTCCTTGGATCGTCATACTAAGCAATGGGTGAATCATTGCATTCCACAAAACTGAATTTGCCTGAGGACCAAGTAAACTTGCACACAAAAGTAGGGATTAAAATGTAATTATTTTTTTCCTGTCAACCAAACGGTAGTACTATTTTAGTTACTTTTCATCAATGTAATCAAGGCCACACTTCTTCAGTGCATTGTGTGAAGACCATGCCTCCACAGAGGTGCCTCCCCAGCTGGACTCTACCAAACCAATGGGGTACTTTAAGATACTGTACAGGTAACGGCCAAACAACCAGCACACAGCAGAGAAGGGAGCCAAATCCTCTGAATACAAAAGAGGAAAACGTGCGTGTCTGTAAATGAATATGGTATGTAAGTGAATAGAAAATCAAGTCTTACTTTCATTGGGCACAGACCAAGGAATACTGACTGTAGTCAAGTCCAGCAGCTCAGTGTCACTCTGAACTAAGCCTACCATAAAAAACCTCACATGTGGATATTTGGGTGCAAGGGCCAGCTCCTCCGATGCATTGAATATCTACTTGACAAAGAAAACATGATATTGAATGTTATGTTGAGTATTTTTTACAATCTACAGTATTGTTCGCTTTACCTGTGAAACCTGAAAGTACATATTACTTTGGCCGCTGCACAGCCACACATCTCCAAACAAGACGTCGACCAAAGTGACTGACTTGTTAGTGGGGTTTGTCAAAGCAGCCGTGACGTTGTATGGCCCATCAGCTTCAATAGGGTCAAGCATCACTCGCCACATCCCAGTTTCTGATCAAGGACCAGAACATTAAGTGAGACGTTATTCCTGTTAATTTAATACTGTTGGCATTATCAACAACAATTTGTCAATCCAAGAAAAACTAGTTCCATCACATGAAATGAGAAGAGAGGCAAAAAACCTGTTTGGGTTCATTCCATTAAGTGTTAGTGGAAGCAACTGAAATGCTTCCCGTCCATAATACCATTATGTGCCTTTTACTGTGATTGCATAAATGTTCCTTCAAGTGCAAACATTACAAACATATTTTTGACGATCTCAATTATGATATTCTAAGTTGTATGCACCTCTCATCATCAGCAGGACCTACCGTTTGAGACAGAGGCTTGTTTTTTCTGTGTCGTTGAGCCCAGCACATAAACAGTGACCTTTGAACCCTGTGGCCCGCAGCCCCACAGCACAGCTCTCTGGGGGGACTTCTGTAGGACCATATGATGCCCGTAATAAGAGGCAAAGCGCAGGTTCCCATCCCCACATGGCCTCTGTCGGTCTTGATGCTCTCGGCCTAAATGTAAATAGCACAAACCTTACGCAAAACACAATGTATTAACATTAGTCACAAAAACAAACAAAGTAACTACGTACTGCTAAAATCGATCACAACTGGAAGAATTACGGGACAAAAAATTAAAAAGACGAATACTGGAACAGCGCAAAAAGTATAACTACGGCCAGGTTTCACGTTTGCCATGTGGTTCGTTGAAAGCGATAACATGTTTATAAAAAATAAGGACAAAAAAGGCAAAGCGCCGCCAAGCGCATATTTCCTGAGTGATTTCTCCTCCCGCACGCGCACCGCACCCATATAAGGGCTTGGCGGGCTTGGCTTGCACCGCAGCCAAACGTGCAGCGCCCGAACAGGAACTTCAAAGTAAAAGCGTGTGTTTTTGAAAACTATTGGGCAAATGTAAACATTGTAAAACAAATCTAAACTGAATAAGGCTATAATTTGTGCGCCATCAAATTCCGTCTTCGTTATTTCTGCTTTAACTTTTTACAACTTTTCCATATATGGTGCGCTGCAGATGGAAAGAAGATGCCAGGCTGAGGTAATTAGCAAACAACAACATGAAAAATGGAAACTGGGGTAGCATCAATTATCTGATTGTTTCCTGAGCAGGTGTTTATTTACTGGCGCATTTTTGTGTGAGCACCTGTGGAGAAACAAATGATGTTACCACATTCGTGAGACATCCCATCTATTTACTATAACCCCTGGATGTAGGAAACAAATGTTTGTCAAATCTGAAAATTAGTTTTTGACTTTGCATTTAATATAGCTGGCAAGTGGCAACACAACATTATTTTTGTCCGAGCAATTATTATTTTTTTTTTTTTCAATTTCCAATGAGCTGTGAAATTACAGATTTAATGTTGGCTGGTTTATTGGGTGTGGTTAATGTACATTTAAGTGACAAAAAGCTTTGGAGGAGTCATAAACCCATCCATCACCTGTACTACACCCCTTGCTGTGCATTGCAGTCATCTGACCAAAGTAAACGCTTAAACCAGGTTAACAAGAATGTCATGCAAAGAATGATGGAGCCAGGTACATTTTAGGCGTGTACCACTGTCTCTGATGTGGATGAGATAAAGTTCTGGAGGAGATGGACTGGAGTAGAGTTAATCAATATTGAAAAACAGAAAACTTGCCTCTATTTCTGCAGTTTACTTGTCATATTTTGGTATAATAAACTATAGGCATTGACCATACATTTCTATGAGTAATGTTTTAATACGTTCAGTCTCCAAATATAGTCCTGGAGCAGAAATGATCCCCTTCCATGGAATAGGCCTGCTCTGCACCATCATGTTTTGCAGCTAATTTTACGCCGTGAAACGAGAAATGCAAATATGTTTGTGGCTTCATGCATGAACCAAGATTAATGGCCGCTGTCAAAAATGCTCATAGGTCTCTTAACGTTTCAGCTCCCATCCATCATGTGATAAAGCTTTGCAATTAGCACCACCTTCCAGTCGCTTGGTAGCAATAATATGCCCGAAAGGCGTCCGGGCATCTTCAGTAAGGTATATCACAACATGCAGAGGCCTATATGTGTCTATGTCTGCAGTTAATCAATGCGCTTAATCATTTTAATTGCTTTACACCTTACCAACATCAAAGTCATTTCAAAAAGAACATTCTACACAGCATCTTCAGATCTTATGTTGCTCATGTTAAACTGCTCTTGCACATGCAGCTTTTCTATTTTAATGTAAGATTATTTTGTATGATTGTGTTATTTGTCAATCCAGCAACAACGGTTTGGGGTGGGCGATGTGCAAAAAAGGATACCACAATTATTTTCTATTTTATAAACATTCATTTACCTACTGTAGACAATTTGCTTCTTCTTAAAGTTCACACTCCACTGTGCTTGTTTAAATGCGCCTGTCACTCACTCAAGACTGAAGCTGACCAATAGAAGGAGTGGGGGTAAAGTGTCAATTAGATTGTATTGTCATATTGCCCAGTATTATAATATCTCCTTATGCATCCTGATGATATAGGCTTACGAATTAGAAACTTCAATTAATGTATGTGTTTTGTCGAGTGAATATAATACAAATAATTGGTGATTGGTGATTAATTAGATTTTAAATACTTCGTTGTTGTGCATATCTCTAAACAGCAAACATAAATGCTCAACCAAAAAACTTCATTTCAACCAACTTTGATCCCTGAAAAGAAATAAAGAGCATGGATAAGGCCAGACAACAGAGGCAAAAGCAGTAGCTCCCGGGCAGAGTGACATATGACATGAAAACAAAGCAAAATGCAAATATGTCATTATTAATGACTTCTTCTTTTTTCAATGGCAAGCTTTTAAATCTTCCACCAAAGCCCTCATAGACACACGCCTCGGAGGGACAATCCAGACTGACTTAAATAGATGGAGTATCTGCCTCATCAGCTTTTGTCATTTTCTCCTTTGAAAGAAAAAGTGAATGTGGCGTTCCAATTTTACAAGTCTAGAGGCTGCAGTGCCATTTGAATGTTAATCCAAATTTAAAAAAACTTGCTTATAGTTTACTTAGCTTATGTATATAGAATGTTAGTAGGCCTTTTATAAGATCAGATCATTACTTTCTCAAGCATTTGTGACGGAACATTCCTGCTCTATCTTCTCCTCTGGTGCAGGCGTTGCTGTGCATATTCAGATCAGCAGGGGGCACTCTCACAACAGAAAAGTAGGCATATTTGAGCAAGTGGCCAAAATGATGGTACTAGCTACGTTTTTGTTTAGTAGTTTGAATTATTAAAGACACGCTTCTCTACATCCACGAGGAGAGATGCTGGTGAGTTTATTTATCCCATAATAACTGATTAAAAATAACTTTGACCTGGCATGTGGCTTTGATGTGGCTGTGGAAGGATTAGAGGTTTTATGCTAATCTGTTGTCGCTAAACATGGATAACATACATGTGTCATAGGTCACAAAAAGATTGAAAATGACGCTTCATCATGCTTTTATAGCTGTACAAATGGGAAAAAGCCAAGGACTGTACGTGGGTCGAGTTGCTGAAATTAAATTATTGAGAGTGAATGGGACTAATTCTGCACGTGATGAGTTTTCCACTTGGCTCTTTATTACGTTGCATTGCCAAAAGCTGTTGAGTACATTATGTGGGCGTAATAATGATGATTATCGCCACCTTATGCATATTGTGATTGTGAACTGATGGAACTTTCATTTGGATTGACCACCACAATTGATTGGTTTAATTACAGGCAAAAACACCTACTAAAATATTTTATCCAAAATGGAAGTCAGATTTTCAGTTTCACCAGCAGCACAATTGCGTTTATTTTGGAAGCACTGTTTCATCTGCCTGTAAAATTCAAAGTGTTACTTTTTCACTTGCAACTGTATAATTTATTTCAGTTTTGAAAGCAGCGTGGTGAAAATAAACGGAGGATTTTGATTTAACTAGCTCAGCTTCCTGCGGCTCTGACAGTCCAAAAAGAAGTCTGCTTCACAAGTCATTCAGAAAAATGTTTCTAAAATTGTGTGCAGATTCAGTGAGTTGAAAGGTATTCATCAATGTTTGCGCCAGGGGGTGTTTCAAATTCATCTCACCATTTTAGGACCTACATTTTGATTTGCCCATGGTTCATGTATTGTGTACTAAATACAGTATTGACTTTTGCACCCAAACAGTAGATCAGTTCAATTTTTAATGTCATTGCCCAGCCATAGTTTGAACTATATTACGTTTGAATTTTACCCAATAATTAAAAGCCTTTTGGTGTATGCTAATAGATTTTAAAGCAGAAATAAGTATAGCTGATGATAGTGCTTCCCCTGCGGCCCCCTTGCCTCGTGTCTTTATTTATCGTAATAAGACAGTATAATCACATACAAAAACATTTCACATTGCCAAACATAAAAAAAAAGAGCCAGGGTTTCTCAGTCGAGTTGTCTTCGGGTTGATGTTGGCAAATGTTGCAAGGCTGTTTTTCCGCACAGAGACAGCAGGGGGTGACGGTGGACACTTAAAATCCCCGAAAATACAAATTGAACCATCACAGGGACTTACAAAGATGTTCAATAAGGTGAAAATGTTACTTAGTTCTGCTT
Organism: Chaenogobius annularis; assembly: GCA_015082035.1. Classification (NCBI taxonomy): domain Eukaryota; kingdom Metazoa; phylum Chordata; class Actinopteri; order Gobiiformes; family Gobiidae; genus Chaenogobius; species Chaenogobius annularis. Next base: position 78,147 of record BJKM01000552.1, read on the forward strand.
TCTGCTTTAAACATGGGTTGAAGAGCGGCTGGTTGGCGCCGATCAGATACCCATTATAATACATTCAGTCCACCAAGATTTAATTTCGAAATATAAAACTCTTATTTTCAAGTCACTTATCTCCCTAAATTCTCTGCCAAAAGCAGCTATTTATTTAGCTTAGAAAAATCCAATTTCATAGTTGTTCGTACAAATCTAATTTGTAAGCTGTGTTGTTGTTTGTATAAACCTCATAATAGCTCTAGGGATAATCACTTTGCTAGTTGAAGCTCCTTCATATCCAAACTGGTGAGTTAAAGCAAAACTCAAATGTTTTTACGTTAATGGAGACAACTCTTAACCATTTTAAAATCTCAATCTCTGAGATGTATTAAAATTGGTGTATGCATGTTTGAGTAATCCTGTATTGTCCTGTAGTTGAGGAGCTCAGATGATATCTGTTTTCACCTTCCCCCCATCCCCGTCCACTTCCCTGTATTTACTTGCAATTATTGGTATAATTTAGACTTTGGGTCATAAACACAAGGTTTAAAAATGTTGCATAAGCAAAATTCACTGCTTACTATGGTTAAATGCTGCTATGTGGAGCGAGGCTTCTCAGTTCTGCAGTTTTGAACAGGAAATCAATGGTTTCTATTATAAAGCCATTCTGAATCAATATGGTGGTTTACAATGAACAAAATGTAAAATGATAATCAACAGATGTTAAAGTTTGGTACCAAGTTCCAGAAATAAAAAGCCTTCCCTAAAGCAGACCTAATATGCAAAATCGACTTTTTACTATTTCCTTCCCATTAAATCACTCGAAATTGTATTTCGAGTGATTTATGCGTCTTTATTCTCCAAGATGCCATTGCTCCGACAATCCCTGTTTCACCGCCCCCCAGATTACCCACTGACACACAACCACTGCTCTTTACTTTGTACTGCAATTTTATTTTGTTAAATGTCAGCGTTGCATAGTAGTTTTGACGTAAAATAAATCCGCTGCTTGCTATCGTAAACTGCAGCTCACCATAGCATGCAGCACTTTGTTGGGACGTTTATGGCAACGTACAGTAAAGGGGCAGATGGAAGTAAGCGGACCTGTTTCTTTTTATGAGAGCAATATTTTTTAGCTTGAAATTGCAATTTAAAATGTCCATAATATAACATAATGATCCATATGTGTTGTAGATTATAACTATATATCAGACAAAAGCACAGGTCTGCTTACACTTTCACCGTCAGATGTGAGATCTGTTGTGTTCATTGTAAAATGGCAGTGAAAACTTTTCATGAATGGAGAAAACCAAAGTAAAGCTGAATTACAATTGCATAATAATAATAATAATAATAATAATAATAATAATAATAATAATGTGTGTATATTTACTGCATGAAGATCCAACATAAATAAAAGGTAGATAAAATGGACTGCGTGAATTCAACTGCTGTAGACTTGTGTATTTAGTGATGCTGGCTGGTTAATGTTAGTGTTCTGAAAAGAACGTTATTTGCAGTTGCATTAGAGCGCCCCATTCAGGAGCTGATAAGAAGATTAGGAGGGGCAAGGGGGGCCCTGCCTGGATAATGTGCCAACGTCTTTTAGTTGAGTGAACTGCTGAGGCTGATAATGAAAATCTGCTTCTCACCAAAAGGCTTCAAATCACTTTAGAGATTTGGGCACATTTAGAGAACACAGCAGAATGGGCTCAGTGCGCTGCCTCCATTTTTACCGCAGCTCAGAAAAATACCTCCATAAACTGTCAAATATCAACCTGCCAGGGAATCTCTACAGCAAGTGAAAAATAGTTTGGCTTGGCTGTAAAAAATGTGTTATTTCTCTCTGACTATAAAACCATAAGGCGACATTCTCAAGTCTCAAGCCCATTTCCATGATAAATGTACTGAATAATGAATAATCATTGCAATTCACAAAAGGCATATTTTGGGGAACAATGTTTTCCCATATACACAAGGACGAAAGACTATTATTCCGGCTTAAGTCTTACAATTTGCTATGTTATACACATAAACAATAAAAAAAGAAAGAAGGAAAAAAAAATATTGCAAATTAACAATGATAATACATTATCCCTGTTAAATCTTTGCCAAAATAACATACCCATAAGACTTGAGTTGCAAAAAAATAGTCCTAAGAAAAACAATGTACAATGTAAAAGCGTGTTGCTATTTATAATGAGTCATTTGTTATTTATTCAACTACCTCTCAAATGTTAATGTACCACAAAAAATATTTGGGCAATAAAAAGTACAAATTGTTCTCCCTGGTCATTTATTGAACGGTAAGTCGATATGGTCTTTGCAAACAAACTGAAAAAAAAAGAGAAAAAGTGCATCAAAAGCACGAAAAATACATTTATATTTTGCGTTCTAATTGTGTAAATGTTCAGTTCAGTTCAATCTATTTTTGCAACTCCCGGAATCACAACAGTGGTTGCCTCGAAGGGCTACAGTGAGAACAGATTAAACAATGTTCATAAGGACTTTGCAATGTCCCAGCATCCTGTGTCCTTAGACAAATGCCCCAAGTTCCCCTGTTCTTAGAAACCTCGTCGGCCTGGAAAAACTACCAAACCTCTTTGGGAAAAAGTAGAAACCTCGAGGAGTTCCACACTGTAGGAGAGAACAGGCGGACACGCTTGAATTTGCAGATAGACAGTGGAGCTGGAACCACTTAGGAGGAGAACCAGTTCTTTGAGGGAGATGAAGAACTGTTCGTCTGGAGAGAGACCGTTTTTCCAGGCAGTTAAATGTAAATGGGTCACTCCACACTAAAGTGTACAAAAGTGTTACATAAAAGGTCCAAATTTGAAATAAGGAATTGTTTCACATCAGAAAGCACCACCTCTAGGCATCATAAAAATACCATAAAGTAGATAAATGGATCAATTATACATTTTTACCATTGACACGCACAGCAAACTTGCCTTGGACGTAACATACGTTAACTTCGTCGGATATAAAACTTTCAAAACAGATTTCTCCCTCGCATGCGCGAGTTGCCCGATTGCGTCAGGCAGCGCCGCAAAATGCGGAAGTAAGATGTTGGTTTACCCACGCGGTAAACAATTTTGTTTCGTTGTAACAACTCGTAAAAGGACTCGAAAAGAGATCGAAATTGTGATGGAACACTACAGGCTCCCGTGAGTGGACACAACCAAAACAGTTCCACCGTCGAGTACAGTAATAAAGCTTCGCATTTTGATGACATAGCATGGCGCGTAGGATGACGTAATCAAACATAAACTGGTATTGATAGGTCGTAACTTATATCGGACACTTCCTGGTTACGCCCACAATACTTCTTTTGAGGGCAATTTCAAAACTACGAGTGGAAACATTTTGAAAAGCATTTGGGGAATGAATCTAGAAGTATTTCCCCCTCTTTTCCTCGCTAGTAGGCTCTTCGTTTGGATAAAATTTTTCTTTTACAAGTCGTTGAAGTTGAGAGGACCATCATGTAACAAAACTCGATCAAAATTCAAGTCCTTCATTTTTTTGGGGAGTTTGTTTAATCTGCTGTTCTCATTTTATTTTATATATATTTATAATATACAAGGTTTAAAAAATAACAGGACCTTGTCATTTTGCTTTCGGAATTTTTTTTATGACGCCCTAATTAAAGACAATGGCAATTGTACACTTTAGTGTGGAGTGACCCAAATACTTCCCTTTATTTTTGGACGTTTAAGTGTAGGGCAGATACAATCTTTAGTTTTACTATTGCTTCTTTATAATACAAATATTACCTCTTTGGCAGCTCCATGTTTTTTCCATAGATAAGAGAATTTGTGTTGACAGGATGCTCCATTTCACACTGCACACGATGCTGCAGCCTTGCTTATTCTGATGTTTTCTTGCTTTTTGCTGACACACATTGTCTGTCAAGTATAGACTCCAAAAATTCTGGGTCAATGGATCAGTCAGCTTTCATGGGTCCTGTCAGTACTTCTGTAAAGCGATCGAAATATGCAATTATATTTGATGCCCAGTGCTTGTTTTTTCTATAAAAATACATTCTGCTTGAGTTCTTGAAAGCACAGGGTCATCTTCAACCCATTACTTTCATTTTTTGCTTGTCTTCTGTTGTTGATCTGCAATTATGAGCTTTGATGGTGACCTTTCTAAAGTTCACCTTCCTGTATAATTTCTCAGACGGACAGCGTAAACATCAATTTGTTACAGAAATTGTGTATTGTTTACCAGCTTTCTGTTTTTCTGTGACAAATTAAAGCCATCAAAATGCTAAGTTTTGGAAATCGTAGCCAGCGTTGACACAGTTCGAGATCCTTAATATCACATATGCCATAATTTAGTATCCCAGGCGACATTTTGACAGTTGGTTTGAAGGGAAATTATAAGATCCAAATGGGAATGTGAATTGAATCAGAATCAGATCAGAATCAGAAAAGGTTTGCTATTATGAGAGTGAATCAAAATGTTCTAAATCACTATCTTGGAAACTTAAAAAACAACAAGCTGAAAGAACAATGTTTCAAATACGGGACAGGCAAAGCGATGTAATCTTAACTAAACAAGACCAAATTCAATTAGCACTTGAATCCTTCTATAAATTTTTTTTTCAAAAATTCCAGACGATAAAGAAGATGATATAAATTTCCTTCTTAACACCCTCAATAAGGATAAGTCTCCGGGGAGCGATGGGTTCACTTCAGAGTGGTATAAAGCTTTAAAAGATACTCTTACTCCTTTCATTTTGGCCACTTTTTACTGGGCACTTAAAAAACTCAGACCCCTCCTAGTTTGAAAGAAGCCATCATATCCTTGATACCAAAAGAAGGGAAAGGCCGATTGGATTGTGTGTCATATAGACCCATTTCTATTCTGAATTGCCAAAATTAAAAGTATAGTGTCTAAACCAGACCCGGAGAGACTTATCCATGCGTTTGTCTCTAGTAGATTAGACTACTGTAACGGCCTGCTCACTGGCCTCTCCAAACGAGCTGTAAAACAGCTGCAGTACATCCAGAACGCTGCTGCTCGGGTCCTGACTAGAACCAGGAAGTAGGATCACATTAGTCCTGCTGCTCAGGTCTCTGCACTGCTCCCTGTGGCTCAGAGAATAGACATCAAAGCAGCTCTTGCTTGTATTACAAAGTCGCTCCATGGCCTAGCCACCAAAGTACATCTCGGACATGTTAGTGCCATATGAACCATCTCGGACTCTGAGGACCTCAGGGGCCGGCCTCCTGCTTGGTGCCAGAGTCAGGACTAAAAATGGGGAATGTGCGTTTCAGTTTTATGTAGCTAAAATCTGGAACAGACTTCCTGAGGATGTGAGAGAGGCCTCCACATGTTTCAAATCTAAAACTAAAAACTGTTTTGTTTAGCTGTGCATATGACTGAAATGCTTTCTTTTGCACTCTTCTCTGTATGTCTTGAACTAAGATTGTGATTTTCTGCCATTGTCTTTGTGATTTTAATGCATTTTTTTTCCTGTTGTGTGAAGCACTTTGAATTGCCTTGTGCTACGATTGTCGCTCTACAAATAAACCTTGCCTTGCCTTGCCTTGCCTTGAATGTTGACTATCGTATATACACCTCAATTATGCCAAATAATGGAACAAATACTCAAATTTAATCCACAATGATCAACAGGATTCATTACCAAACGACAAACACACACACATTAACATAGACATCCTTACACATAATGAGTCAAAAAAACAAAACAAAGCCGTAATAATTAGTTTGGATGCTGAGACGGCTTTTGATTCTATTAGCTAGGCCTTATTTATTCAAAGTACTAACAAATTTCAAATAGGCGATTAATTCTAAAATATTAATAAAATTTACAATGGACAACATTCAAGAATTAAAATCAATGGTCATCTTACAGATCCACTGACTCTGGAAAGGGGGGTTAGCAGGGCTATGCTTGGTCTCCTCTCCTATTTGCTTTGATTTTGGAACCATTTGCCCAATTTATTAGACAATCAAAAACAATTCACGTGTTACAATTGATGGGATGGAACATAAAGTTGCCTGCTATGCAAATGATGTTCTGTTGTTGTGTACTTTTAATGGCGGTTGCAGCCAGCTTAAAAGGTGCATTTACTGCCACCTACTGTAGTTGTACGTCTAGTAGTGTTCCACGCTATAGCTGCAAAAAACAAATAATAATACACAAGGAGAGAGAGAGACGAGACAGAGAGAGAGAAGAGGAGGAGAAAAGGGAGAGAAGAGAAGAAGAGCCACAATTATGTTCTATTGTATTGATTAAACCAGAAATTTCCATACCCAATTATGATGCATTTTCACAGTTGGTCCAATGTCCAATCCTTTGCATTATTATTTGTTTTTTGCAGTTTAGCGTGGAACACATACTAGACGTACAACTACTGACCTCCGCACATAGACACCCTTCCACTTTTCAAATCCAGACTCAAAACTCACCTGTTCAGACAATCCTACACCACATAATCAGTCACTCCAACACACATAACTCAGTCACTCCAACACCATCATCCAGTTCTGTACTGTGGGTTTTATTCTGTTTTATTCTGTTGTTTTTTCTCTTGTACAGTGTCCTTGGGTGTTCTGAAAGGCGCTTTTAAATAAAATGTATTATTATTATTATTATTATTATTATTAATGTCTGGATCCAAATTAAATGTACAAAAACTGAAATTTCTCTCTTACTGGCATCCCCTCAGACCTTAGAAAGGCTTACCCATTTACATGGCAAACAGAATCAATTTTAGATAGTTAGGTGTGGACTCCATAGAGACCTAACTACAATACTGGTGAAAAATATTACCCTCTTTTTAGCACTATAAGAAAAGATTTTGAAAAATGGAATCTTGTCCCATACTTGAGTCTAAGTCAAAGGATTGAAACTATAAAAATTATATTTTGCCCAGGTTCTCTATCTGTTCCAGACTCTTCCGGGTGAAGTCTGTTCTTACAACGTGGGGGACCTGATCAAAACATACAACTAAACAAAGATGTTAAAATTATACAATTGGTTGGCATAGGATCAAAATTTCACACCAAACAGCAGTGACTCAAGATGTAAAGTCTGGACAACAAAAGATATAAAGGTCTTTTACCAGATTGTAAAGGAGAATAATTTTGAAGAGCTTTGATAAGTTGAACAAATCCTTTGGCTTGGAGAAACGGACGTTTATAGGTATTTACAAATAAGGAGTTATTATAATCAAGTAATTAAAAAGAATGATGACCATCATTGCCTTCTGACTGAAATGTTTATTAAAGTTTATAAATCTGAACTTTCAATGGGATGAATATCTAAATTATACAAATATATTTACAACTTGGACACTCTACTTGATTACATTAAGGGTAAATGGGAAAGTCTTCTGGATGATGAAGAGTGGGAAAGATATATATACATCTCAGTGGAAAACCATAAAATCACATGTTTGGAGGGAATTCAGTTAGAAAAGTGTGTCTGGCTTCTTTTATAACACCATGTCAAAGTCCCATTACTCACGGGGAAATGCAGACTGTTGGAGAGTGTGTTAGCAAGGAGGCAAACCACTATCATGTATTTTGGGATGTGTCCAGTGTTCTGAGTTATTGGACTGAAATTGATAATGCACTGCAGATTGTCTTTGACATTACATCCCTCTTATATTTTACAACAGTGTATTTCGGCCTCAAGACTCCTGCCATGAACACAATCAGCGGATACCTTTAGAGTGTGCTTTGGTGGCGGAAAAAGGCCACATGTTTTCTTTTCTTTTATTCTCTGGTCGTTTTGTGTTCTGTATATATTTTTTTTATAAATATGAAAAAAGAGATATATATATATTAATAAAAAGAAAGAATCAGAAAAGGTTGATATGAACAAAATCCACAAACATGGGAACTTGCTCGGCATTAATGTGCAACATACAACAATGAACAATAATTAAAAACATTATATATGAAATAAAAAGGGCATGCATTAAAGAAACAATCATAGGGTAAAATAGAAATAGGCTTACTATGTACACAAATACTTGCAGTTAAATTTACAGATGCCAAGTGGCAGACAATGTAATCAGTTGCAGAGAGTGATTGATACAATAATGTAGTTCCAAAGTTGCCGAGCTGGTGAGAATGTTCGATGAGTTCTCGACTGGGATAGGGAAGGGGTTAGGCGTGTAGCGCTTGTGAGCGGGAGAAGGTGTTACCTGGTCGGAATGGACCGTAGACCTCTCCGTTGAGAGAAGTGGCTGTTTAACACCAATAATCCACGGTCCACGGGGGTGGAAGGCCTGCAGGTGATCCGATCTCTGGCTCGGGGCGACTTGCTCCTGAGAAGGTGAATCTGTCATAGCAAGACTTACACTTCCTCTGCCATAATAGACCATGCTATCTGGCATCAAGCTTACAGGGCTTGGCGAGCTAGGTTCGTGGATGCCCTCTACGCACCGGCCCCACCTTAGGCTACTCAACTACTCAATCCACCGCCAGGCGCCTTCTCACCGATGTGAGATACAGCAAAGTCTGTCCGTCTGTCCTTCATCCCCCTATACTGAGTGGGACTACTTTAACCACTCTCCTTCAGAAGGAGGGGCAACGGTCCATCCCCCGACCAGAACTCCTCCGCCACACAAGAAAAGCTCTCCCTCTCCCGGAACGCATAACACTCAAACCACCCGCACCTCAACTACAACCGTCACACCCACCAATAAAAAGGCCACAGCACCCACCACCCGCACCACCGCTACCCCATCACACCAGAGCCCTGGAGGACGTACAGGTCTTGCGGGATGGAAGTCTGCAGCAGATCACCTTCTCCAGCAGATCGCCACCAATGCGCTGTAGTCTCTGTTGTCATCTGGCTGTGGCTCCAGCGGTAACCACACGGTATGGAGGAGTCCCCGGTGAGGATGGACTCAATTATGGCCGTGTAAAACTCGCACCATCATCTGCACTGGCAGCTTGGCTTTCCTCAGCTGCCGCAGGAAGTACATCCTCTGCTGGGCCTTCTTGATGAGGGAGCTGATGGTGGGCTCCCACTTGAGATCCTGGGTGATGGTGGTGCCGAGGAAGCGGAAGGAGTCCACGGTGGTGATGGGGGAGTCTGTCATGATGAGTGGGGGCCTGGGGGGCTGTGACTTTTCTGAAGTCCACAATCTCTACTGCCTTCTGGGCGTTGAACTCCAGGTTGTTACCGGAGACCAGGACACCAGCCGGTCCACCTCCCTCTTGTTGACAGACTCGTCCCCGTCCGCGATCAGCCCTATGAGGGTGTGTCCATTTAAAATAAAATAGCCCATAGGCTTTATTGGACTGAACAGCTTTAGTGTGAAATGGGGATGAGAGAGAAAGGATTTGAACTCATGACACTGCGGCCGACTTAGTGTTTTTTAGGATCTGCAGTTGAGCCACAGTTGATGCTAATGTTCCTAATTACCTGCAATTTCTGTTTGCCTCTCTTTGCAACATCTCGTTCTCTCCACGGAGCGAGGAAAAGGGGGGCTGTCGCCGAGCGCACTGACCCACACACACTCAGAGCGGGAGACTTACGTGAGGCCGGGGGAGACAGAGGAGAGATATACAGGATTTTAGCGCTACTTTTAATCACTTTTCTCTATGGTTTGTGCAGGATTGTTGTTGTTGTTGTTTACAGCAATGTGCTAACTACAGCCACAGCTTGTTGTAGTTAACGGACCAGAGCCCATTCTTCTTAAGTAAGCTATTATCAAATCATTAGAAAACATTGATAATTATTAACATTGACAATTAGGCCCACATACGTTTAATCACTCGTATATGACCATAATTTGTCCTTGCAAAACCATTTCATAAGCCACATGGGCCAATAAATGTAGCCAGTATAAAAAAATAGCTTCGGAATTGAACAGAATCGTTTTTGAATCGTCGAGAGGATCCAGCTGAGGCGGCTTGGGCATCTGTTCCAGATGCCTCCAGGGCGCCTCCTTGGGGAGGTGTTTCGGGCATGTCTCAAGGGGAAGAGGCCCAGGGGAAGACCCAGGACATGCTGGAAGAACTATGTCTCTTGGCTGGCCTGGGAACGCCTCGGGATCCGCCCGGAGGAGTTGGAGGAAGTGTCTGGAAAGAGGGAAGTCTGGGAGTCCCTGCTTAGACAGCTGCCCCCACGACCCGGCCCCGGATAAGCGGAATATGGATGGATGGATTGTTTTTGAATCTGGAAAAAAAAATTGCAAATCGAGACCCCAAACCTCGTAATCGAATCACGAGTAAGACGAAGGAAGATTCACACCCCTAGTGCCTACTTGCTTATGTGCATGTTGTTATTTTGTTGTTAGTTTGGACCAGTGTGTCGTCAGCTGCAGAGTAAAGAGATGTCTCCTCCTTTCTCTGTAACAAGCAGCTGGTGTTGATTGAACCAGCGCGCCTTGAGGGGGGGACAGGCAGATGCTGCAGTGACGAATAAAATGATAAACCGTCTGCCATCGAGCGCCATTGCCACACACAGACCCAAACTGCTCTATGGTAATTCGAAGGCATATTTGGTCAATTACTCGAAAGGTTTGTGGAGAGCACCTCCGTCTCCACTATAAAGATGACGCCACTGCTCCTCTTCACACAATACTAATGACTGAGAGATGTCTGCTTGAGTTTGATTACATGCTGCGTAATACGAGCAAGTGTTTTTCTGTGCATCAAAAGATAGTCAAATCAGAATATGTTGTTCGAATCATGTCTTATTTAATACTCAAAATAATAAAATGTTAGTGTTAATTCTCAGTATGTAATCTCAATCATATTCATGTGTTTCAGCTTCCTGTTTCTAGCTGACATTTTGAGGACTCATCTTGACCATTTAAGTGACTCTGAAAAAAAAGTGACTCTGAGGTGAGTTAAAGGAGTAACATAATTCTGCTTAGTTCTTTGTTTATTTGCAATTGAAAGCAAAAAAGATGAATACAATAGAAATGTATTTATTAATTATGCCCGTGATAGCGATTAATCAAGCAATATATTGCTCATGTAAATGGTAGATTTTAAATGAAATTTTCTTGCTAGTATTCACCCCATGGTTTCAGTCCCGGTGTATTTATTATTATTACAGTATTAAAATTATCTTAGCCATGTATAAAATTGTTAAAAATAATTTCCGTTAGGATTATGGAGATATATTTCTCTACTTTAAGTCATGCTTTCCTTGCATTATTCAAAATAATTGCTTTTAACTGTTCATTTCAGGAGTTACAGTAATCTTTAGTAGATGTGAGGAGGACAAGTACATTCCCGGTTGAATTTGTGTCTTGGGTTGTAGTTTTCTTGATCAAACTTTAGCTCCAACAAGAGGGTATAGGCATCAGGCTTTGATCAGGCATAAACTAAACAGGTCAGTGTTTGATCAGATGAAGCCAACGCGCCACAGTTAGGGGCCCAGTGTATTCATGTTTTCTTTTGAACCAGACCACCAGTTGTAGCTCTCGAAGGACCCTGATGAATTACTTTGTAAGTACGGCTTTGATTTTGTGGTAATGCTTTTGGACTATAAGATCAAACATGAGAGTGCATGGATGTGTCGCAACTGCTGTTGCACAGCTTATACAAAGTCAGAGGATTCTGACAAAGAAATGTGACACAACGATGATGTAATGCCACTAAATTCACATTATTCTGTGCTTTTTCATTTGAATCATGCTTTTCTGGCTATTTATAAAAGGAAATAGACAAGAATAACTGCTTTTGACCAGGGTGATTTATCAATATTTAGGTCATATCGATCTATTTTTTGTGAAATGTATAAATTTGGCTATAAATATGCCGATAATTGAACATGGTTAATTATTAGTAGAGCCACACTGCACCTACCTCCCCTCACGCACTCTGGCCCATAATACTCTTTAATCAGCTGCCATTTTTGTCGCTATTGCCCAGCCCTACCCTGAACCATGACAGAGTTTCTGAAAATTAAGCCATAAAGAGTAACAGACTAACCTACTCTTTGTAGTCCTGATAAAAATACTGTAGGCTAATGTGAATAATAGCACAGTAGCTATGGCGACTTTTTCTAAAAGTGTGAATCCTTGGGAACTTTCAACGTTTGCATTAGAAACAGCAGAACAGTGAGTTGCAGGTTAAAACACGAACGGACTATTTTCAGGGTTAGCACACAAGGTTTAATTACAAAAAAGGACAAGACAAAAACAGTAGCCTTGTTACACATTTGGTTAGCGTCCATAGACACCCGACTCATCAGTTTGCAGGTTAATGAGGACGCTCAGCATTGCAGACCTTCAACTCAGCCTTTAATATTGTACACGCTGCTTCCTGGATGTAGGCGTATATAATATAAACCTGAAAGTGTTGCGCTAGCAATGTCAGAGGATAAACAAGAGCATTTAACAAGAAAGAGGAGAATGCCAGAGTATAGAGTCAAGCAGTGTTATTTTAAAATAGTATTACTCATGCAAAATATTGTTGTGAAAATAATTACTAAAAAGTATTGTTAATAATAAACTTAGTCAGTAAATGTTGAAACTAAATTCAAACATTTTGATTGGACTTCAAGCAACAATTATTTTGAGGTGATTTCAAAAGACCAGTGCATGCTTTTTGTTTTTATTTTTTACTAAACTTGACCTAAATTAAGCTAACGTGATGCCGCTTGATCGAGTCCTTTAAAAAATATGCGTGTCATAATGATGTTATTCCTGCTCTGTCTGAGTCCTAAAACCTCTTCTGTATGCACATGGCATGTTTTTTCTACCTTACCAAATAATTTCACGATTTCAATAATTGATTTGTTGTGATTAATCGATGTGTTTCAGCCCTATAAATGATTGCACCATAGAGATACAGTTTGTCTAAAGTACTAATTACTACCCTTCTCTGCACATATGGACTTGAAGAACAGTCCAGGATAGATGGGGTGCGGGCAAGATCAGGTGAAGGAAAGGAGACAAGGGGCCATAAGAGAGAAGAGTGGACAGGATGGGACAGGAGGGCCCAGCAGAGAACAGCACTGAGTCATCATTATGGTAATAGAATGCAGCCACACAGCCACTGACTCACCCCAATGTGCTTTCAGAGAAACAGTGAATGTCATTGTGCTCCCCAGGGGACAGGATTATCAGAGCCAGGTTAGAAAATAACACAACGTTCTCTCGGTCGGTCGGTCGTTCGGTCGGTTTGTTTGTCTGCAGTGCTCCGGGCTCGTCAGCAGAAATGCACTCAGGCCACGGCCATACGAGGAAATGTATACAATAAAAATAATAATTTAAAAAAACCCCAGTATTTTCAGCACTTTGCCTGATAGTTACATTCAAGGATTGCTGTTTTGAATTGCATGCAATTTTGTCTCATTGATCATCCATATTTCCTAATGCCTGTCCCGATGCTACGCTTTCAATTTATCCAGGCTTGGGACTGGTACTATCTGGTTTAAAAAAAATTAATAGTGTAATAGTAAATTTTGATCATACATAATTGGTATGAACAGTGGCCTTTCATAATGGAGTTGGTATGTTTTCCACTGTATGTGTAGCTTTATCTCCTCCTATCCAGTTTATCCATCATAAATTCTACTTTTTGAATGAACTATACAAAATACTTACTTTTTATTCCCCTACAGAACAAATATATCTCTATAATATGTTTAGTTCTGTTCATGAGTTTTTAAGATTGTACTCTTTTTTTTCTTCTCTTAATACTTTTCTGTTTTTGCTCATTCTAACTAATTATTTTGCTTGATAGTTTACATTTTCCATCTGAGTTTGAAAAGTCCTAAACATAACAGGAAGATGCTACCATACAAATGACTGCATGACGTCCCATGATGCCTTGATTTGGGTTGCATTTTCTTTCCTGTGAAACGGCAGGAATATTTTCATAATATTTCCGTGATCCTGGGTTGAATGATTTCCAATCTCTTAATGAGCTACTAATGAGTGTGAAACAGACTGTGGAGTGCCAGATGCAGTGTCCCCTTAATTTGATAACTCATAATTGTGGATTACAAAAATGACTGTAGTATGCAAAATGGCCAAAATACCAAAAATATATTTTTGATATTCTGATGTACAAATATAGCCTCATTATTTTTATTATTCATCAGAAATATATTGTTTTATGTGGGATCTTCTGATCTTTGACAGTATAACTTTACAGTTAGTTCAGCAAAAATAAGTTTTGAGAAGGAGAATGAGAAATATAGATGACAAGATGGAAACAATATAAGGAAGTAAGGACCCACATTGTGAAGATATTATACATGTAAATAAGAAAAATAAATAAATAAATGAATTAAAGCATTAAACACAGTATACACTGAAATGATTGAGTTCCTACATGTAGGCTATTCACATAAACTTATCTTGGCTTCTGTATGCCTTTTCTATTATCCTTCTAGGAACAATACAGGTATTTTTCTGCTCCCATTTTACACAGGAAATCATGAACACTTCATAACACCTGCCAGTTTAATAAATCATTTCAACAACACTTATCCATTTGTACTTCTAGTTTAGCACTATGGTTCTGACCATACTGTAATTTTGAGTATATATATGAGTATTTAGTCAAAGTCATCCTCCATAAGCTTTTAACATGAGCTGCTGAGCCCCCCTACCTCCCGGCCCCTGCACTTCCCAGCGCACAGTTTAATGTTCAATTCCCAGTGCTCCACTCCTATAAAACACAACACAGGCTTCACAAACTTTGATCAGGACGTCTGAACTCATGTTTGGTGTCTTTTTTAAGTTGCCTGTATCACGAGATTATGAGGGAAATGCGTTGTTTGCGGTAAAAAGCTTTGATTCACACTGTATAGAAATTAATGGTATTTTTCCAGTAATGACAAAAACAATCACAGATCTGCAAATATATGGTCTATATGTGGTCTATCTTCATAAAATAAAAGAGGAGGGAAGCTTGTGAGCAGGGGTGTTGCTCTTGTGCTTCAGAACACCCCTAATGTTGAGAATCTTTTAGCTTCTTCGGTCTGCCTGGTTAATTAAGCAGCAGCAGTTTACGCACAAGGGCCACGGCACATTCACGGTAAAAAGGAGCTGGGACAGGGCCCAAAATATACGATAGGTTACAGTCAATGTGCCCACATGAAGATTGTCTCAGACACTCGGACTATCAGCACAGGAGCTCCACAGGGCTGTGTACTTTCTCCTCTGCTTTTCTCCCTGTACAGAAACTGCTGCACCTCCAGCCACGACGCTGTAAAAGTGATCAAGTTTGCAGAAGAAAGGCTGAAAACTGCATGACAGGGCTGATGAATGCAGTGCATCTCACGCACCTGACGACGTCTTTTCCTCCTGACGCCCCACGGGTTGCCCACCTCCCCCAGCCCAAAAACCACCACTGTGTCTGTATTAAAATGTCTAGATAGGCGGTTGCAAGCTTAACGAGACGCCGGTCGTCACTAATGGCCAGTCCATTGGTAGTGCAGTGAAAAAATCTTCTACAGTCAAAAAATCATTTCCCCTTTGAGCACAATATATAGATTGCCTGACAGGGCACCTACAGCCAGGGGTGCCGCTAAAAATTTGGTGCCGCCTGAAATCTTTTTAAACTCCATAAGTCCTTCCTGACGGATCGGAGGCAGTGCGTGCGGCTGGGGAAGAATGTCTCAGACACTCGGACTATCAGCACAGGAGTTCCACAGGGCTGTGTACTTTCTCCTCTGCTTTTCTCCCTGTACAGAAACTGCTGCACCTCCAGCCATGACGCTGTAAAATTGATCAAGTTTGCAGACGACACCACCCTCATCGGGCTCATCTCGGACGGGGATGAGTCTATCTACAGGAGGGAGGTGGACCGGCTGGTGTCCTGGTGCAGCGGTAACAACCTGCAGTTCAACGCCCAAAAGACAGTGGAGATGATCGTGGACTTCAGGAAAGTCACAGCCCTCCAGCCCCCCCCTCATCATGACAGACTCCCCCATCACCACCGTGGACTCCTTCCGCTTCCTCTGCACCACCATCACCCAGGACCTCAAGTGGGAGCCCAACATCAGCTCCGTCATCAAGAAGGCCCAGCAGAGGATGTACTTCCTGGCAGCTTGAGGAAGCCAAGCTGCCAGTGCAGATGATGGTGCAGTTTTACACGGCCATCATTGAGTCCATCCTCACCTCCTCCATCACCGTGTGGTACGCTGGAGCCACAGCCAGGGACAAGCAGAGGCTACAGCGCCCTCTGCTAGAGCCACAGCCAGGGACAAACAGAGACTACAGCGCATTGTGCGTTTGCTGAGAAGGTGATCGGCTGCAGACTTCCATCTCTGCAAGACCTGTACGTCTCCAGGCTTTGGGACGAAGCAGGGCAGGTCGGATCACCGCTGACCCTTCTCACCCTGGACATGGTCTATTTGAACCACTCCCCTCAGGCAGGAGGCTACGGTCCATCCGGACCAGAACCTCCCGCCACAAGAATAGTTTCTTCCCCTCTGCCGTTGAACACTTCTAAACACCTGCCACTTTAACTGCAACTATTCAATCACTCACTGCACTACAACTTTAAATTTAACTGTAATTCTTGTGTACATAGTAATGCCTATTTTTATTTTATACTATAGTAATTTTAAATTGTTTCTTAATGCATGCCCTTTTAATTTCATATATGTTGTTTTTATTATTGATCAGTCTTTTATGTTGCACCTTAATGTCGAGACAAGTTCCTATTTTTGTGAATTTTGTTCATTGACAATGGCAATAAACCCATTCTGATTCTGACCAATCCGTAAGTAATTTTGTGTATTTTAGCTGCTCATCACCCACCAGTTTAACTATGAATACAATATGCACAATTTTTGAACTTCAGCCATATAGAACCAATTATATCAGCAGTATATTACATTTAAAAAACATTGCCAAGATCAAACATATAGTTTCTAAAATAGACTTAGAGAGGCTTATTCATGCATTTGTTTCTAGTAGGCTAGATTATTGTAACAGCCTGCTCACTGGCCTCTGAGAACCTCAGGGACTGGCCTCTTGCTGGTTCCCAGGGTCAGGTCTAAACATTGGGAAGCAGCGTTTCAACATTACGCAGCTAAGTTCTGGAATAGCCTTCCTGAGTTCAGGAGACAGGCCCCTACTTTAACAATGTTTAAAGTAGAGGCCTGTCTAAATCTAGGCTAAAAACTTATTTTTATCTCCATATAACTGAGGGAATTTTATCTGCATATTACTATTTTTAAAATATTTTTTAATGTGACTATTTTTATTTTTTTGCATTGTGAAGCATTTTGTAGTTTGTTTTTTATAGTTGTACAGCAACTTTTGTTATGTTTTGTAAGAATGGTGCTATACAAATAAATCTTGATTCATTGATTAGGTTTGTCTGCCTGCCAAAGTCCCTTTCCCTGCTCAGGCCAGGCAACAGTTGTAGATCTACTGTATGTTTGACTAGACTGTGCAGAAGAAACTACAGGAGCACAAACTTCTGTCAGGAGAACGTCTGAACCTCTGTTTTATGGGTCTTTGATGGTGGACTTTAGTCTGGTTAAGAGGTGATGACTTAATTTTTGTGGATTTCTGCAATGTCGCGCATCACATTTCTGTCAATGCACATCTAATTTAATTTGTCATATATAACAATTTCTCTGCGAATATTATTTTGTTCTTTTGTAAAATAATGACTGACGAGTCGCTCTGGTGCAAAAGTTTTGAGTTTGATCTAGGTATGGAGGGTGAATGGCAATAAATATGTGATTTATCATATGTAAAATTATTATCATCAATAATAATAATAGGCTATAATACAGTATTGTTATTAATATTAACAATATTCTAATTATTTTTTAATTTTTGTATAAAATGCAATTTTAACAGTTTTTCTGACCCTACCACCTTGGATTAAAATAGGTCACTAGAATCAAGAGTTATGAATACTTTGCCACTAAATGTTGGCCTACTGTGTTTGTTGGTCTTTTGTTCTGTTACACGTCAAGTTCAACGTTTTCAACCACAGCATGGTCCATTTTCCCTGCTCACCACAAACTCCTCCGCTCACTGCTCTTTGAGAGTTTTGAGACCGGGATCAGAGCACAGAGAGCGCACTGACATACTGGCACTGCTGAAATGCTCGCACATAAACTGGACCCAGCGCCACTATTTTGACCTGATTTGCTGCGTCGCGTCTGTAAAACCATGCTCCTTGAATGCACCGTCAAGCCTCTAGTCCACAGACATGAGGAGCACTCAGCAAACTTTAGAGGAGAGAGGCCAAGAGCCTATCCTCTCTTTACTCAGCCTCATACTCTCTCTTATTTTGCTGGTAATGAATAGCTAAAACACCTGTTTAATACCCCGTCAGGTGGTGTTAAAGCCATTTGTAAAGCAGAGACGTGAGAATGACAGTCAGTCTATTGCGGAGAGTGTAAGCAGCTTTTGAAAAAGCGCATAATTTTCAAAAATAACATGGGAGAGATCAATCTACTATTAAGATGCATGTTCCGGAAATTATTTAATTGTATGGTGAGTCAGTGACAGAAACGGAGGGGACTGTCACATTCCCCCCGTGATTTTTACCTATACTCTGAGGGCGCTGATAGTGACTGCAAACACAGAACTGTCTTATTGAAACATGAATTGCTCAATTGAACATTGAAACATGTTTTTTTATTTGTCAAACACAAAAACTAGAGGAATATAACATACAACGAGAGCCCTATAACACTTTTGTTGAATGATTGTTTAAACTGTCAGAAAATTGTGTCTGTTGTGTGTGAATTGTCTCTGTATTTTCAACGGCACGTCGCCTTTTGATGACACAGGTAGAAGGATTCCGTTTTAGAACTCAGTTCTACTCCTGTCTTATTGATGGGTCTAAATATCTGTTAGACAACCCAACATACAAAAGAGAAGAAAGACAAGAGATTTAATCAATTTCTCATGAGGAGGGCGGACGAAGAGAGGAAGCTCCAGTAACAAACGACAAGCACAGCCTGCTCCATGCGTCCTGAAGTCTCTACCGCTCGCCTCCTCTATTTATTAAAATTAGGTATGCCCTATCTCCACAACCCATTGTTGCTCTAAAGAGAGGGAAGCACACAGCAAAAGTGGAAAAATACTGATACATGGATCAGTTGTTTCGTGCAACAGCAGTTTCAGTAATCATCCGGTGTGGCCTTCTGTTATCGCTGGTTCCCCGGTTTTCGCTACAGCTCTGCTTTGTCACACGCTCCTCTGCAAAAGTCTCATAAGCACATGATTAAAGGGTACATGATGAAATGTATTAAGGCACACAATGAATGATAGTGAGATAAAGTATGTACATTTATTCCAACACTTATTTTTAAAAATGTCTTCACAAACTGCAACT
This sequence comes from Chaenogobius annularis, assembly GCA_015082035.1. Classification (NCBI taxonomy): domain Eukaryota; kingdom Metazoa; phylum Chordata; class Actinopteri; order Gobiiformes; family Gobiidae; genus Chaenogobius; species Chaenogobius annularis. Next base: position 97,407 of record BJKM01000552.1, read on the forward strand.
TAACGAATGTAAAAATATGATAAATATTTACCACAGGTGCTATCCTACCAAACAAAGTCGTAATTAGAAAAACATTAACCTGTCATATAGACTTTAAGTTGCGCTTCTCGTCCGCGCTTGCGTGGGAGAAGAACCCTACAGCGCATGATCAGTGGCCAAAGAGACACCGGCTGTAGATAGCTGCTAAAGGCTAAACAGGCGACATGCGCCAATGAGCCATTAACTTCAATGGGAAGACATCTAGCTGCTTGGTCAAAGTCTATTTTTATTTTATTTTAGTAAACGCTTTATTTATTATGCATGCCTTATTTTATCATAGTTTATATTGTACTGTTATTCTTCATTGTTTCATGTTTTTATTTTTATTTATTAACCTTTATTTAACCAGGTAAAAAACACATTGATATCTCAACCACTTTTTTAATGGTGACTAGTGATGGCAAAATTATTCGGTAAATTGATAATCGTGATTATTCATGTCACAATATAATCATAAGAACCATCTGTTCACAAGCTTGAGGAACAGTAACATGTAAGACCAGGGCTATTCAACTTAAGGCCCGGGGGCCAGATCAGGCCCGCAAAACGATCTGATCTGGCCCGCGGCCTATCTTCCCAATCATATTATTTTTCTGGTTTAATTCTGGCTTTGTACAAGTTTAAACCTGGTTTACTGGTTTTGCTCACTTAGTCCTTATTTAATTCTGCTTTAGACATGGTTTGGACCTGGTTTAGACCTGGTTTTGACCTGGTATGAACCTGGTTTGATTCTGGGTTAGTCTTGGTTCTGACCTGGTTACTAGCCTACCCGACCCAAAGGCCACGGTCCCCCCGAGAAATCTGGCCCTCAGGAAAATTAAGTTGAATAGCCCTGTGTTAGACCATGGGCATGAAAGACAATTTTATATTTCACTGTTGGTTGGTTACAGTCTCAATAATCATGAATAATTATGAAATCGTGACGTTTTTTGTCGCGATAAGTGTAACATTAACATTTTATATTGTGACATCCTTCATGGTGAGCTGTGCAAAGTGGGAAACATGCAGCATATAATCATACATTTACACATTTAAACAAGTGACATTTAAGAAACTACATTTAAAAGACAGACACTTTTCATAGAATTGTCTTTAAGTTTTTTTAAATAATGAGAAAACCCCTTAGTGAAACCAGTGCACACAAACTCAATTCAGATTGCCCAAAGCAAGTTCCTAGTTCGTGAATTTGTTTACTGACAAACATTTTCTGATTTCCATTGTGTAATTTTGCATATAATTTTGCCACATCCCCTTGAAGTGATAGACCTGTACAGGTGTACAAGTCTTATAGCATGCATAAAAAATAACTTTTTTTATTCATGTAACGCTATATGCTACTAATTCCCATCGATAGCTTTGTTTCTGAGGTCGTGGGTAAATGAGCAGCAAAGCATTGTTGTACACAATCTTGCATCCACTTAATATGGATTATTCACTATGTTCCTGAACGCTGCCCATGCTAGCCATCAGACGGATCAAACAACATTAGCGAAAAGCGATTTCCCGAGTGACCTAGGCCTTGTTGACAGTTGATACAGCTGTCTGAGCCACTCTATGTCAACCTTTTCAGATGCATCATGCAACTATTATACCAGCTTGTGTGAAGTAATTTCAGGCATTTCCAGGGAAATGTGCGCCCTCTTTAGCATGTTAAGCCGTGGCGATATTTTCATCTGCATAAACACACTTGCTGCTTGCATGTTTGCCTTGCGTGGTTTTAATGGGGGTCTTGACCTTACCTTGTTGTTTGAGACCTGCAGGCTTATCTCAAATGTGGGTCTCCATTGTAATGTCACCCTGATGCTAACAGCTTTTGGTTTCATTCATCCTGTTTCATTTACAAAGTGACACCTCTCATTACATGTGGGATAAAATTGGATATTTCTGTACGAATGTACTAATGAAGCCAATGAAAAGCAGTATTCATTCAATTGTGAGCTGCTTTACCAGCACTCAGTACCGTTGTGATAAAACATTAATGACCGTAGCATCTGTCCTTTGGCTATCACTAGAGAGCACCTACACCAGGGGTGTCCAAACTTTTTTCACCGAGGGCTGCATTTTGAAACTTATACAGAGCAGAGGGCTGCAGACAACCCGATAATGAAGTGAATCCTTCGAAATTTTGCATTTGACATGGTTCCGATGAGATGCTCTCCACAAGGCTTTTGTAAACCGTTTCAAGGATAAAGTGGCTGATTTTAAAATGTTTCAATATGCTTAACAAATACATTTGTGAGCATTTCTTAAAGATATATTTCTGTTCTCTTCAAAAGTATGTCTGCTGTCTATGTCTGTGCCAAGATATTTAAAATGCTTGACCATCTACATTTTGATTGTTAATTGTAATTGGTAACAAAAACCTAACATTGATATCTTAAAAGCTATCCAAACACAATTTTTGCAACATTGACAAGTACTTAAGATACAAAAACTCTGTCGCAGTGTCAGTTTTGGCAGTAAGGTGACCAGCGCCATGTCATCGACATAAATAATTTAAAACGTTCATCATGAACTTGAAAAACATTTGTATAAATAGAAAAAATCAGTGGCGTTAAAATTGTGCCTGTATTCAACACAGTCATTTCTGAAATATCAGAACCAATCGTCCCGCTTTGAGGGTGATTGGACAAAAGGTCCATAAGCCTGTTCAGTAAAATGTGTACCCGCATAGAATGTAAAGTCCACAAAGAGGATTCAAGCATAATGGTAATTTATTGTATTATGTATTGTATTACCAGGGGGAGACAAAACAAAATTCTATCAGTGTCATAGTAGAAAAAGATTCAGTTATAGTCGTCTGAAAATAACATTTTTCTAAAACTGAGTGTTCACAGGCTATTTCGGAAATCCAACCCCCGAAAAGCTGCTGGACCAGAAGGCGTTTCTCCCGCCACATTAAGACACTTCGCTACTACAGGCCAGTGGCACTGAAGTCTGTCGTCATGAAGTCATTTGAACGCCTGGTCTTGCCCCACCTCAAGTCCTTCACCTCCTCCCTGCTGGACCCCCTGCAGTTCGCCTACAGAGCCAACAGGTCTGTACACGACACCATCAACCTGGCACTCCACTCCATCCTGCAGCATCTGGACTCCCCGGGAACCTACGCCAGGATCCTGTTTTTGGACTTCAGCTCTGCATTCAACACCATCCTCCCTGCTCTGCGCCAGGAAAAGCTCTCCCAGCTCAACGTGCCCAACTCCACCTGCAGGTGGATCATTGACTTCCTGACGAATCGGAGGCAGTGCGTGCGGCTGGGGAAGAATGCCTCAGACACTCGTACTATCAGCACAGGCTCTCCACAGGGCTGTGCACTTTCTCCTCTGCTCTTCTCCCTGTACACAAACTTCTGCACCTCCAGCCACTCCGTAAAACTGATCAAGTTTGACGACACCACCCTCATCGGGCTCATCTCGGACGGGGATGAGTCTGTCTACAGGAGGGAGGTGGACCGGCTGGTGTCCTGGTGCAGCGGTAACAACCTGGAGTTCAACGCCCAGAAGAAGTGGAGATGATCATGGACTTCAGGAAAGTCACAGCCCCCAGACTCCCGCATCACCACCGTGGACTCTTCCGCTTCCTGGGACCACCCAAGGGGACCTCAAGTGGGAGCCCTCCATCAGCTCCCTCATCAAGAAGGCCCAGCAGAGGATGTACTTCCTGCGGCAGCTTAGGAAAGCCAAGATGCCAGCGCAGATGATGGTGCAGTTTTACATGGCCATCATTGAGTCCATCCTCACCTCCTCCATCACCGTGTGGTACGCTGGAGCCACAGCCAGGGACAAAACAGAGACTACAGCGCATTGTGTGTGCTGAGAAGGTGATCGGCTGGAGAGTTCCATCTCTGCAGGATCTGTACGTCTCCAGGGCTCTGGGACGAGCAGGTCGGATCACAGCTGACCCTTCTCACCCTGGACATGGTCTATTTGAACCACTCCCCTCAGGCAGGCGGCTACGGTCCATCCGGACCAGAACCTCCCGCCACAAGAATAGTTTCTTTCCCTCTGCCGTTGGACTCATGAACACTTCTTAAACACCTGCCACTTTAAATGCAACTATTCACTCATTGCACTGTCACTTTCTGCACTACAACTTCAAATTCAACTGTAATCTTGTGTACATAGTAATGCCTATTTTTATTTTTATTTCATACTATAGTCATTTTAAATTGTTTCTTAATGCCCTTTTGATTGAATATATGTTGTTTTATTATTGCTCAGTGTTTTAAGTTGCACCTTAATGCCGAGATAAGTGTTTGTGAATTTTGTTCATTGACAATGGCAATAAACCCCATCTGATTCTGATTCTGATATTTTAATTATTTTGACCATTTAAAGATGTACTTATGTAACATTTTGGATGTGGTCTCAGCCATTTGTTTAACCGCAGTGAGTCTAGAGCACATTTCACAAACAAAAGCTGTTTCCCAAGTGCCACTTCATAGATATGTTTTTGCTTTGCCTGAAATGTTCCACAGTATGGCATTAAACCTATTTATTTCGCATTTATTCAATTACAGATGTGTTATATTTTTCAAAAATACCTTGAATAACATGCATTCTCACTGGAAATGGGGTTGCCTCTCCAAAGAACTGACCTGCAATTTGGCCTGGTTGCGTCACCCGGTGGTCTCCATGGAGATGGATAAATTCAATGCCATACTGTGGAACATTCCAAACAATAGCAAAACTATCTTCTTTAAGAAAAGCAGGTGACAGACTGTTCACCAGAAAAGTGCCCATTTAAATACACGTATAGTCTGGCACCAGATATAATCTCAGTTGACACGTAAAGGAAGTTTTGCATGTATTTGTATACTAGAGGAAACTGCGTGTTGGCTTTGCCTCAATAAATTAATCTACAAACGCCATCTGGTGGGAGTGAAGTGGTTTCAAACTGTTGATTGGAGCAGCTAATGAATCGTTTTTTAGATGCATTATAGATTCTATAATATATAAATAAATGTAATAAAAAGAAAATGAAGACACAACAAGTACAAAAAACTCCCATTTAGTCCAAAATTGGTCAAGTTTGTCCATTTTCCAATTAAGTCTGAATGTGATGTTTTAAATAATAATAATAATAATAATAATAATTATTATTATTATTATTATTATTATTATATATTTTTTTAACATCTGTCACTTATAATGTTGGTCCAGTTCTTGGCACAATTTGAGTCATCCATTATTTGTGATGGCCTTTTTTGCTGCTGCCAGGAGTATACGCCAAAGATATCCATTTTTATTGTGACCAGGGCAGAAGTTTTGAGGCCCAAATACATAGTTCTGAAATTCAGTGGAGGATGATATCAAAAATAGTCTGCACTGCCTTGTTAATTTCAGTGCAAATGTTTTTGAGTAACAGGACAATCACAGAACACATGACATGGTGTTATTTGCATTTGTTTTTAGAGGGCTTAATATAGACCCCTTTTTTTTTTTGTTAAATTCAGACTGTGGTAAAGAACTCTTCTATTTTTATTATTATAAAATAATCTATTTGTACTTTAAATAAAGGTAGCTAACAGAATCAAAGGGTTTTCAGCATCCAAACTTATTACAGCTTTGTTTGGTTGTTTTTGTATATGTTTTATATATGTATATGTCATTGTGTAAAGATCGTCATATGTTATCTTGGGTTTGTTAATAAATCCTGTTTGATCATTGTGGATTCAATTTGGGATGATTTGTTCTATTCCTTTGGACATTACTGAGGCGAACATGATAATCCATGTTCAGCATTGAAATTGGTCTATATGAAACACAGTCAAGTTAACCTTCCCTTATATAGGTACTAAGGATATGATGGCTTCCTTCAAACTCAGAGAAATCTGAGCTTTTTCCCAAGGTCCCAGTGAAAAGGTTAGCAAGCGTGTCTTTTAAAGCTTTAGACCACCCTGAGGTGGACCCGTCACTCCCAATTTTTTCACATCTTTTTGATTTCCTTTAGCATTTGAGGATTCTTGTTTTTGGCCTATTTAGCTTCTAGCAGCTTTAATTTGTTCTGTAAATCATTTGTTTTTTTCTTCCTTTGTTTCTTTTTGGCTCAGGCAGGTAACAGCAATTACTTTGCCTCTCAAAACTGCCTCAACGACCTCCCAGAGAATGGGTCGAGAAATTTCACCGTTTTCCTCTACATAAGTCTAAATGTCATATGACATTTTTATTTTAAATTGAGGGTCATTGAGTAGACTAGCATTAAATCATTAAGATTTACCCATACTTTGTGAGTTTGGAACATCTAATGTCGGCCGTCACAGACATGGGTTCCCTCAGAGTGGTTTGCAAACAGATCCATAACTTTAGTATCGAAAGTTAGGTCACTTCCTGGGGGAGCATACACATTTATACACACATTTATACACACACTTCCATTTATAGCTTATTTAAATTTTCCATCTTTCTTTGTGTTCAAAACCCTGTTCAAAATCTAGGAGGAGGAGGAAGGACCAGCAGAGAAGGATCATATCATGACATGATGATATATTGATGATATATCGATGATGGATCGATGATGGATCGATGATGGATCAGCCCAGATGATTCTGACCCCCCTCCTTAGATGGTGATGTGTTAAGGCAGGGCTATTCAACTTAATTTTCCTGAGGGCCAGATTTTTTGGAGTGCAGGACCCCTGGGCCGGAGGTGCACTACTGTAAGGCAAGGCAAGGCAAGTTTATTTGTAGAGCACAATTCGTACACAAGGGCAATTCAAAGTGCTTCACACAACAGGAAAAAATGCATTAAAATCACAAAGACATGGCAGAAATCACAAAACCTTAATCTTAAAGACATTTAAAAGGTGCCATTTTCAGGCTGTATGTCAAAATAGTTTAAGACATCAAAGAGAAGAGTGCAAAGAAAAGCATTTCAGTCATATGCACAGCCAAACAAAACAGTTTTTAGTTTAGATTTGAACATTGCCAGAGTAGCGGCCTGTCTCACATCCTCAGGAAGACTGTTCCAGATTTTAGCTGCATAAAACTGAAATGCAGATTCCCCATGTTTAGTCCTGACTCTGGGCACCAGCAGGAGGCCGGTCCCTGAGGTCCTCAGAGTCAGAGTCCTGTAAAAAAATTGAGGTCACACAAAGTACACTTTTGAAACAGTTTCAATAAATTGAGTTAATACAATAAAATAACTACTGATAGATTAGATTTTTGTGAGAAATAATGTCCAAAATACTTTACCAACATTGCTTTGAAAAATTGCCCATCCAGAACTGAACCAGAATTAAACCAGGACTGAACTAATCCAGAATCAAAACAGATGTAAAGCAGAAATAAACCAAGACCAAACCAGGTCTAAACTTGTGCTAACCCAGAATTAAACCAGCAAACATGATTTATTATTAATAATGATAATAATATTATTATTATTATTATTATTTTTAATATTTGGAAGATGGGTTGTGGGCCGGATTAATCACTTGGAGGGCCTGATTTGGCCCCCGGGCTTTATGTTTAATAGCCCTGTGTTATGGTGAAGATGATAGACATGGGGTGGGACGGTGGGGTGGAGAGAGCAGCGACAACGAGATGCTGGGATATGCCTGTATAAATAGGGCTTCTGGGTAATTAGAGGTGTGGTTGCTGGAGGAGTAGGAGGTTGAGGCGTGGTCCAGCTCCAGAACCTCAGTCAATGATTAACAATCAACTATGAGAACATTGTTGATAATAGTGATGATGATGATGATGATAGAGCGACGATGGATCGACGATGGATCGACGATGGATCGACGATGGATCGACGATGGATTGATGATGGATTGATGATGGATCGATGATGGATCGATGATGGATCGATGATGAATTGATTTGAGTTGGCTGGGTAGAGACTCAGGATGGGGGCTCCGTCTCGTGTAATCAGCCCAGCCGATTCAGAACCCGCATAGATGATTTAAATGGAGCAAAGATGATCTAGATCTCAACGTGAAGCCTGGCTGAAAATGAAGATGTTAACTGAGTGGCACAAGAGAAGAGGAGCTGTATAGTAGAGGACTCTCTGAATAGTAGCTGGATGGAATCTAAAATCGGAATCTGCTGGCGAGGCTCATGCTTGGAGCGAGCGTGGCTGCTGGCGCCGTGGATTGGAGCATAAGCGTGGCTGTCATTGGCGTGGTTGCCGCCGTGGATTGGAGCTAAGTGTGGCTACCGTTGCCGTGGTTGCTGCCGTGGTTGCCGCCGTGGATTGGAGTGAGCGAGGCTGGCGTCGTGGATCAGAGCGAGCGAGGTTTGCGCCGTGGATTGGAGCGAGCAAGGCTGCTGCCGTGGATCGAAGCGAACGAGGCTGCTACCGTAGATCGGAGCGAGCGAGGCTGGTGCCGTGCATCGGAGCAAGTGTGGCTGCTAGCGTGGATTGGAGCAGCAAGGCCTAGCATGAGTCGGAGTAGCATGGTAGCAGGAGTCGGTGTAATGATGAATGGGATGAGTGGTGAATTAGGCTAGCCTTGAAGCGCCTGTGGTTAGAGCCTGACCTATGTCATATGTGCTAAGAGCAAAGGCTACATGCGTACTCGTGCAACTACAGTCACGTTAGGTAACTTGGATTTCAGCTGTAGTTGTAACAGTAGGTGTAAAGGAGGGATGAAGGGATGAAGGAATGCATGTGCGTTGGGGTTGAGTGCACTGCAAAGAAGGATGATGAGAGAAATGATGAGATGAAAAAGATTGAGAACAGAGGGAGCAGGCAGAGGGGTAATACAACCTGGATCCCGCCACCAGAGGGAGCTGAGAGGTCGGGCTGTGGGCCCATGGAGCGATGGTGATGTCATCAGCTGCGCGCGCACCGGACAGGGATCCAGCAAAAGTGCGGATTCATATTTCATAAATCTATTCATAATTTTTCAGATGCCATTGTATTAACAATGTTGAAATTACTACAAACTGCAACAACAAAAAATAGCTAATCCCAAAAACATGCAAAGAGCCCACAGACTGATCCAAAAAGGAATCAAAAGAATGAGGTGGAAAAAAAAAAGGGCCCTCCGGTAGATTAAGCATTTTATTTATTTTTTGTTAAACATTTTTTGGCCTTTAGGCTTTATTAGACAAGACAGCTTGTGAAATGGGGATGAGTGAGAAGGAAGGACATGCAGTAAATTGTCAGAATCGGAATTCGAGCTCGGGACACTGCGGCCGGCTGCCCATGGAGCCTGGCATGTGTGCTGACGCCTTAACCACTTGACCATCGGGCAGCGCAATAGAACATTTTCTCCTGGGTATTTACAAAAAAAAGGAGAAACACACACAAAATGTCACATTAGTGTGGACACAGTCAGAGCTCAAAGGAGCTCATACTTTATTACACTCTGACCTGTGTTTTTACCTGTGGCTCCTGATCTGTCCAGGTCTGCACTTGTTTGGATGTTTTCCTTTTCTTAGACCTCTGCTCAAGTCTGTAAAGTGCGCGACGCGCGTCAGCACTTCTCAGCCCTCTGCACTCGCCCCAGCACTCACAGCAGCACTGAGCAACACAGGGGAGGGGCGGCTGCTGCAAAGGACAATGGGTAGTCCTAACAATAAAAGCGCTATATATCTATCGGAAATGAATAAATATAAATTAGACATGTTTTGCGGCCGGATTAATACATCTGGGGGGTCAGACGTTTGAGACCCATGCTCTACATAAACTATGATTTGCCATTTAAAAATAATGGTATTATCAATGCTCCATCCATTATTTATCTACATTCAATAGATAACAGTAGTGAGTAAGTTATACATTTCTCTGAAGACAAGTTTTCATTTGTTTTTAACCCAACCCCATAACTGTCTCTCTTCCAAAGGCTTTAATGTGCAAAAGTATTAAGCTAAACAGAAAGACGGCACCAATCACCCTCAAGAAAGACAGTTGTGACAGGAGCTGATCAATACAAGACAAACGGCATTGGGGCAGGCCATCCCATCACACTTGTTTTGATAAATGAGCCAAGGTTTGCTAAACAGACAGTGCAAAACAAATACTCCAACTTCTGCCCAGGGCGCTGCAATTTTGGAATCAAGTGACAGTATACAAAATGAGCAAAGACAAACAAAGGAAGAAATGATAAATGTGTTATTGCAAGGTGCACCCGGGGCCAACTAAGGTTAAAAAAAAATCTCATAAGCAAAAATCTAAAAAGGGGAACTGACATTTTGGTTTATTTCTAAGAGAAATGTTTTTTTCTGTCCATGGTCGCCAATATATGCAATGTGGTTGTTGTTGTTGTTGTTTAGTGGCAGTAGCTCAGTAATCCATCCTAATTTGTCGGTATGGACTTTTGGGACCAGAGCAATGAGTTGACCCATTGAAATCAAAGCACATTAAGGTGTAATGGGAGCATACTCCAGATTGTCTGTAGGCACACTTTGTTGTAAATGTAATCTGATCATGTTGGCGTCCCTCGGCTGTGTGTGATAGCATTAGTACAGGGATAATGCAAGTAATAGGCTGACAAGCTCATTGCAGCAGAGCAGTTATCGAAATGGGTTCTTTTTTTTTTGTCAATGTATGTGAGAGAAAATCATCTTAGATTAAATAATTTTGTTTTTATTAATCTGACCTGACCTACTCATGGGACGATTATGATATTTTGTGTCAGCATTATCATATAAAAATGTTTAAAATGTGTGACGTTTAGTTTTTTTTTTAGAAATTAGGGGTGCATTGATTAATCAACTAATCGTGACTATTCAACCATAAAAAAATATTGTGGTAGTATTTTGATCATTGTTAACAACATACAATAGAAATAATTGTTTGACTGGTCGACACAGCATGTACTTACGTTAAATTAATAATATCTTATACGTTGCGTGTTTTAACAACTATTATTGAATTGCACTTTATTAAAAACAGCAATGATTTGACAGAATCATGCATAAGTGGATTTTTTCTGCACAATTTGCTTGTCGATGATCATAATTATACAAAAAGTACCATAAACAATTATTATTTGTTTAAAAAAAACAACTTCCATTCCCTTGACCCGACTACAGCAATCCCCATTTCCTAATCCACCAGACCGAATTGCAGAATGCGGGCCATATCATACCCACTACCGTGATACTGGTATGACAATATGAAATTGAAATATTGTGATAACATTTTGACGGTGTGCAGTTCTGTTATTTTCATGGAGAGTGTGTGGAACAAGAGGCATTGTTGCAGCAGCTGAGGAGGAGAAAGCAGGTTGACTGACACAGACGAACCAGAATTTGCTGGTTTTGATATTTGTTTATAGTTTCAGAAACCATTTTGTGTCAGCCCCATGACATGGGGGACAAGTCATTTAGGCAAGGCAAGGCAAGGCAAGGCAAGTTTATTTGTAGAGCACAATTCATACACAAGGCAATTCAAAGTGCTTCACACAACAGGAAAAAATGCATTAAAATCACAAAGACGATGGCCTAAATATCCACCCAAATATTAATAGGCAAAGAAAAGCATTTCAGTCATATGCACAGCCAAACAAAACAGTTTTTAGTTTAGATTTGAACATTGCCAGAGTAGCGGCCTGTCTCACATCTAAAGGTTTTCACTGCGACGCTGAGTGAAAACATGAAGCAGCCCTCATCAGCGCTGAACATGCTTGACATGGACGCTCACCGGGTTGGACTTTGTGAGGATCGTCTTTTATTTTAGTTCTAGAAGATAGCTCCACTTTGTGCAGTGAGAGGAGTTTGCTTGTGTTTGAGCTGCTGCTGTGATGACTGTTCTGTGCAGCTCATGTTTTCTTACACAGCGGACATACGCGTGTTGTTATCAGCCCAATGCAGTGCGAGCGGACGGTCTGCAGACTTTAATTTACTATTTTCACTGTTTTCAGTCATTGAGTTCACTCAGTGTCTGTGTCATGATAAAGGAGCAGTCATAGTCAGTGCTGCGGGGCTCACACCTTTCCCTGTGTTGCAGAAAGAATGAAATCCCCACATTAATCTAAAACCTGTAGAATTATTAATATGGGCTTTCTCAAAATAAAACAACATTCCTTAACATGTGGCAAGTGAAATGAAAGTAGGCCCAGCCTTTATGGAATGTTAATCTACTTGACAGGCCATAGTTAGGTTATTGAATTTAAAAGCAAGCAGATGTTACATCTTACAACTATTATAAAGTGTCACAATTTGTTTGGCGTAGAAACGTATGCACTATTGACATGAAATTATAGCTTTAATGTATATCAGAAAGAGCTTGTTGTTAAAGTGAAAATAAACGGTTCCTTTTTGTAATGTGCACCAATAGAATTGTGCATTTTTTTTTAAGTATTTTGTCTAGCGTCAATTATATTGTCAATTATATCATTACTGTCAATTTTCTTATCTCTACTGTGATGAAATTGTTTGACCATATTGCCCTGCCCACTGCAGAAACCATCCTTTCAGTGTGGTGGAGACTTTAGTGTAGCAGATTAAACAAGGATGGTATGTGGGTTTCACCTGCTAATTTCCATACCCACTTTGTCAATACCGATGAGAGACAAATTGGCTGTTTTAAGCAATAACTGGATAAATCAATTACCTCCCTTGATTTATGCCTGATAAAAACTATTTAACATGTTAAAGCTCTCTAATTGTCTGGCTTTGGAGCATCTGTGACTGATACCCAGAGGCCCTGCAAGCACCTATCTTCTGACAACACACTATCTCATAATCGACTTTTAATGGTAGTATAATGGCTTTAATGGTGTAATGAATTTACAGTAATTGTTGCCTTGGGTGGAAGGAAACAGCGGCACAGCACAGGAAACCATTTCGACTGGTCCCTAATCACAAAGATATTAATTCTCACCGAGCACACATGTAGACACAACCATCTTATCACTGTTATATAAAGCTTCTAAATGGATATGTTTAAAAAATGTATACAATGCAATCAAACTACACATAGGCTAAGGGAATGTGCGATCAAAAAATTGCACATTGGTTGAGGGTATGTGCAATTAAAACAGAACTTAAGACTGCCTGTGAAATGCTTATTATGTAGTGACTGACAGGCTCCTGCTGTATCACTCATCTTTTTTGGTTTCTTATTTGTCTTCAATGGTGATGTTGATTGATGTTGCATGTTCTTAAAGCATGTGACCACCCTGTCCCAGTACACATTACTCCCATCGGAGACAATAAATAATTACCTTATTTTATTCTGTCTTAAAAAGACCAGCGGCAACTTGTAAAAAGTAAAACTATTTCACTTTCACCAGCAGTAAAGATAGAAGGGTCTTTTTTGAAGGAAGCCTGATTCCCTCAGCCATTACTAACAAAGGCCCCCTTAAGTTGTCCTTTTGTCTTGAATTTATATTTGGGCACTACAACTTGAATTGATTTGTCTACCACAACACTATTCAAATGAGAACAAATCCATGTCAATTTACACAGAGAAGTGGCACAAAATCATTTTGACAAATGCTTTGATTGTTTGCCTCACAATAATCTTAACAAAGATTGTGGTTGGCTATTGGTCAATATTCAATTGAGAGTGTGTTCACACTTGCTCATCTACGGCATAAAAAATTTGACTAAACCAAGACTAATCCCGAAAGAAAACCTGGACTACTTTTATTTCCTCTGCCAGACCAGTGTTTGTTTGTTGTTTGTTACCTTGACCTGTTTGGACTACTTGTCAACCTTAGAAGAGATGTGATGTTGCTGTGACGTGTCTTTCCAACAGATTTACACAGTCTTTGGGTGGTCTGGCTTCCGGGAGAGGAAGGACGACAGTGCCATCTGCAGTCCGACTTCTTTAGAACAGTATCCCATGTTTGAGAAAGCAAGAACTCAGTTGGGCGCATTTCTGGATTTCTATTGCCTCTTCTCGTTTGTTGTCCTCTGTCCCAGTGAGACTGGCTCTTTACTAGGCCATAACATGGTTTTCCCTTTTGCAGTGGTCTGATATTACAGACTTTAGTTCTTGTTCTGCTTTTTGTTGTAGTGGTCGTAAGTATTTTCCTGATGTTTTTTCCCACCTTTCTGTTTTTTTTTTTTTTTTTTTTGTTTTTTTTTTTTTTTTTTTCTTGTTTCCCCCGATATAAGCTTCATTGCAAGCATGCAGGTATTCATATATGACGTTACATTTGTTGTAACGTCATTATCTTTGGATGTGTAAGAGTTTTTTTAAATTGTTTTACTGTTTTGTTTTACAGCATATCACAGCAACACCACATGGCTCTTACAAGTAGTCGAAACATGTTAAGTATGACAAACAAACACTGGCTGATAGAAAAAAGAAAAGTAGAGTTAACTCCTCACGCTTAGGACATTCCATGCGGGGAATGGGACTTTGGGACTATATTGATTCCATTTTGTCCACCATCTAATTAAAGGGAACTCTTCAGATGCTTGATAGTGTGTACTTAAAAATAAAGCTGTAACCAAACCCACTTATTTCCAATCAAATCCATCATTCTGGGAAGAATCAGGCGTCAATTTGTTTCTCCAAACCAACAAATAAAAAGAAAAATACTCTTAAAATTAATTAAATAGCTAATAGGATATATATATGGACTCCATTTGGGCATTTTTGTTCTCCTAACGTCCCTAAAAAATATTTTTAGTGAATTTACCTTCAGCTTAAAAAAAAAAGATTTGTCAAAACCAACAAATGCTCAGTCTAATGTCAATCAGACCATCCCTCTAGAAATCTAGGTGGAATTTGAAACCTGATTTCCTCTTTGCGGAGCTTGTTTCTACTCTAATGATTATAATTAGAGCAAACCAGACATCAGAATACAAAACTACAGAGGGGCTCAGCTCCACAAAGATTCCAACCAATTGTTTGTACACCAAAGGTGTTCAGGGAACAGTTTCAGTTTTAATTGGGGCTCATTATAGTGAGGTGTTTTGGAAAAAATAGGCCCTAAGCATAAGGGATGAACCTTTTTGGATTTAAACAATGTCTAGAACAGGACCAGAATGTAATAAAATGGGCTCCATGTAGGGCTCAATTTCGGGGTTCAGTTTAGGGCTAAAGTTTGGCGCTCAATTTAGGACCAAACAACAAGTTATAGATGGTTGGGCTTTCAAACTCTCTCAATATAAGTATATGGGAAACATCAATGCGAAATGTACTTGTTGCAGGGAAAAGTATTGTTAATAAAAAGGTCATAAAGGCTAAATCTTGCTGATAGTTGAGTTTTTGTCTTTTGTAGTGGCCAAATCTCCCTCTCGTCTGTAGTGGGTTGATCCCGATGAGAGTGCCTGTGGTTTGCAAGCACTTGGTTAATCCATGTTGAGGAGACAGATGCTGCATGAGCTGATTATGAGTCCCTAGTGGCAGCAAGATACAAAACCGCTGAGCCTAAAACAGGTTTAAGTGGTCACCTGCTCAGGCGTCAGGGGCCGGATTTGGACAACCGTAATTCCACCAGAGATCAAAACATTTCCTGGATTAGTTGTAATACTTCCAAAAGTGAGCTCTAGTTTGGGAGTGAACTCGGGGAAGTTGGTTGGTTGGCTTAGTTGGGTATTGAAAACATGCCAGTAGATGTAAAATAGTGATTTATACAGTAAGTAATTGACGAAAAAAAAAAAAAAAATGTCAAACTTGATTTCAATACTATGGAAACTTGATATAATGCAATTTCAAATACAAGATAACAGTAGGTTCTTTAATAATCTGATGTTGTCTTGTAGTTCGAGTGTCAACATTTTTGACAACACTAATATTCAGTGTATTAATGTGAGTGCTTGCTTGAGTTGTTGCTGATTATCATCCTTGTGCTACTGAGATAGCACTCCCAAAGAGATGTATAAATTTAACAATTTTTCAAAAGTTCTTCATAATATAATGGTTTGGACTGGGGCTGCAAGATAAATAATTATCAAATCAAAATAACAATTTGAAAGGACGCAAACGCTGCAGTTTTTGAAATGTGATCATAATTTTGGCCACAAACAACAAACTATTCAAATCTATTTTGCATAAATGCTGGTAACCCTGTAGTTCAGATTTGTACAAACATCAGAAGTTACATTAACTGAGAATGCTCTGTAATAGACAGATTTTTTTCAGCCGTGATGGAAAATTCGAAAGGGACTTTAACGGGTTGAAAATCAAACTATTGCCTCTAGTTTTGCGTAGGATATCGAGATACAGTAACTTGAATAATCTTCAAATAATAACTTTATTTTTCTTGGACGTATTGGGCCGAGACTGAACTACATAACACAGTTCCCAGACTCGATTCACAGATTGAGAATGACTCTTGGATGACAGTCGAAACGTTTGGTTTTCTAAAACACTGTCCAGATGACTACAACTGAATCTTTTTCTACAATGGAACACTCCTTTATGAATGAGGGATTACACCGATACAAAATACAGGCTTTCACAGCCCCACACAACATGGCTTCCTTTTTCTCTCTCTCCAGAATTCAGCCGTTTAGTGCCGCAGTTGTTCTGATACAGTAAATGTGCACACATAATGGGGAGAAAGCACAATTAGATCATAAAAACACATAGATCAGTGAGGAGTGTGGTTAGCAGCAGGTATTAAGGACTCATATGGGTGCGTTCATGTGTCATGCACGTGTTGGTGCGGCTGCAGATACGCAAATGTAAATGCATAAAAGTGCTGAATAATGTGCCGATTTATTGCGTTATGTTACTTAACCACTAGTTTATACAAGAAGAAGTACAGAGGAGGAGGAGCGGAGGAGAGGAGGAGACGGAGAAGTGGGCATATCTACGGTATGTGTCTGCGTGCTCTGGACAGATGCATGTACCCCCATTCGTACACATGCGGTAAAAATATAATTAAAAATTATATTTTTTTAGGACCCAGTCTGTCACATTGACGGACTGGAATTATGTCTAATGAAACTCCTGACAAACATGTGTTTATTTTATTAGTTTGTCAGTTCATACTTAATTTACCAGAACATGTGAACAAAATGTGAACTATGAGCAGAATGCTGCTATTAAAACATAGCGTAAATTGCAAATCTGATCACAATTGCAATACTTGTTAGAATAATCGCTGTTGGATATTTTGCCAAAACTGTGCAGGTGAAGTTTAGACTGCACCAAACTAAGTGCGGCCTCAGCATCTTGAGATTAGTTCCTAGCCCTGACAAATTGCTGAATGTCGCTCCCTACTCTTCACCTAAAGTCACACTTACATCTGACCTGTCCATTCTTTTATTGAGACACTGTATTTGTCTCAGTAAAAGAGTGCGATAACCTCCAAATAGTCCTATCGCCAAAGCATCACTGTACACTTTTTTTCTTTTTGATGCCCTTCCATAGCTGCACCTGCACCGGGGAAGGATTACTGTGACCACACCATTATGTGAGTGAACAAGGATCTCACTCAACCGCGAGTGTTCAGAGTATTCAGCGTGACAAGCCTGGGCAGCTGTGTCAGAAAATGGCAGCCTTCCCAACTTCATAGAGTGTGCAATGCTTTGAAAATGCTAAATTTACTGTTACATTCAAAGCTCTGGCGACTCACTGTGCACCCATCTGGTTAATAGGGAATGGAGTTTTTAACTGGTTGCCTTATTTTCTGCGTGTGCAACATGCAGGGAATCAGCAGAGAGGCTGAAATAATAGTACTGTAAGCCAAGTTATACTACAAAGTGATAGAGTGGGGAGGTCTCAAAAATGTATAATATCGGAATGGCTGTTTTTGAGACATGATTAATATATTGTCTAAAATAAAAACTAACAAAACAAAAGTGCAAAGCAAGCTGTTAAAAAAAAAAAATATATATATCATAATAATAATAATAATAATTATAATAATAATAATAATTTATCTGTAATCTCTGAATCAACAGTTATTTGATAAATGAATAGCTCTTTGCCCCCTAGTTGTCCTTGGACTGTAACACATTTTAAGTGATTTGACAATGTTGAATTGATTTGACAATAAGGATGGGAGGTATATTGAAATATGGATAACATTTAAATAGTTGCTTTGGAGATATCCTATGCAAAATTAGAATATCGAGTATTATTGTATTGATATCTTTCATGTTTTGTGTGAGACTTGAACCTCAACATTTAGAGACATGTTTTAGCAGATAAAATATTGTCTGAAAATGTTGCAAATGCAAAAAATATTGAGATATTAACTTTTGTCCATATCACCCACCCCTATTTGATGTTATTAGTTTGTGATGCAAATAGTAAATTGAGTGTTGAGGGCTCATGATTTCATGCTAACAGAACACAAATATCACGTTTATTTCTTGTCAAAGCAGCGACACATTTCCTGGGGCCAGACATAAAAGGTGATGAGGCAGAGTCCATAAATAAAGACTAGAAGAGCACTCATAAATTGTTTGTAAAGGAGTCCATTATTTTTAAAAGCATGCGCTGTATGATATATGGCTGATAACAGAAAGTAAATAACGTAAGGCTATGTGAAGTGGTTATCTTTGCAACAGGAGACTTAAAGGTCTGTTAGTTATTATGTGCCAGAGATAGTAAATAATGCAGACATTCCAGATGTCAAAATGTGACATCAAGACTTACTGTATTTTCCGGACTTTTAGCCGCTCCCCTATATAAGCCGCATTTGCTCTATTTTTAAAAAAACGATAATAAAACAATACATAGGCTGCACCTTTTGTATAGGCCGCAGAACTCTTTCCTTGACTTTTGGATCGCATGAGCTCGTCCCGCTGTCCCCTCCAGCGTCTCACCATACATTCATTGATGTTAAGCTTGCGTGCAGCCGCGCGGCTTCCTAGCAAGATCGATGGCCTTCAGCTTAAAACTTGCTTCATACGAATTCTTCGTTTGGGTTCCATAATGATGGGGCAAGAATTTGAAAATAATTTATAGTTGGTAATTTGTCGTCCGTGTTCTATTTGCTAGCTGAATAAAAAAGCAACATCTGCTTCTTTGCTTAACTTTTCTGTAGTTTTGATTCTAATTCCGGCTAGTGCGCCCCTAGCGGTGAAAGAAAAAAAACACACAGAAAAGCCGCAGCCTCTAAATAAGCCGCATGGCTCAAGACATCTGACAAAAGTAGCGGCTAATAGTCCGCAAAATACGGTAATGATTATTCACGATTATTGACACCATGATATCAAGCAACAGTGAAATCTTCAATTTTCTTTCAGTCCCTGTCTTTCAGTCCCTTTCTAATAGCTCATAACTTTATTAAATCATATTTTCTGAATTACTTTCTGTAGTAAAGAGTGAATCAAAATCACCTATTTTTACTTCTAAAAAGAAAAAATGCTCACAATTATGATGTGACCTGAATCATCAATTATCCCTGCCCCTATCCCTATCCCTTGTAGTTCACGACCACATAGTGCTGTGTGAGCTTTGCCAGACCTAACAGGGGAACGAGCTAAAGCAGCTTTCATACGTATCCCAACTTCCCCAAAGCAATTAAAGTACGTGTGGTGTTTGGTGGTGGCTCTAGTGGCTGGATCTCATAATAATCAACCTTTAATTAAGTAATTATGAACAAAGTCAGAGGGAAAATAAGATTAGACACGCTTTGCTCTGCCCGCGTATGATGTTGACAAACTTGGTGAATTGCCTCTTACTGCTGTTTGAACACGGATGGGTGTACATGGATGTCACCGTGTACAAATTTAGTGTTACGTTTATTGTGAGAAGCACCACAAAATCAGACATGGTGTTCAAACTTGCATATTACTTAAAAGCAGTGTTGGGAGTTACGTGCTACAAAAGTAACGAGTTACAGTATTATGATGCACTTTTCAGTAACGCAGTAATATAAGACAATACTGAATTGAAAATGGGCAATATACTTGTCAGAACGCGAGTTACAAGGCAATTTTTTTATGGTCTGCTGTTGGCAAGAACATTTCATCGGGGCACTACCAGAGCTTCTTCAGGCCCGTGCCATCTGCGCGCTGCACGGCTTGTCATTCAAACCCGCTTCACCGGCTCACAGTGCCCTTTACGTACACGCTCCCTCGATTACAATTTCAGTGTAACTTGCCCAACACTACTTAGAAAAGTACTACTTAAGTGTTTCCAGCAAATACTTGTTTTACTTGACTAATGATTTGAATTATTAAGTGGCATTAACGTCTGGTTGAAAGGACAAGTTTAGTTATTGGCCCATACACTGAGTCCATATGTTTTGCACTGACCTTCCAAGTCCTATATGTTTCCCCAGTGGAAAACAGAAGCTAATGTTAGCTGAACATCTGTGCCGTTGTACAGCGGTGCTACAGATTTACCCTCTGACCTCAGCTGAAGAGACGACCCACCTGAGAACCATCACGCATTCAACTCTTGTTTTTCTTCATTGCACTGCATTAGACACAAACCCAACTACATCCAATTGTATTAATGACACTTCAATACCTGTGATCATTTAGTTTAATTGATTAACTTTTATCATTGAGCAGATTTTTGAGAACATTTTGACAGAGATGAAAAGGACAGTGAATGAAACAGTGAAATGTACGTACTACCTATACTGTTACATGGCCAAAAAAATATATATACACCGTATATATCCATGAGTATGTGTACATGAGCGTTACACAATAAATCAGTTTAATCAGTTCTTCACATTTAACAACACATTTGCAAGTAAAATTTCATAGATTTGGTTCTGTTACAAAATTCAGTAAGTTTGTCACACTGAAAGCATTAGTGGAAAAAAGTTCTTGATTCCTTATAATATATTAATCAAACTGTGCTTTGCAGTGCATTAAAAACAAACATTGATATACAACAATCATGCCTTTAGTGTATTACTTTCTGAAGCGAGAGTGAAAAAAGAGTTCCCTTTAATGTGTTTATGTTGACCAGTAAATGGTAGAAGTTTGCCAGTTTTTGTTTCATATGGATAGACCCAGTACTTACATTGAAACTGACCTAGTGAACCCAGACTGTAGATTAATTACATGGCTTTGATTCATTTGCCATTACACTGTTACTTTTAACAGTTAAACACATTCTACTACATTTTGATTTGTAATTTGTGTCTAAAAATATGACATTTATAGTCTTTATGACTTTGCTCGCTCATCACATGCGCTCATAAGAGCTGAGCTGCCTGTGTTTGTAAGTATTTCTTTGAAGCCACATTATTGATTTCCTCTGGATAATTATGATAAGGACCACCAAGGCCAACCTGCGGCTTTTTAAGAAATTGCTGCTTAGGATTAGAGCTTTTGATATTGATTGGATTGGCTATTGAGTGGCGTACCGTTTCCTGGGGCCCTCCATATAAAAACTTAATTACGACACAAGCTGGATTGGCTCGGCTCTCATCCACCCACTGGTCTCTGCTCCTTTCCTGTCTGGCTTCTCTATCAAACCAATTGATTCTGTGTCCACCTCCCCTGGACCCATTCATGCGCCTTGGACCAGAAAAAGCAATGCATTAAGTGCTTGTTTGGGTCAATCCAATGTGCAGTGATGGCAAATTCACAGAACTGCTGACGACACACACAACTTACCACTGACTGGAGTTTTTTTATACACCTTAAATCATTATGTGCATATTAGGCCTGGCACGATAATACATTTTTGTGTGCACATTTTTGCTACAGAAAATATCACGATGAACAATTTTATTGAAACTACTTCCACTGACACAATAACCTCAAAACAGGAGAATCCCATTAAACCCTTTTCTAAATGTGCAATAATGTTAAGGACAAGACCTGATTTACAATAGGAGAATGAAACACTTATGTACCTTCATTTGTATCATTATTTGACTCTCTAAAGCTCAATTCTAACCCTAAACAATTCCCACTAGTGCAAAAAAGTACCCGTGCCAAATAATAACTAACCTAAAAACCTAATATATTGTTCAATCTTAACCTGGCTCATGCCAGATTGATCTGTGTTTCACTCTGAATTGAGTTCTTCACATGAATCAATCTGGGAATCTGGTTTGGACGTTAAACAAATACTTCACGCTGATTAGTCGAAGCGTTAGTACAGCGGAAGAAGCTGAAAAATCTAAATTGTGTTAAATCCGGTGTTCAGAAAAGCACAGTCCTATTTCTCATCCACAAATGCACAAAGCGCCATTGTGTGCCGCCATTGTGTGGTTGCTTTGACTTAAGCCCAAACCACAATGCTGCTCTGTGATTGGTTCCAGTCCCTAAGTGCTATGTGATTGGCTTGTTAAAACCACTGGTTCGGACTGCGAACGAATCAACAGGAGCCTTTCAAGATGGATTCTCAAGTGTTTGTGAACTCACAAAAAACGCAAGAATTCATCTTGCTGACAAGGTTAGTTCAAGCTCTCATTTATTAAACAATAACTTATTATAGTAATTATTGTGAAAGGCCTAGTGCAGGCCGTCAACTTGTTTGTGCAATAACAATGCGCTAGGCAAGGCAGCTGGGCAATTCAATGATTCTGAGGTACATTAAAGTAATGTTTTATTTGTCCTCACACATACAAGTTTATGATAAGTTAAGATAAGAAGTTTTTGAAGAAACTAAATATTAAAACTAAATATATATACAATGTAAAAAACAAAAAGAATGCATTACGAAATAAAGGCAGATTTATAAATTTTCCTTTGGATAGTTTGTTAATTTGGTCAAAAGCAGCAATTTTCTTCACAGATGCAACTTTGAGTACTCCTGGGTAAAAAAGAAAGAAAGAGGGAAAACAAATACCATTAGTTTTATTTTCTATAACTGTCACCAGTGTTTTGTTATCACAATTATCACTGCATTGAATAGTCTTCATATGCCTTTTGTTCAAATAATAATAATGTAATAGAGTGGCAAGAGTCCATTCATTTACAATGATTGTAGTAACAACACGCATTGTTGTTATTTTTTTATTAACCTAAATATCACATTAAAAGATATTTGGAGTCAGTTCTACTTCCAATATAAATGAGCATTACAGATTACAGCGTACATATAGACTTAAGCCTTACCCTTTGTGAATTAGCATGAAGGATTTGGGTCAGGACTGATGTGTTTAGTACATTTCACCAATCAACCTAAAAGCTGCACAGTGGATGCATTAACTTCCCTCATCTCAGCTGAGATACTAAACCACCTTCAGCTACACCAGAGTAGTGCCCTTTGAGGTTTCATCGTGCTCTTACAGACTTCGAAATGCTTTGTACATTTGCACAAAACAGAGGAACCTATTGTGTAACCCATAGTAACAAACATATGCACATTGTAGATATTAGTCCACCAATTAATTATAAAACCTTTAGAGTTAACTTGATAATCAAATAGCCATCCAACCAAATAATCAACACCATTTTTATGCTACTGTGCGGCTTTAAATTACATTTCTTGTCTGTTGCCAGAATTGCTGTAAGTTCCTTAAAATTAGGCAGAGAGGTTGTTGTGCAGCTAATGACCATCCAAAGACTGACCACCGTCTAATTAGAACCAAACTGTCTGAACTCAACCTCCACGACCTCTGTCAGTCAGCAAAAATAACAGGATTTTTCGCCCTCCAGCCGCCCGGCTAGTGTCCAAAGGGTTTTGATTGAATATGTCCGTCCCAATTACAGCAGGGCTCTTCGGGATCCGATTTCTCATTGCTTCACCTTCACTTTCCTGTGCTGCATCAGAGCAGGCAAGTCAAGTGTCATGCTGAACCCTTGTAGAGCCTTATTTTTATTGCTCTCTATTTTCAGAGTTGTTTCCCTTGGTACTGATCAGATTTGTTGACCTTAGATTGGTGTCTCTGCTTTTTAGTCTTAATTAACAGTAGAGAGCTGTAGATCGGCTGGCCTATATATCGGCCTGATATATGAAAATAGTTGAATGTTTGATCAGGCACTTACTTATCCTGGCTGCGGTAACACGAATTATACAGAATGGGAACGAGAAGTGAGTCACTTTTTTGCGGCATAATTATCGGCAGATTTCTCCACTGTGCTCTCGTCTCATGGAAGTTTTGTGTTATGTTCTGTGTTCATTTCATAGAGAGGAAACTGACTATTACATAGTGCTTTCCACTCGTGTCTCCTGAGATATTCTAGTGAAAAAGGTGTTTCACTTATGTAATTGTAAAGCTGTTTTATACTTTTATTTCATGAATATTATGAGAATAAGATATATAATAGGAATAAGAATAGTACAAAAAAATGCCTGTGATAAAATGCCTATTTATGATAAGAAATTCAAAATAAATGAAAGCTAAGATTTTATTGAGAATTTTCTATTTCTGATCTGGTGTAAGAGTTCTTTATTTATCAGCCGCAGCAGCAGCAGCAACGTCGCACCATCTTTTCTCACTTTAATTTATTTTGGTCACTGGTATTATTGAATGTGTGCCAACCCATCAATCTTTGCAGTTCGTTTTCATTTCTCCTATATTTAGTGATGTTTCTTTTTTGAATTATTCTTATTATTTATTATTTATTATTATGTTTTTAAACATCTTTATCTTTGCCCTATTAAAAACATAGCAAATTTGCATTACTGTTTACTTTTCTGCGTGTGACTTTGAATGCGTCTTGATTTGCAAGGCTTGTATTGTTACAGGAAATGAAATCTCTTATCACTACATCAAACCTATTTGCCAAAGAGAACTGGGGGGTGTTTTCTGTAGTGAAAGTAAGCTTCTCATTGGACTGTAAAATGCAATGTAACTCAACTTTATTGTTGAAGCCCTAAATACATGTTTTCAGAAAAGTCACTGCAATTTATTATTTTGAATGAACAGCAATCTAAAAAAAAAAGCAAAGATGAATTGCTTGGAAAATTCAAAGACGTTTAAATCTTTTTTCTATTTCTCCAGCATTACCACCACCACACATCTGGGCACTCCCTACCTTGTTCAATCATTTCAATTAACTAGGAGTGGAACCAGCACAAAAAGTAAACTTATTAGGCCTAAGTAAAGACACATTTTTCCTCTAAATTATACCCTGTACACTGAAAAATACTAATGGAAAAGAAGCACTGAAATAAGTATAACCTGGATTTTGGGGCCAAATTGTTCCCATTTTTCATCAAGTTGTGAGATTGCTGCGTGGGAAGTACATGAATAAAACAGTAGCACTCTCAAATTCACATGGACAGCTGTGATGGAACAAACCAACCTGCCTATTCTGCTTCCACTGACAAGCAGTAATGGTCTGAGCCGGCTTACTGTACACGGCTGGGGGACTTAAATTTGGTTGAGTTTAGTCATACTGGACAGTAAGTCAATAAAGTGGAAGAAGAACCTCTTTTATTTAAAGGTTGTTAATATTTGCTAAGTGCATAGTGGTTAGCAGGTTCTTTGGTGGGTTTTCCCTTCATCTACGACCGCCATCTTATTTTTTATCTGCGAGAATAAGCTCCACACACACACACACGCAGGAAGGACCCAGCTCGTTCATTGTTTTGATTGTTACCTACTGTGCATGTTATGGGTTGATGGGGGGGTGTCGAAAGCGTTGTGCCCGGAAGAAATCCACCCAGAAACGGGGAGAAACATGTAAACTCCGCACAGGGACTCAAACCCGCAACCTTTTTGCTGTGAGGCGAGTTTGTTTGTTGTGTCTTGGTTGTAATTGTTTAATATGAACATGGAGTCTGAAATAATGTAGGCTTTGCTTTGTGACCTGTTCAATTCCCCAATTTTTAGCCCAAAAAAAGCGTTTCTATTCATTTGTTTTATATAAGGTGGTTTACAATAATCAAAATAATCTGTTAAACTACGATAATCTTTTTGTGTCACAGATTATGACCAAATACCAGGAATAAAAGCGTAAAATGTATTTTTAAATTCTTATCCTTGCTCCTTTTTCCTGCACATTTCCCAAATTTGAGTGCCATGTGTTTTCTTGTTTTATCATGATAAATAAATAATGTCTGTACTTAATTGCATACATGGTCATAATGTTTTGGCTAATGTAGTTTCCAGCATTTATGGGCCTCGTCCCATAAATATTTGTGTTCTGACCGCTCACGAGCTCTTACAAGAACAAACAGAAGATTAATCAATGAATGAAATTTCATGTTAAATAATTGCTATCCTTTCTGTTCATTTAATTAGTTTTATTGACATCTATTGTTCCTCTCTTGCTCTCTACGGAGGATAGAGACGCTGTGCAGAAGATGGCTTATTCCTTATTGGCAATGAACAAAGTAAATCTATCCATAATGGGACAAGCCAATTCGGTTACAGTCTGTTTGAATAAAAGAATAATGACCAGAAGGGAAGAAAGGTAGATGGATGTCCCAGATCGGAAGCTGGAGGACTATTGATTTTCACACACACTCGCAGTAAACACCACTGTGGGGAACTGAAGGCCATTTTTTACTTTTGGCATCTCTGTCCCACGTGGATTCATGCAGCCGGTGGTGACACTTCAGAGCTTGTTAGTTCTTTTTTTTTGTTGCTTTTTTTTGTTGTTGTTGCTATATATAGAAACCAAAGCTCATATATTAGGAGGGATAATTAAAGATGTGCGACGAGAAATTTCATAGTTGCGATTCAATGTGCACATTTTTAATTGGAATGAAAAACTTGGCATTAAGAAGTGTTATCTGGCAAACTAAATAAAAATGAATTTCAGTGTTATTGCGCATTTTATATACTTAGGGATACAGATATAGCACAAAACAAAAGGAGGCATGGCTAATAATCTAAATGTACTTTTATAATTTCACTTTTAGGATTATATTCTAAGCAAAAAATATTAGGAGAGCATGCAATAAAATGTGTTCATAACTCATAACACAAACTTCAGTTTGTAACATTTCCTTGAAAAAGTCTTGATGTGGACTTGGTTTGATTATGTTCTGGTCCTGAGCTAATCCAGGTTGAGTTTTGGGTTTAGTCCTGGTTTAGTCCCCAGTGTAAACGCACCCTTAGTCGATGGCTCCTAGTTCACTCCTGCAAATTTTTGAGGAGATTGTTAAGAAACTTGGCAGGAAGGTTTCCAGTGACCCAACTCATACTCTCCATTGGGAGGAGGTTTAGAGTCAATATTAGCAATTAAATGGCTGAACTTGGAAAGCGCGAGTGACAATGCAGGTACTTTTAGCACACATAGGTCAAGGGTAAGATGCACATAGTCTTTAGAAAATGTGCAAAGACAAAAAATTTTGTCATATCACCCAGCCCTAATTATAAGTTTGCAAAATAAGTCAGACTCCGTTCTAATAAAGCTTTGCTTCCACCAGAGTGCAGGATATTAATATGGATGGTGGACTCCCACGGACAAAAGCAAACAACTGCTGCTGTAATATGTATTTCTTTGGGCTTGGCCCAAAGTAGCACTTCTATGATGGTAAATTAATGGAGTGAGAGAACCACCTCGGCTCCTCATCGATTCCAATAAGACAAAGCGTTCATGTGAAGAAAGCCATAGCAGCTGGCTTTGAAAACGTGCTGAGGAAAGGACTTTGTGACTACAGAGACTAATGGATTAAGCAAGAAAAGCAACCCATCACAATAGGCTACATGGATTTTCAATAGTGATTATAAAGCACCTGGTAAAATGTCACTTGCAGGCAAAATCTAATGGGTTGTGTTTATGTGACACGGTAACATAGTGTAAAGATGAAGCACAGTCCTATGGTAGAATGTAGTGTAATACAGATGTGATGACCTGGTCGAAGTGTAATATTTCTTTCAAATACTTGCCATCCCACATAAAACCAACACTTGCTCAAAGTTTAACGTCTTTTTCTTTATATTGTCAAGAAGTTGAAGTGTTTTTCAATGACACGTGGGATTGTTTGTAGGACTGAACAATTTTTGCAAAGTATTTAATTGCCATTTTTTCCTGACAAACCAGATTACCGTATTTTCCGCACTATAGGGCGCACTTAAAAACCTTTATTTTTCTCAAAAAATGACAGTGCGCCTTATTTAGGGATTAATTCTGGTTGTGCTTACTGATTTTATGTGGTACACAGTGCTCAAAAATCCGTACATTTTTTTTATCACTACTTTGGTAAATTACAAAGCCGTACCGCTTGCAGCATTACGGCTACCGTAGCCAGGAGCGCCGCGGAGTAATACTGTGCGTCACCATAATATTACAGTGTGTGTGTATAAGGAATTTGAAGGATTTGTGGACGAGGAATAAACTGAAAAAGTGAGTGTATTATGTTTTATTTTAAGTGTTATAGTGTTAACTGAACAATTTTGAGTTATTGTGAATACGCCAACGTTTGATTTAGCGGTATCTGACTGTGTTTTTTTACGTGTTATACCTGAGCCATTTTGAGTTACTGTGAATATGCTAAACGTTTGATTTAGCGTATCAGACTGTCAGAACGTGTTTCCATTGAACAAGGTTGGGACTGTTTTGTTTAGCTTAATGCGCCTTATAGTCCTGCCCCTTTATATATGAAAAAAGTTCAAAAATAGACCATTCATTGACAGTGCGCCTTATAATCCAAGTGCGCCTTATAGTGCAGAAAATACGGTAACTCTAAAACTTGAGAAAATAGTGAAATCTGAACTATTCAACTAATACAAGAATCCCATGCCTTACAAAACTGTTTTTCAATTCAATTCAATTACAATTATTTTTGCCTATTTTATTTTTATTTATACTATAGTAATTTTAAATTGTTTGTTTAATGCATGCCCTTTTGATTGAATATATGTTGTTTTATTATTGCTCAGCGTTTTATGTTGCACCTTAATGCCGAGATAAATTCCTATGTTTGTGAATTTTGTTCATTGGCAATAAACTCCATTCTGATTCTAATTCTGATTTTCCACCGTATCACGTATACATATGCATATACATACACACACACACTTACACACAGACACACCACACACAAGCATACACCCACACCACGGCGCACACACACACACTTATACATACAACATATCATCTATGTATGTTATGTGGTGTGTGTATATATTAAAATATATATTATATACAACTGAATCTTTTTCTGCAATATATATATATATATATATATATATATATATATATATATATATTTTTTTTTAATGATTGCAGCCTGTCAAATTGGGACTTTTCCCAAGCGCTGTATTGCAGCTGCTCACTGCTCCTGACAGGTTGCCCCCAGCGACATTGAAGGCTGGGTCAAATACAGAGAAGGAATTTCTCTCATGAGGGATTTATACAGCGTAACAAGAACATTTTCATTCTATAATGAGATAACTATTTAATTTTCTCATTTTAATGACTATTTTCTCATTTTAACGTGAACCTATTTTGCTCGAATCCATTGTTGTAAAGGTTAAATCACAGAAGAGCCATCTCTTTTCCCGGCCTGCTCTTGGTTGACACTGACAACAGGTGTGGTTTTCTCCTGCAGATTGTGAACTGGAGGAATTGTGGCTGATTACGAGATGCAGCACCAACATGTGCACTTTTGTCTCAAGATGCATTGGCACAATGTCTAAAAGATAGGCCTGGAGCTTATTAAAGTAGTCCTTTGTCCATGCGTGTGCATCACTAAACATAAGCAAAACTCTGTGTTGGTGCTATCTCGCTATCAGTCACAGTTCCTCGAGAGTTCCTCGGGACACTCTTACTCCAAGACGTTCCAAGCAATGTGGCCCCAACACACAGTTGCAACCTGCTCTGGGTGAGCGCTCCTGTTTCGAGGCGCATGGGCACAACGTCTAAAGCATGCCCACAGGGTAAGTGTGTGTGTGTGCATGTGTGTGTCACGAAACACAAGCAAAATGAAAAGCGCCAAGGACTTTTCCCTGCAGATTATGAACAGATCGTACTCCTGCTTTCCCTTTTTGATGAGCGAAAAATGTTCATGTTAAAATGAGAAAATGTTCTTTTTTGACCCTCACACTGACTTTATTTTGATCCGATTACTTCTAATTGGTGTTTTTAACAAATTGTTGTTTTGATAGTTTGACTCAGTAGGCTGTTGACTTTCACTTTATGCTGCTGAAACACCAACAGGAGAAAACCTTTATTGGACTTGTTCACGTAACAGTTAAATGCCTAATTATACCTGTGGTGGAGAAAACACATGTAAAAACTGATGTGACATGAGCCGAAGAGCGATTCCAGAAAACACCTGAGTCATCTGCACTCCTTCTTTAGAATAAATGGCTTTTTTGGTTTAAGATGTGGAATCAGCCTGTTACTGTGAGTTTTTATCTGGCAAAGAAAAATACTTGGAGTTTTAGTCAATCTAAAAAACATTACTAAATGTATTGAAGCCAACTGGCAGAGTTTGAATAGCTGCTCTTTCAGAAGTTTAACTGCTGGAAGTGGTGCCAGACTTGTCATAAAGCTGTACTCATTACAAATTGCATCTGTGCTTTGCTCGTGGAGTGTTGTAAAGCTCTAGATGTGTTCATGTTCGGGTTCTCTTCTGTGGCTAATCAAAACATTTACATACGGATCCATGATGAGATGAGATGTGAAACGTCTTTGGTTTAGATATAATAATCAAAGAGTTGGGGCCATCTGTTTCCTACTGCCATTACTGGGATTCATGATAAAGATTATGAATTAACCCTTCCATAAATAACAAGACATTAAAAGGCTAGGAAGGTTATTATCTAACTTTACTGTAATTACAAATACTTTTTTAAAACGGTGGACACATGACAAAAATCTTTTAATGTTCCTCTTCCCATTTATTATACTGGAACTACGCCTTTCCGATCAACTGTGGAATTTATTTAATTTACTTTGTGGAAAACATCTTATAGAAAGTGAAAAGAATTAGAATTAATTTAAAGTAAAATTTTTGCATTAATTAAATTTATGTTTCAAATGTATTTTTTAATTTTATATAATTGGCATTGTGTTGTGGAGCAGAACAAAAACATTACTCCAACATCCTAATCAAAGCCTCTGAAAATCTTCCTTCTAAATTGTATGACTGATCATAGCGCTGTTTTCTATTGTCGACTCATTTCCATATGTATCGGCTTGAGCTATTACTATATTGTGGCAAACACACTGCAAAGCGTGTCTCAGAACTGTTTTAAAGATATGCAATAACACTATAATTTGATTCATTTCATTTTCCAGTCCATGTTGAGAATAAGACACACTGCGTTTAGAGGCTAATATCTGCAGCTTTGCTACACTAATTGACAATAACGTCAGAACATTTTCAGGTGTTTGTTCCCCAGTGCAGTTTCATCCATGTAAAAACAAGAGCATTATTGAAGCCTTGAGCTGTCAACAGATAGACACTATTTCGGTGTTGCCATAATAATAACAATATATAATCATTATTCATTTTGTAATGTTGTAAATGGCAAAACAATGAAGTCAAGCTCAGAAATTGTTCCATAAATGTATTACTTGCTTTCTAGAAGGGAAGCTTTTGTTTGTTCTTTGCGTTTGTTTCATAATGAGGTGCTCAATCTGCTGGGAAGAAAAAGTCAAGGTGTGCGTTTCTACTGAAATAAATGCGCATACAGTCGAAATAGAATATCTTTATTTCCTCCTGTGGGAGAAGTTCATCTTAGGCTCACATGTTTCAACTCCTGCTGCATTCAGGATATCCACAGCTTGGGGAACAAAAGATTTTTAAAAAACAGACCTTGTTACAGTTGGACTCGATAGCGTCTCCCAGAGTGCAGAAGCACAACCAGCGGTTTCAAACGGTGGGAGGGATCTGACTAGGCCTGTAACTGTGACACATTTTCAAGTGCAGTGAATTTCTGAAATAATATAGATGATTAACGATAAAATAGAGATTAATTTATGCCACTTGCACAATATCTATTCTAAATATGCAAAACATAAGCAGCAATAAATGA
The DNA here is from genome assembly GCA_015082035.1 of Chaenogobius annularis. Classification (NCBI taxonomy): domain Eukaryota; kingdom Metazoa; phylum Chordata; class Actinopteri; order Gobiiformes; family Gobiidae; genus Chaenogobius; species Chaenogobius annularis. The sequence goes on from BJKM01000552.1 coordinate 129,060, forward strand.
ATAAATAGCAGAATTAAATACTTTAGTAGTTTGTATCATACAAGTTATTTATTCAACCGTCTACAGCTCAGAGTAGTACAGGAAAATAACAAGTCCCACACAAGTACAACAAAAAAGTACCAACAATAATAACTGACCCCCCAATAACTTTTTTTATTAATCATTTATTGGACGATTTGTCGATAGAATAATTATCATGGCAGGTCTAACACTACATTTTTAGCTGTGTTTATTGCCCTCTCTCTGTGTATCAGGAGTTTCTGGCCTCTGCCCACAATCTAGATGCCCAGTGAGACAATATAGTTTTTGTTCTGTGCAAAGCAGTCAGATGAAAAGTTAATGCCAAAGATAGAGAATAATTTAATGTATATGGGTCACTGAATTATGAAAAAACCTCAAGCGAACGCCTAAGGTTAATCTAACATGCATCCTACAGCTCAGAGGAACTCTTTTCTTTACTCCATTAAATGAACAGAAAACTTCCCTTTTAGCAATGTGCATTGGTGCATAGTAAAAAACATCATCACCACATTGAACAAGAAGTTCAGTGGAGTGTTCATTTGTAGAATGTAAAGCACAATCATAAAATATGGATTAAAAAGGGCACAATTTGTCTTTTCATGCCTTTGATAAATTGCCTTCACATTCTTTAATCCCTGTCAGATTTCTACAGATTGTACCTGTTGACCTGGTTTATAGTTTATATTTCTGTAATTACGGGACCTATACACAGGAAACAAAAACTGGACCAAAATGCAACATCTTCTCTGTCAGTATAAATTAAATCACAATAGCTTCAGAAAGTGATGCAATTATTAAGCACTGAAGACGTGATTGTTGTTCAATTAAACTACTTTAAGACATAAAATTAATACGGCAAGTTGATAGACCCAATATCTAATAAATAATGTTCAGGTACAACATTTGTGTATCATATGTTTGGATAATTATTTAGACGCCTTTCCTCCATCTGAAATTATGACATAATGAAATGACATGTTTTGTCTTTCAATTGTCTTAAATAGTCTTAAAAGTCACAAGGAATGGGACTATTTTTGTCATCTTCATAAAACAGGGAAAGCTATATATTTTCTGGCACAACTTTAAATATTTCAGTAGTTTTCTAGTCTTGGACCGTATCAAATAATGATGAGCCAAACGTTCTCGAAAGTTCCCCCCTCTGCCAAATAAACACAGCAGTGACTTTCTCTTGGTGTCCGTGGAATAATAAAGAAGCATCATTAAGACTATCTATTTCTCTGTTGTTCAAGGCAGAGGCAGCAGATGCTTACATATTTTGTGATACAGGCGTTACATGAAGCTGGAGTATAATGGTCACCCACAAGCTGAATTCAAATTATTTTGTCCTTTCATCTTAGGTATATCATCTGCCTTGTGTACTAGTTGGGTTTGACAGCTGTAATGGAAAAAATATAATTTGACCCTCATGCTTCGTGACATCATAGACTTTCCACCCCTGGTTCGAACCTGGACCCTACTGTTAGCCTATTCCTGATAATTACATGTCTGTGCCGTAATTATTTTGATCAAAGAATTATTTCTGTCTGCTTGGGGCTCGAGACATCCTGGGGTGCCCAGGATGTCTCGAGCCAAGTGTCGAGCCAAGCATTGTTTTTCAAGGAACAGTAAGAAGTGTGAATTGGCTTAAAGGCAAATATTACCAACTGTCCCTCCCTGGGAGCTTTGGATCCTTTGTTTTCTTGGACCTGCACCATTGGCCTTTCTACCTATAAACCTGCTGTAAGAAATGTAAATGTTTCTATTGAAGTAGGTCATGTGACCTGTTTGACCTGTGATCTATAATAAGTGTTTATAGGCCTAACTATAACGTCAGAGTTGGCAGAATTTTTTAATTTTACTTCAGAACAATACTCTTTTTTTCACTTTGACTTTTGAACAGTGGTCTACTGTCAGAACTTTCAGTGATTTGTTTAGTTTCTTGTCATTACATTCTTCAATATTTAACAGTTTAATTAAAGGCTTATTAAAAGGTAGAGTATGTAACTTTTCTATTGGGGGGGTCTGCCACCTGCTTGTCGCTATGGAGATGTTGCTGCTTTATCTAACTCATTTCTAATCTATTTCCATGGAGACAAACAGGTTACAGTTCAGATCTGTGTCGAGGCGACCCCCTTGACAGTATAAAGTATGTTTTTGGAACAATAAAAACACCTGTAATTGAATAAATGCAAGATGGATAAGTATGATGCCATACTGTGGAACATTCCTGGCAAAGCAATAATATCTCCTTGGAGACAAGCAGGTGGCAGACCCTCCAACAGCAAAGTTACATAGTGCACCTTTAAGCTTTTTGGACGAAATAATACTTTTCTACTCACACAAAGACACAAATCAGTGGGAAATGTACAGCTTCCTCACAAAAGATTTTGGAGGTCACCAGGCTATTCATGGCCCTTCCTCTTCTTATACATGTAAGACACGTGTTGGCCTATGTGATTTTGTTTATATGCAGGGAACTGTCTCTGGAGGCTGAGCTTGCCAAACCTGCCGCCATAATTCAAGTGTAGCGAAATGTGAAGTGTGAAGATGGGTTGTGTTTGAGAAAGTGTGGATATTTCCAAGATGGCGCCGCAGACGGATGTCCTGGCCTTTATAGAAAAAGATTCAGTTGTAGTCATCTGGACTCTGTTTTAGAAAAACAAACAGATTCTAAGTTTCTAAAACAGAGTCCAGATGACTACAACTGAATCTTTTTCTACAATGGAACACTCCTGGACAAATGAGGGATTACACCGACACGTCCTGGCCTTTAGGTGAAAACTGGCTGAGCAACTTAACACCTTCTACTCCAGGTAGGATGTGAAGTCATTTGAACGCCTGGTCTTGCCCCACCTCAAGTCCCTCACCTCCTCCCTGCAGTTTGCCTACAGAGCCAACAGATCTGTAGACGACACCATCAACCTGGCACTGCACTTCATCCTGCAGCATCTGGACTCCCTGGGAACCTACGCCAGGATCCTGTTTGTGGACTTCAGCTCTGCATTCAACACCATCCTCCCTGCTCTGCTCCAGGACAAGCTCCCCAAGCTCAACATGCCCGAACCCAACTGCAGGTGGATCACTGACTTCCTGACGGATCGGAGGCAGTGCGTGCGGCTGGGGAAGAATGCCTCAGATACTCGGACTATCAGCACAGGCTCTCCACAGGGCTGTGTACTTTCTCCACTGCTCTTCTCCCTGTACACAAACTGCTGCACCTCCAGCCACGACTCCGTAAAACTGATCATCGGGGTCATCTCGGACGGGGTTGAGTCTGTCTACAGGAGGGAGGTGGACCGGCTGGTGTCCTGGTGGAGCGGTAACAACCTGGAGTTCAACGCCCAGAAGACAGTGGAGATGATCGTTGACTTCAGGAAAGGAAAGCCAAGCTGCCAGTGCAGATGATGGTGCAGTTTTACACGGCCATCATTGAGTCCATCGTCACCTCCTCCGTCACCGTGTGGTACTACAGCGCCCTCTGCTGGAGCCACAGCCAGGGACAAACAGAGACTACAGCGCATTGTGTGTTTGCTGAGAAGGTGATTGGCTGCAGACTTCCATCTCTGCAGGACCTGTACGTCTCCAGGGCTCTGGGACGAGCAGGTCGGATCACAGCTGACCCTTCTCACCCTGGACATGGTCTATTTGGAACCATTCTCACCCTGGACATGGTCTATTTGAACCACTCCCCTTAGGCAGGAGGCTACGGTCCATCCGGACCAGAACCTCCCGCCACAAGAATAGTTTCTTTCCCTCTGCCGTTGAACACTTCTAAACACCTGCCACTTTAACCACAACTATTCATCACTCACTGCACTGTCACTTTCTGCACTACAATTTTAAATTTAACTGTAATCTTGTGTACATAGTAATGCCTGTTTTTATTTTTATTTTATACTATAACATTTTGTAATTGTTTCTTAATGTATGCCCTTTTGATTGAATATATGTTGTTTTATTATTGATCAGTGTTTTATGTTGCACCTTAATGCCGAGATAAGTTTCTATGTTTGTGAATTTTGTTCATTGACAATGGCAATGAACTTCTGATTCTGATTCATAAAAACAAGTATTGGGCAGTAACAGTATGTGGAATTTTAAAATGAATGCCGGCTGTTGCTCAGGGTCAACCATTGTGAAGGTGAACTTGGGCAAATGGCTGAACTTGGTCCAATAGTGTGCGATGGGAAATACTGATGATGACTATGAGCTGTGGTAACAAGGATCATCTCTCATATTAAAAAGCACAAGTTGAATCACTATATAGCAGTGTTTTCACAGTGAGATGTGCTCTTTTTTGTATTGCTTTAATTTGATATTAGATAGATAAACTTCTTTTTAACTATCCATTTTAAATATATCTTAAAAAAAATATTAAAAATTAGTAAAGAACTGAAGACATATGCCTATACTCCTCTTTTGACTTTCTGTTTTCTTTGGAGAACAAAGATTGAACAAATTCACTCCAGATATGAATATGCAGGAGGGCACATGGAAATGTGAGGCCTTTGAAGTGTGGAAGTGTTTGTACTTTGAGGAACGTATTATTTGTGTCAGCTAAAAACTTGTCTTCCACTCTTTGCCAATGTAAAATAAACATTTAATTTTTTTTTATTCCTGATTTGTTTTTTTGTGTTAGCTAGAAACTCACATTCTGGGCAGCTTGTCTCCCTCAGTGTCTCTCCTCAAAAATTATTAAAACTGGGGTATCCGGCTTCTTGTAAATTAGTACAGTTTGTTTTGTTTCACCCATAGATTATATTTTCAATGAAGCACTTTGTGAGCTGTCTTTGTCAATGGTTTTGGGATGAGACTGTATTGGATGGGCGATTGCGGTCCATACTTGCTGATCTACAGCTGTACACGCACCACAAAAATTCATGCTTGAGAATACTTGTGAAGTGCCATGGGAGCGTGTTAGATATAGATTTAAAATAATAATAATGTAGCATTGGATTAATATTGCGTTTTTCAAGTTTGCACTGGAGCAACTGCTGCCCCACTGTGGTACTTGATATTCCCAGTGGTCTCTCATCCAAGTACTAACCAGGTCTGACCATACTTAGCTTCAGAGATCAGACAAGATTGTGCATTCTCAAGGTGGTGTGGCCACTTCTCCCTTTCACGTTCTAACAAACAAACTTCAATAAAAGGTATGGTGTATGTTTTACAAAATGTCATCTTCATACATCTTATTTCAATGACTTTCATTTCAATTTGATTTGTATATCAGTAACTAAGTCACTGTTTATACCTGATGAATGACTGTTGGTTATCCTTTTGCATCTCAAGAAAAGACATATAGCCCATTTTCTTTACCTGTAAATTTCTCCTCTCCCTCCAATATGTCATGTGTATCTATATATATATATATACCACACATGACTTTATTCTCCATCATTTTCTGCTTTTTATACATTTGTGAGATATCCTCCATCAATCATACACTCGAGGGGGCATCGCCACTGGGACAGGCTTTCATGCTTCCCTCGGTCTGCAGCCGCCAAAGAAAAATGACTATTTGTATTTCCAATGGCTATACTCCTACATTACCAACCAGTGGCATTACTGGCTGAATGTGTGAAATATCTCTGTAATATCACCATTTCAAAGTGGCCTGTTAAAGTGCGATTCGTCAGAGATGGTGATAGATTGGGCTCTCCATCTCTAGAGCACATGAGACACTGAGCGCCTCCTGAGCGTCATTCCCAAAGGAGGGTGAGGACTGTACGCAGTCTTCTGTCTGGGCCGCTTTATTTATATATTTCAACATATGATAGAGAAGACAGTACATGACAGGATGAGGACGAAGTGGGTCGACTTGCAGGTTCTTCATTGTATGTGGTTCTTATATAGCTTTGGATCAAAAGTTGTGGAGGTTTAAGTATGTTCTGTTCAGCCTCAAAACAATGAAACCACTCAATTCTGCACAAAATCATTTGTATACTAAATTATATTTCAGAAGTGTGAGGCAAGACGTATTCATTCATCTTGGTACCCACATGGTTTATCTATAATCTGGTTTTATCTAAAATGTTACATATTTGATTATGAATGGGTTAGTGCTATCGGACAGTTTCTCCATGGCTTTGGTCAGCCATTGAAAATATTGCCAAAATAAGGCGCCAATATTTTTTCTGCACTGCCCCAGTGCCTGTGTGTCATTCCCAGGTCGTTCTCAATGCATCGGAATTTTATTTTTAAGCAGACAATGCGTGAAAATGGAAAAAGCAAAGCAATGAGGCTAAAAATATGGCAACATGCAACAAGGTTATTTTATATCCAGATGAATATATTTAGTTACTATTTTAAAGGGAAAGGTTAATTTGTGAACTTTACTATAACTAACAAAGTTATTTGGTTAGTATTGGTTTGTATTATAACATTTTAATATTGTTATTGGTAAATATACATAATATCAGCCACAACAGCAAGATATTGGATATTGGTATAGGCTCTAAAAAAATCCATATTGGGCAATTCCTTTTAATTTGGCTTTTTGGGTTTAGACATGATAGAAACATAATATAACTCACTCTGTTTGTCAATTCCCCAAAAAAAAAAATGAAATTTGTCTTTAACACTTCTTATTCAGACAAAGTCTTTCACAAATTATTCAGAAAACGCGTACAAACAAATGAATGAAACAGTGCTTCTTGGTGCTATTTAGGACAGCTATTACTTATTTAGTATTATTATGACATTCTAGCTTGATTTTGTTCATTTTTTCTGATGTGCTCCTGGATTTTAGAAGACATTTTGAAAACACAGATGCCAAATTGCAAACTGTAGCTGCACCATAAGTTTCCGTAACGGCGGCTCCTGTAGCCTGTAACAGTGAATGATTCGGTTTGCCTTTTGTCCTGATGCTCTCATCTAAGGCTGTACTCTTTCATATAGAGGCCCATTTATCACTGTCTGACCTCTCTAATACTGGCCAGATCTGCGGAGATAAAGGACCGCCCCACACTCTTCACTTTGATACAAGAATATAAAACATTTAAGCTTTTGGGGAATTCCTTCTAACTTGGTCTGCAGTCAGCCATTGAGCTACAAAGTTAATTTAAAAATAAATACTTAAGGAACTGATTTAAATGGTTAAGTTAAGAATTCAATGTGGCCTTAATAAAGAAGTATGATTTATTTGCCAATGTTTTTGCTTGACAGCCTTCCATTTGCAACTCTCTATGCTCAACATAGGGCACATTAAATCGGCTTTTTGTGAGCTATGTCAACCTATAGTCCCTATTTAGTCCAAGGAACCACCCAGTTTCCGTTGCTTGCATTCACACCGGGACAGTGCCTGAAAGTGGGTCTAATTGGCTTTAACATTAGCCTCTGTACAGTGTGGAAAAAGGACACTGGGCACTATAAACCATGCACATAAAACCATGCATAACAAAACTCAAGCAAACAACAAAACACTTATTCACAGATGCTCAGAATTTTAGTTGATACCTACTAAATAAGAGATATTGAGTCAAAGTAATCTTGTGGATAAATATATTTTGTCAAGGTATTATTATTTCAAGTTTAAGAATGAATTAAAATATTTACCACCATATTCAGTGTTGCACATGTACTTGTTACTAAAAGGTTCCTGGTCAAAAGTACCTGCCCCTGAGCAGGAGTGTAAAAAAATCCCCAAAGTGTGGCCCCTGTACCTAGTTCCTACTGGGAACATGTGTGAACACTGGGACTGGAACTTTTTTTTTTCAAAGTAAATCAAACTGAAAAAGGTTTCTGCAGTGCAACACCCCCAATGGAACTCAGGGGGTGTCAGGAAAGGTATCATGGGAAAAATTTAACCACACACTGAATGACATGAACCTGTAATGAAACATGTGAAAAATGAATTGTTGCCATGTGTGCTGAGGTTTAAATATAGTTTTTACAAATGTGGAGTCTAATTAAGTGTCAGGGCCTGGGCAGCGAGTCGGTGATGGATAATGTTCGAAGGCTCGTGGTAATAGGAAGTGTCCATTGCGAGTGAAGGTTCTCTGTGAGAGAATTGAGAGTTTTTAATTTGCAGTCAGCATTGATTCATTTCTTTTCCCACTTTTAGTTGAACATATATCTTACTATTTTAAAGTAGCAATATTTTGTGATCACACAAATTCTCTATAATTCCCTATTTGCTTAGATTTGAAAGAGAACATGTCACATGGTGCTTACAACTGCCATTGCTCACTTTGTCCAACAATGAAGTCATGACATCATGTGTATAGAGGCCCGCCTTTATACACATGATATATCGCAATTATTAACCATGAACCAGGTTTAATTGAACTTCAATTTAATATAAAAAAGGCAAATTGAATAATATTCCCATCACCTCAATTACAAAATAAGAGCTCTGTATAATGTTATGACATAATATGTGAACCCGATCATTTATCTGACTCATGTCACCTTATTATTAAAACATCAAGCATCAAAGCTTTTTGTCCAACCAGTTGCTTAGTAGTTCATTAATCATCAAATCAACCCCTTTTTTCAAAACCTTCAACATTTCACTTCGAATATGATATAAGATTTTTGACACTCCACCTCCACCAGGCAGCGAGTCGAGGGACTGTGATATGAAGACGTGCCTTGAGTTAAAATCAGAGCTGTGAGTGAGAGGGTCCTCAGTCTCTGCTGGAGCCTTGATGGAGCGACTTTAACTGTGACTGTCACGAAGCAGAGTCAGTTGTGATTTACACTGTAATTGATGCATCATTTGCCAGATGGCTCATGTTTAATCACATAAATCACATTTCCTCAGAAGAGATCACTGTTAAATTAATATGTGCCACTATGTCATCACTGCATTTATCACCCTGCAAACTATACAACACATTTTTCATCTCTGGAAGTTTTAAATGTATGGTTTTAAAGCACAAATAGAGGGAGGATGATGCATTCTCTTTGGCTACAAACAATAATACATGTCCAAATAACACTAAGCCATTATTGTGTAAAAAGAAAAAAAATGTATAGACTCTGTAATGTACTGTAATTAAATTAAATCATACACTCATTGTTAATTTGCTTTTCAAAAACAACATGCAACATTCTGTTGAAATATTTTCCTTTACATGGTCGATTGAAGCCAGTATAATCAGAATTTCCAAACATAATTATGCATGTACATTGTAAGTTTACAGATGAAGCTATAGAAATTAAAGTACACTCCAGCAGGACTTATTTCTCTGTCAAAAGTTCTTTCACTGTGCCTTTTTTTGGTCCATTTTGGTCAACAATAGTCTAATATAGTCAAAGGCTCTGTTGTGAATGGAAGGAGTCGATTCCCATTGTATGTCGAATCTTCAGCGGCTTTTGCCCAGATCTGAGAAACTATAATTATTTCCTTCAATTTAAAAAAAAGTGAACCAGTAAAATAGTTTCTTGAGAGTGAGAGTAGAACACGACAGGTGAATAAAATGATGACAAAATATATGAAAGAAAAAAACTATTTAAATCTCAGAAATGGAAAAAAAAATAATTGTCCTTGATTTTGTGCTGTTCTTTTCTGAATACTTTGGCATAGATTCAACACCAGATGCTTCTAGATGTAACCAACACCAATTAGATAATGAGGCCTTACGTATCTTTGACTGGCCTTGGGGGGGTTAAATCAGAGCTGCTTGTCCTGTTACTAGTGTGTGTGCCTGTTGCCTCAAAGCAGAGCCAGCCACAGCCTTGTTTGATAAGAGTGCGATTTTGCCCCTGGATCCGCCACAGCCCCAGCTTTCATTACACATGCCCTTTCCAATGTGGTTCAGCCTGTCAAATGTCGCCCACATAAATCTCTCCAACCAGTTTTTTTTTTTCTTCCCGATTCTTTGCTGTTTCCCATACAGGCCTTTCTTATCGCCGACGTGTCTCCCTCATGTGATGTTGTACCTAAACATTGCCGCCTTCAGAGCTGACCGGCCCACAGCCTGTCAGATCGTCTGTCGGCTCCATCTGCCTCCCAGTCCTCCCCGAGCTGTCTGCGCTTTGAGCTGTGAGAGGGGGAGAGGTAGTGCTGGTACAATCCAATCAGCCTGCTTTCACACAACCACCGGGGTTAGACATATGAGGCAAAAGAAGAGCGTTAAAGGACTTCTAAGTTTCTCTGATAGAAAATGCGTCATACTTTCATGCATTTCTTTGCATAAGGGAAGATAAGGATTTTCTCTACTTTTTAAGTAGCATTCCAGCTATTCCATCAAACATTACTTGGATAAACTTTTCCAACTAAAAACTTGCCTGGTCACAGTATAGCTCAGTTGCGCTAATAACACAATAATACATTCAGAACTAAGTAAATAAAGTAACAAAAAATAATGGAGCTTATAGGGATGTTGTGAGAAGAAACATCACATTTTCCGATTATTCAAAATTATTGCCACTATGACCAAACGCCTTAGTTTGCTCTCCTTCACAAGTTTAATCGATTACCATTCCTCATTAGCATTATAAAATCTAACTTTTGTCTTGAAAGTTATATTGGCACATAACTTACTGATTGAGTATTAAGAGTACTCTATGTTCCTTTCGCCCGCACAGAGCTGGGGAAGAAAGCCTTTGTTCACTCAGCTCCTTTTGCTTGGAACATGCTGCAACAAATATGTACAAATGTTTTTCTTAGGTTATTTTAATGTTAATGTTGTTTGTTTTAACTGTGTAACTGCTGCCTCTTGGCCAGGGTTCCCTTGTAAAAGAGGTTTTTAATCTCTATGGGACCCTCAATTCAATTCAATTTATTTTTGTAACGCCCAAAATCATAACAGCGGTTGCCTCGAGGGGCTACAGTGAAAAACAGAATAAACAATGTTCATAGGGACTTAGTAATGTTCCAGCATCCCATGTCCTTAAACAAATATCCCAAGCTTCCCTGTCCTTAGACCCTCTTCAGCAAGAAAAAACCATCAAACCTCTTTTGGGAAAAGTAGAAACCTCGAGGAGTTCCACAGTGAAGGAGAGATCCGACTCCCTTGGACGGACAGGTGGACGCGCCTCAATTTGCAGATGGACAGTGGGGCTGGACCCTCTCGGAGGGAGAACCAGTTCTTTGAGGCTGTCCTGGTAAAACATGTTCTCGTTCCTGATTCCCACAATTTTTATTATTTAGTTTTTATTGTGACCTGAAATCACGAATATCAATTAACTGAATAATATTGACGTCCCTGTATAGATAAGCGGCTTATAGTTTATTACTGCACTTGGCCTAGTGTTAACGTGTTTAGCATATGGTCTATTTTGGTTCGGTTATGGTTCACACCAGATTATTATTTTTGAAATATTTTAGAATTGGGGTTAGAACTGTACAACTATTCAAATTAATTGAGATTCATCTCCAACTGTCAGTGATCAGATTAGGGGCTTTTTAATCAAAAGGTCGACAGTCAACCCTCTGTTAGGGAAATCCCGAGGTTAAATTGAAGCAGAGTTATACTTTGGAGGAATACATTTGACTATTTGGTTAGTAGTAAATGGCACTGATTAAACATCTTTAAATGGTTCTGTTCAGGAAGTAAAGATTGTCTTATTAATTTTTAATAATACAAAATAAAATAGAACCCAACATCATGATCAATCCTGGAAAAAAAAGTTGTGATACATTTTTGGTCAGCACCCCACTTATGATTGACTTGACTCAAATTCTCACTGTGCATCGTATTTGATTGTTTAGAATACATCAGTATATTTCCAAGACACCGAACAGAAGAGTGGTAAAGAAAGCAGAATTTTCTTAGCCCTTAATATTTAATCTAAGTCGCCAAAGTGTCACATGACGTCTGGCCGGCCGCAGTGCCCCTCCCCCCAGATGTGGAGCCATATGTGCAGCATCACCAGAGTGGGGATAAAGCACAGGATTTTATAGTATTAAACATGTTTTATCTCGGCTTTGCTGGAGATTACGGTCCACTGAAGAAAGCTACCATCTGTCTGCAGCCCTGAAAATAAAAGGCATTTTCTACCTCTTTATGGCCACAAGGCTATACAATATGTATAAAACTAACACCATAGAAGCTCCACAGGTCAAAATGTGCAGAGTGTTATGACCTTTTTGTGGCATTTGGAGGCTTTGCAAAGTGGTTTTCTCATGTGTAATTCATTTCACAAAACATAGTGAGGCCAAATCCTATGCAATGCCTTTTATACCACAGCCATATGTTATTTGAGCATCAGACAGTGTTCTGCATGATAACCAAAAATGACAAGCTTTAGAAAAATCCTCAAATTTTCTAACTTTTTATTCTGCTGGGCTGCTGGAAATAAAATCCCATTTTGCAACTATGCAGAAAAGATGAAGCATAGAGGATGCCAACAAGGTAACACTGATTAAATATTCATTTGGTTTCCTCAGATCCCTTGCCTGGTGCTATTCCAACAGGAACATTGCTTAGCAGCCAAAAGAGAACCTTGATGTGTCCTTGACAACACAAGTTAGATTCATTACAGTTTTTTATAAACAAGTAAAAGCAACACATTGTTTTCCCCTTTGTTTGATAAGCGTATTGTCCATTTTGGTGAAAGGTTAGGTAGAATTATGTCAATGGTTTATTATTTTTATTTTTATTTTTATTTTTATTTTTATATTGCATATTGTATATATTTAGATCAACTTGAGATTTTAGTGCTGGACTGCAGTCTGTAAGGCTTTGTCGTTATGATTATAGAAACTCCATACAATACAAAAAGGCTTACGACTACTTCAGTTAAACAGGATGTATGGGCACAGTTAGTACACACAGTTTCCACTGTACAACCGTAAAAATAAATAAATACAATTAGTGTTAAAATGTTTCAATGCGCTGAAGTCATTTATTGCTCATACTGTAGATTACATTGTATATTAAGCCAAAAACAAATTCCATTACTGACCATTATCACACAAGAAACTGGTAAGTCATGCGCTTGGCACAGTGAAGCGCCGCAAATATTCATCCATTCATCCGAGGATATATATATAAGGCACATGCCTTATATATATATATATATATATATATATATATTTAATAACTTAAAAATGTGGGCTTCTGTATACTGTGTTCTCCTAAAGAGGATGAAAATTATTGCACTTCCCCTCATAATTACTAAACTAAACACAACACAAAAAAAAATCATATTAAGTACTAATTATGAACTGATAATGCAATTGAGTGCTGGGGAAGGCCAAGTGCCTAAGTCAAGGCAAAGTTATATGTAGAGCACAATTCCGTACGAAACAGAATCAATGTGTTTCAACACAACAGCGAAAACAAAAGCATTTAAATTAAGACATAAAATGAGTAAGGCGCACAGAAATATCATTTCTCAGTACAATGACGAGTCGCGATAGTATATAAGCCAACGGTTTTTTAGCTCTAGATTTAAACAATTGCCAGAGTAGAGGCCTGTCTTCACATCCTCAGAAGACCTGTTCCAGATTTTAGCTGCAAAAAACTGAAAACGCAAATTCCATTGTTTAGTCCTGAATTCTGGGCACCAGCAGAAGGCCGGTCCCTGAGGTCCTCAGGAGTCCGAGAGATGGTTCATATATGCATTAACATGTCTGAGATGTACTTTGTGGCTCAGAGAGACTTGTATACAAGCAGAGCTGCCTTTGAAGTCTCATTCTCTGAGCTGAAGCCAGTGCAGAAGATCTGAGCAACAAGGACAAAATAAGTGAATCGTACTTTGCTTCTAGATCAAGGACACGAGCACAGCAGCAGTTCTGGATGTTACTGACAGCTGATTTTAGTTTGGAGAGGCCAGTGAGCAGGCCGTTACAATAGTCTAATCTACTAGAGACAAACGCATGGATAAGTCTCTCCAAGTCTGGTTTAGACACTATACTTTTGATTTTGGCAATGTATTTTACATGGTAAAAAGTTGCCGATATTATTGATTTGACGTGGCTGTTAAAATTCAAGTCTGAGTCCATTATCAGAATCAGAATCAGAAAAGGTTTATTGCCATTGTCAAAGAACAGAATTCACAAACACAGGAACATGTTTTGGCATTAAGGTGCAACACAAAACACTGATCAATAATAAAAACAACACATGTGAAATCAAAAAACAATTTAAAATTACTATAGTATAAAATAAAAATAGGCTTACTATGTACACAATAATTTACAGTTAAATTTACAGATGTGAGTGCAGAAAGTGACAGTGCAGTGAGTTATTGATTGAATTGTAGTTAAAGTGGCAGGTGTTTAAGAAGTGTTCATGAGTCCAACTGCAGAGGGGAAGAAACTATTCTTGTGGCGGGAGGTTCTGGTCTGGATGTAGCCTCCTGCCTGAGGGGAGTTTCTCAAATAGTCCATGTCCAGGGTGAGAAGGGTCAGCTGTGATCCGACCTGCTCATCCCAGAGCCTTGGAGACGCACAGGTCCTGCAGAGATGGAACTCTGCAGCCGATCACCTTCTCAGCAGAACACACAATGCGCTGAAGTCTCTGTTTGTCCCTGGCTGTGGCTCCAGCGTACCACACGGTGACGGAGGAGGTGAGAATGGTACTCAATGATGGCCGTGTAAAACTGCACCTTCATCTGCGCTGGCAGCTTGGCTTTCCGCCGCAGGAAGTACATCCTCTGCTGGACCTTCTTGATGAGGGAGCTGATGGTGGGCTCCCATTTGATGTCCTGGGTGATGGTGGTGCGGAAGAAGCGGAAGGAGTCCATGGTGGTGATGGGGAGGTCTGTAAAGATGAGGGGGGGCTGGGGTGCTGTGACTTTCCTGAAGTCCACGATCACCTTCACTGTCTTCTGGGCGTTGAACTCCAGGTTGTTGCCGCTGCACCAGGTCACCAGTTGGTCCACCTTCTTCCTGTAGACAGACTCATCCCCGTCCGAGATGAGCTCGATGAGGTTGGTGTCATCTGCAAACATGATCAGTTTTACGGAGTCGTGGCTGGAGGTGCAGCAGTTTGTGTACAGGGAGAAGAGCAGAGGAGAAAGTACACAGCCCTGTGGAGCTCCTGTGCTGATAGTCCGAGTGTCTGAGACAAGACTTCTTCCCAGCCGGCAGCACTGCTCCGATCCGTCTCGAAGCTCAGTGATAATCCACCTGCAGGTGGAGTCAGGCACGTTGAGCTGGGAGAGCTTGTCCTGGAGCAGAGCAGGGAGGATGGTGATGAATGCAGAGCTGAAGTCCACAAACAGGATCCTGGCGTAGGTTGCCAGGGAGTCCAGGTGCTGCAAGATGAAGTGGAGTGCCAGGTTGAAGGCGTCGTCTACAGACCTGTTGGCTCTGTAGGCAAACTGCAGGGGGTCCAGGAGGGAGGAGGTGAGGGACTTGAGGTGGGGCAAGACCGGGTGCTCAAATGCCTGTAGTCATTATGTCCAGTGATCCGGGGCTTCTTGGGGACAGGAACAATGATGGATGATTTGAAGCAGGCTGGGACGTGGCATGACTCCAGGGAGGTGTTCAGAATGTCTCTGAAGACAGGGGACAGCTCTCCTGCACAGTGTCTTAAGGTGGAGGAAGAAAATCCTCATTTCAGGTGTTGGATTTCCCGAAATAGTCTGTTTACATGCTGTTCCTGAACTGAGAGAGTGGTGGGGGAAGTGGGGGAGACCAGGGTTGGGTTGGCAGAGATGGCCACCATGGGGGAGGGGGTGGTCACATCAAACCTGGAGTAGAAGGTGTTAAGTTGCTCAGCCAGTTTTCGGTTGTCTGCAGCGGGGGGGGCTTGGGGCCTATGATTGGTGAGAAATCGGAGGCCACTCCACACGGAGGTGGGGTTGTTGTCAGAGAACTGCTGCTTCAGATGCGTATTGTACTGTGATCTAGCTCGCGACACCTCTTTGCTAAATCCATACTTTGCATCTTTGTAGCGGTCTCTGTCACCAGCCTCCTTTTGTTGCCTTAACTGCCTTTTTGGTGTGAACCAGGATTTGTCCTTATTGAACCAGTGACTTTGGTGTGTGTTGGAATGACGCTGTCCTCACAGAATCGAATGTATGATGTCACAGTGTCCGTGTACTCATCCAAACTATCTGTGGCAGCTCTGAAAACCTTCCAGTCTGTAATGTCCAAACACGCACATAGCTCCTCCTCTGCCTCATTGGTCCACTTCTTAGATTTCCTCACTGCAGGTTTTGAGAGCTTCAGCCCTGTCTGTACGTGGGGATCAGGTGGACCATGGCGTGATCTGAAAAGCCGAGAGCAGCTCGGGCCACGGCGTGAAAAGGGTTGCTAACTGTTTTGTAACCACGTGCTCTGCTCTCTGTTCGGAACTTGAATAAACTGTCTGTACTTCGGTAGTTCGTGGCTGAGATTCCCCTTGTTAAAATCACCCAGGATAATACACAAGGAGTCCAGGAAAGTCCGCTCTGGAGGTGATTGCCAATACTTTCTCTTTGTTTCTGTGGGCCAAAGACGATTAGTTCAGTCTTGTCTGAGTTAAGCTGGAGAAAGTTGTTTTGCATCCACACACTGATATGTTGGATGCAGTGACAGAGTGAATCCAATGGTCCATATTCACCTGCCGTCAGTGAAACATAGAGTGTCGTCTGCGTAATTGTGATAGGACACATTTTCGCTGTGTATCAACTGACCTAACGGCAGCATGTAGAGGTTGTACAGAAGGCGTCCCAGGATTGACCCTTGGGGCACCCCACAGGTCAGGGGCATGTGGTCTGAAACACAGTTACCAATTTCAACAAAGTACTCCCTGTCTTCCATATAAGACTTTAACCTGTTTAGGGCAGTGCCAGTGATGCCCACCCAGTCCTCTAGTGTCTGTAAGAGGATCCCATGATCGACAGTGTCAAAAGCAGCACTCAGATCTAACAGAATTAAGACTGAGGCTTTGCCCGCGTCAGTGTTCAGGTGGATGTCATTTGTCACTTTGTCAAGAGCAGTCTGTGTGCTGTGATGAGCTCTAAAACCTGACTGGAAAACATCAAATGAGTTGTTTATTAAGAGGAAATCGGTGAGCTGTTGGTAAACAACCTTTTCAAGGACTTTGCCCCAAAATGGCAGAATCGAGATGGACCGGTAATTATTTAGTACTGCGGCAAGACATTGGGAATGTTCCAGATTGAAGCGACAAGTTAACTATGTGAGTGAGTGGTGCAAAGAAACTGTTCAGCACAGACTTTAGAAATCTGGTGGGTAACACATCAGTAACATGTCAGTTACAGGTGCAAAGTGTGTAGGTGGTTTTAGGGTTATTTTTTGCATTGTGGAATCGATAGCATTTTTAATGCCCTGAACTTTCTCATTAAAGAATATTGCAAACTCGTTACATTTGGATGTGGAAATAAGTTCTAACGGCAGCTGAGCTGGAGGGGTTGTTAATCTGTTTACTGTGGCAAACAGAACACGCAAGTTATTACTACAGCTTCTAGTTATTTCAGAATAATATCCTTCCCTAGTTCTACATAAAATGAGGTTGTACATGTACAACTTCTCTCTGTAAATCTCTTTTTGAACCTGGGAAAAACTTGACTTGCGCCATTTTCATTCAGCCCGGCGGCACTCCCTTTTCTGTGCCCTGACCAAATCATAATTTCTCCATGGGGCCTTCTGCTTATTTTTGAACAATTTTAGCCTTCATAGGGTCAATGGTGTCGAGAACATTCAAAACACAGAGTTCAGCAAGTCATTTACATTAGAACATGAGACATTTTCAAAGTTTATCATTTCCATAAACAGTTTTCCTGTGCTGTCATTTATGTATCTCCTCCGAACAACTGCAGGACCAGCCGGTGGTTTGGGAAAAATAGACAGGTCAAAGAAGACACAGAAATGATCAGACAGAGCAACTTTGACCACATTGACGTTTGAAATATTAACCCCCTTTGTAATTAGAAGACCTAGAGTGTGCCCTCTGCTGTGGGTGCCCGGGGCCACTGACGTGCTGAGTAAGACCGAAATTTCAAGGACAGCATGAAGCTCTTTAGCGTTTCTGTCACAAATATTATCAACATGAACATTGAAACCACCTGTTATGACCAAACCATCAAAGTCTGTGCATACAAGTGAAGGCATCTCAGTAAAATCATCAATAAAACGTTGGCAGTGCTGAGGAGGCTTGTATAAAACAATGAAGAGAATGGATGGCGACTGTTTTAGCTCAATTTTAAAGGATACATACTCAAATGCTGAAAACACCACAAAGGACAACCTGTGGGTAACTATTTCATCTCTAAAAACTGCACACACACCTCCTCCCTTTTTGTTTTCTCATGTTTTAGATTCAAACTTAAAGTTGGGTGGAGCAGATTCTATTAGAACTAAATTTCGTGTGTTTTTGTCAAGCCATGTTTCAATTAAAAACATGAAATCAAGATTATAAGAAGAAATCAAATGATTAATTAAGAATGATTTGTTACATAAGGATTTGACATTTAACACAGCGGTTTTTCAGTAGTTTCAGTGGGACTGGGCGTTATCTTTTCACAGGGAAAAGGAATCAAATTTGAAATTCGCATTTTGTTTTCCCATCTTTGTGTTGTGACTACAGAAATAGCACTCGGGGAAGCTGTTTTTACACAGGGCTCCGGGTTGGTTTGATTTTTATTATGGCTATAAGTCCCGTCAACGCTGAGACCCAGTGCATCCTTGCTAAAGGCGGGGGGATTTAGGTGGGGCGGTTTTTGTCTGTGTAGCAGGAGTCAGGGGAGAGTTCATCATTGTTGATATCAGAACTCTAGATCTTATTATATGGGCGTGAGTGGAGCCATCTTAATGCCTGATTTGATCAGACATTAAAGATGGTTGGGAAGTTTCTGGAAAGAGGGAAATTCCATTTATGATTCAACCTAACTGTTTTTCAACAGTTTAAAATGTAAAACTGCACAAAAAAACTGTGAAGTATGGTCTTGCTCTAGATATACTTATTATTTAGTGTGAATTGGGAAACAGCTTCTTTTTCTCAAATTTTAATTCATCAGGAGGTTCAGACAAGGAACATTTTGATCCAAACAAGCTCACACTTAACAATGGTTTGTATTGACGTGTTCACTATGCTGGCAGATTATATGAAGAAACTAATAATTAAAAAATAATAGCCAAATAATTTTGCATATTGCATATAATATAATATGTATATATATATATAATATATATATATATATATATATATATATATATATATATATATATATACATATAATAATTTACCATCAGAACAAAAGACAATTCTGACTATATGTAACTACAGTGACAATGGACTAAATACATTAAACCTTTAACCAACATTTAATGTTAAATGTGTGTAGATCTAGTTTTCACCTGAGCTGCAGAATGTACCAATCTTGAAGTTCTTTGAATGAACCACTTTCGAGAGCCGCAAGACAAAACCAAGCCTCTGCCTCTTCTCATCTTCCGCCTAATACCGGCACTGAAGTTATGACAGCACCCTCTCTGAAACATGCAAATGAGACAGCACAGGCTCATATAATCTGATAAACATCATCGAGTGAATACCAAGTGGCCAAACGCAATTTTCTGGGGGAAGTGATTGTGCTGATGAGCAGGAGATTCAGCGTCATAAATAGAGGCATAAAAGGCCAACGGGGACGTGCATTCAAAGTCGTATTGTTTTGGGAAAAGAGCACATTGTGGCACATTAAGCCTGTAGTGGAATGACTATTTCTCCATGCAATTAGCCCAATATTGTGACCCACATACTATCAAGTGGATAAAGGAAGTCCTTATACTCCAAGGCAACATGTCACCATAGATTTATCAGCAACAGCAAATTCTTACACAAAGAAACTCCTTTATCCAGCTGAACTGCACTAAAATCTACCTTTTAAATGGTTGGAATTTCTATCCAAAAACTATTAAACCTGTCGATATATCTTTTAGTAAAAAATGTTTACCCTTACTTAGAGTTCATATTTTGAGTTATTCATACACGGTTGAATAATCCTGAATTGTCCTGGAAATGACGAGGCTTGAGTGCTTAGAAAATGTCTGTTTTCTACACATCCCCGCCTATAGCTCTACTTATTTGCTTCAGAAGGGCAGCATAGCCATTTAACAGGAAGTCATTTCTAGTAAAAGGTTGTTTTGGATCAATATTGCAGTTTACAATGAACAAAATGTTAAATAATAATAATGTTAAGCGGGAGTTTAAATAGAAAAATGCCTGTCTCCAAGAAGAGAGTGATTTTAAATACCAGAAATAAAGCATGATATGTCTTCTTTAAGATTTTACCTTGACAATTATCACGTATATAAATCAACATCAGGTGTTCTGTTTTACTGTGTTTACTCTGTATTACCAAAACATCCAGTTATTACATCCCTTAATTACATTATTGCCATCTGTCCCGAGCCGAAATTTCCAGGCAGTCTCATGCATGTCCAGTTAACTTAGAGGACTTCAGAGCACCTGTGTCATGCAAGAAATGAAAAGTAACCAACTTACTTTGCATGGTTTTGTTGCCATGAACAGTCCTTAATCCTGTCAGCGATCAACATCCATATAATGAATAAATGGCCATTGCTACTGGGGCAACTTGGTGTTGTGATGGTGAGTAAAGGATTATTTATTGTTCCGGACTTGTTTGCGTGTCCTGTTTGAAATGTTAGCTAACTCTTTGTCTGCCTATATCGCTCTTGTTCACCTTGAAGCGGATGAGTGTGGCCTGTCCCGAGTGAATCAATGAGGTTGGAGATGTTGATCACATTTTGGAGAAGTGTTCGTTTGGATAGGGCTGCCAGCAGACTGATAAGTGTGACTGTGGTCTGACATTGGGCTGTGCGAACACTTCTCATTAGGCTAATGAATGAATGAGGGGAGTGAGGGGAGTGATGCCCTGGGAGGAGAGCGGAGGGCAAGACGGACTGACCTCTTTAGAGATTGGACACAGTGAAATATGAGAGCTTTGTGTTGGTCGTGCACTGTGCAATCTGAAAAGACATGTTAAATAATTCAAGTAACAAGAACACTTTTAATTTTACATATACAAACTATACAATAGTTTAAACATTTATTAGAAAATGTCTGTTTTGAACATTTATTTATGTCTTGTTGCCTTGGTTACTGACATGTATCTGCCCACAGTGATTAGCTTTTCAGGATCAGTTTTACACAGTATATAGTTAAGGCTGGACGGTATGGCAAAAAATTATCATAGCTATTTCATCAAATTTGTACTCAAAAACAAAATTAAAACGGCTTTCAGTATTGATTTCATGAACATAAACAAGAGAGATGTTTTATCATTGCCAGTTAACACAAACACAAACATGAGCCTAATTTCTTTGTCTAAAGTCTGAACTCTAAGCCACATGTTTTTACTGACAGAGAATTGGCCGTAGAGCTCTTGATTAAAATATAATTGACAGTTGGACATGGCGGAATCGCAATTCAAATTGTATTAATTGCCTAGCCATTGTACAGCTTTATTCAGGCTTGGGTCTTGCAGAGTTGTATAACATTTTTTACTTTCTGTGAACTGTGTTTAAGTGGTCGTAATTGTTAGTTGCTGTTAATTTTTTTTAAATACCATTTCCACATTTTGCAAATATATTGATGCCGTAATTGAGATCCAAATGCTTTTTTGACTGAACAAAGAGGTGAGATAGGAGAGTCCTGAGACAATGAACTGTGTGTGCTGCCAACAGCCTGCATCAGCAATGACTTCCACAGGGGGAGAATAGGGAATGAGTGGAGCGTTAACAGACAGGGAGGAGAGAGAGGCTCAAACAGAGGAGAAATGAGGGTCAATGAAAACATCCCAAAGGGGATTTTAGTTTTTTTGGTTCAGCAACAAAACTTTTTCTGTGATGTAAAAAAAAAAGAAGAAAGAAATGGTAGGAAAACTAACTCTCCTGTTGGCTGCTCTCTAATTGAAGACTTGCTTGCATGGGATCGGGAGCTGATTTGGACATGTCCACAATTGGAGCTGTGCATATTTCTGCAAAAGGATTCTGTGATGAGAGCTGTTAGACTACGGGCCCAGAGGGAGACCAACAATGAGATTTATAGTGTGGTGAAGGGCAATGCCAAGGTAGTGTTATGGAGGAAAGATAAACAGGAAAGAGAAGGTCGATACAAGTAATATATATTTTACATCAGCTTTTGGCAAAGTATTTTGTATTTATTTTTTAATTTTAATTGTATTGGTTCTCCTCCCAACCCAAGAAAGAATGTTCAGGTCATCCTTTACATTTGCTCACTACTAATTCCTTTTTCAGTGATTGAACAAATGAAAAGCATGTATTATGTTGTTTAAACTAGTTACCGCTGATCTAGAAGGTCACTTAGGTTTGACTTTGAGCACTACAACTTGATTGTCACAGAATAAACCTAACTAAATAAATAATAATGAACAATTCTGATAATAACTAAATGCTACTCAACCACCCTTTTGTGTATAAAGAGAATCGTTCAGTAATAGCTGAGGGAAAAATTCCATAAAGATTTCATCCCGTTGGACCTAAAGGAATATAGGGTGAATCGCAGTAAACTGGGACTGTACCGTCTCTTTAAAAATACATACAACCGTGTAAAATGCCTTTAGAGCTATTTACTATATAGAGCCATGACACATACACACCGAGTTCTTCCTTGATCTGTGTGATCAATGGATTCATCTGTGTCCTTGAGTTTGCACCATTTTCAGCTCTTTGTTTGTTTGTTGAGCGTAGACCTTTAACTGTGTACACACACACAGAGTGCTGAGATTTCATTATTTGAAGTGCACGGTACATTTGACTTTATGGCTGGTGTTTCCATGAAGATAATGGAATTTATCACTTGCTGACTTAAAAAAATATAAAAATGGATTGAAAATACACTATGTAAAGTACTATGGCTGTAATTCTTTGGTTGATTATTCAACCAAAATGTTTTAAGGAATGAAGTATGAGTTTATTTATGCCTTTACAAGTGTTTTTCTGTATAAATAGGTATTTTTACATGAAATCCTCTGAGTTTTTGGTATTGCGAGTGCAGTTTGGGTCAGATACATTGCCAAATTTTAGAAATACTTTTTTCGTTGACTTTAGCTCTATTAACGACTTTAACTGCCATGAAATATCAACCATTTGTTTCTGCCTGAAATAGAAAGGAATGAGCCAGATATTTATTTTTTTATTGCTTCATTTTGTCATCAGCTCATTTTTGCGACGCAAGGTGCAATATTCAGCAAAATTCGAAATTGAATACAAACCACTTTCTGTGCTGTTAGAGCTGTAATTGGGCCTTAAAAGTCAGGCCCGGCAGGACTGAAGCCTGAGGGCTTTTTAAAGGCCTGAACCCTTTTGGCTTTTTGGGAAGAATGAGTAATTTAGTTTTAACATTATTTATGTTTTTCTCCCCCTCAGCAAAACACAAATTTGATTGAAATTAGAAAGCGTTTTGATAGATAGCCAATGATAGATAAACAAATCTTCAGCTCGAATTAAAAAATAATGCTGTCAAAGAAAAAATATGTATTTTTGAAATGCACAATACACATTTAGTTGTGCATCTAATCGTATGAGTATGTCTACATAACAACACTCTCCACTAACTCTCACAAGCTCTCCACATACAGTCCATATAATATTAGTAATCAAACTGAAGGATTTGTCCATCTCGTTTGGGCTTTGATAACAGTCTTCTGTGGAAACGGCACTCACAGTAGTGCTACAATTGATGGTTTGTTTTATTGTTTTAGTGGCAGTTTATCTTCGGAGAGCTCCTTCAGGCTGCTGTAAAGTCTCACCCTGTGCTTTCCCAAGTCTCCATTGTGGACTTTATCAGTGCAAAACAAAGGGCCAGGGATCAATGTAACAATAGCCGCTTGTTGCTTCTGATCGATTGTTTATGTGAGAAGCTTTACTGATCCAGCCTCCAGAGATAGACAAAATGGAGTTGTCCCAGTCTCATTTAAAAAACAAGAGGTTAGGAAAACAATCTTCAATAAAAAAAAAAACCCTGCTATTTACTGGGAGGCTGGGAGTGAAAATTAAAAGTTTCGTGACATATAGCCTAGCAACAGGAACTCTTCTTTTTTATACCTGCCCTTTGTTTTTTCCCAGATACAACAACTACAACTCACCTGGAAACAGATTAATCCCTTACCATGCGCAGCACATACAGAATGTCTCCAGGTCCTACCCAAAACGGTCCATCTGGCCCTGCTCAAGAAACAAAGACAATGCGTTGACTGGCTTCCAGGTACAAATGATATACATCTCATTTGTTTGATATTTATATATTTGATATTAGGTGTGGACTATACAGCAAAGATATCACAATTTCCTTAGAGCCTATGTCACCATTTTGATTTTAGTACGATTCATGGACACTTCCTGTATTTATATTGCTTAGATAAAGCAATCAACCTCTTCTAGATGTTCACACTGCCATCCACCTGTCATTCAATCAAAGCTTGAGTAAAGGGATTGGGAACATCAATCAATTTCATGTAGAATACAGGTCATTTTACTTTTAACAGTGCCTATTACTTAGCTATTTTTACAGGATTAATTTAGACTTATTATTTGGACTAAAATAATTGTAATCATATTTTGATATTTGTTATTGTTATCTGGACTATACAGACTGTAAAGCACACGCTAAAATGTGTTTTATACTCTATAAATATAGTGGCATTATAGTATCAAAAAACATATTTGTGTCAATAATACACTTTATGCATAAATATTCTCTGTCTAGAAGCATTTAGTCACCATATTTCAGCCTTTATTGGTTTAATTGTTTTTTTTTTTTAAATCTCAGTGTATGATAGAAATAATTGTTTGACAGCCCACTGATTGAAAAAAAATCATTGCTGACTACTACAACAATTGTTAGTTGCAGCCCTAGTTGTTTCTTACTGCTTATGGTGTATTCCACCTTTGGCCCCGAGTTGCTGAAAGATACGGCCAGCACAGATTAAGCAGACATAGATTCATGACTGTATGGGTGGTCAATACATTCTCAAACCCATTGGGAGCTTATTATGTGCAGCAACAGTGTGCAATTTCTGTTTTATTTTTTTATTTCCTTGTCACTCATAAGATGACAGAAAAGTGCAGCAGCCCACTGTTTGAATAAATAAATATTTGAAGCACGCTGATTTGTTGTCCTTAGAGGCTGAAGGCTTTGTGCTGACATAGCACTAATGAAGATTTGAAAGCACATTCGCAGACAGCCGCACACTACATCACTTTGTGACAGAAACATGTTGGATGCAATCAAAATCTGACTCAGAAAGTATAGTAGCACAACATACTCCGTGTAGTTAAAATGTGACGGTCTGCAGATTTGAAAGTGGTGCTGTCTATTTATCACATCTATATGACACAAAATACTGACACAAACCGTTTCTCTGTCTTTCTCTCTCTCTTTCTCTCTCTCTTTCACTCTCTCTCTCCCCCATCTCTCTTTCTCTCTCTCTCTCTTTCTCTCTCTATCTGTTTTTTTTTTTACGGTATAGAGTAAAACACGTACTTTGAAGACGTACAACTACAGTATTTGGTGGTAAATGTACCTTTTCAGTTGGCTGCCCACCGCCATTAAAAGTAACACACCAACAACTCACACAAAACCAATTGAAAGTTTGAGTACAATTTCTGTGTTTAACCTTAGATATACAATGCCTTGCAATGGTATTCGTACCCCTGGAACATTTCCACATCCCTGGAACATTTCCACATCATTTCACGATCACAAACTAAACTAAATTGTATTGCCATTTTTTGTGTGAAAGAGCAACAAAATGTGGCACACAATTGTGAAGTGAAAGGGAAATTATACATACAAACTCAAAAGTGCTGCATGCAAAAGTATTCAGGCCCCTGAATCAGTACTTGATGGAACCACTTCTCTCTGCAATTACAGCGAAAAGTCTTTTAGGGTATGTCTCTACCACTTTGCACACATACAAAATAAAATGTTTGACCATTCTTCTTTGCAAAACAGCTCAAGCTCAGTCAGATTTGTTGGAGAGCGTTTGTGAACAGGAGTTTTCAAGTCTTGCCACAGATTCTCTATTGGATTTAGTTCTGGACTTTGATTGGGCCATTCTAACACGTGAATATGTTTTGTTTTAAGCAATTCCATTGTAGCTCTGGCTTAATGTTTGGGGTGGTTGTCCTGCTGAAGGTGAACCTCCACCACAGTCTCAAGTCTTTTGCAGACAGCAACAGGTTTTATTCAAAGATTGCCCTGCATTTGGCTCCATCCATCTTCCATCAACAAACAAATTAAAATCTTGTGTAAATTGTAAATTTCATTTACAGAATTTCGTTGAGGCAATTGCTCATTATTTTTAATCTACCAGTTTAGAATTTGTCCAACCAAGCAATTTTACTATAGTAGGATATGGAAGCCTTAATAACCTAAAAACAGTACCTGTATTGCTAAATGCTGATAAAACTGTAAAGCAGGTTATGTGCCTTCTGTTCAGATTTCAAGGCAAATATCATTGATCCACGTTTAAAAAAACGTGTGCATTTCCGCAAATATCATTGATCCACGTTTAAAAAAACTTGTGCATTTCCGCAGATCAATCGTGATTATCCACGCAGCGTGCATGTATTAAGAGTTGCTCTCGGATTACGAATATAGCGGGTTGTATTTCCGTGGTTCCTGGGTTGTTTTACATGAAATAATAAAGTGTCAAAAACAACAATTATTTCATGAATAAATAATTTAAAGATTTCAAGAATGAAGGTAAAATAAAACGAAACCCTGACAACTGCTCTGTGATATGATCCTTTCCCGAAAGATTTTATTTACCCAAGGAGCCAAAGCTTTTATTTACCTGAGGAGCCAAAGCTTTTATTTACCCGAGGAGCTAAAGCTTGGTCTGTTCATTCTCCTGTCTGTGTTTCTGAACACTCACAGTTGAGATCTCACACATGTGCTCAACAACACCTTGGCCAAACACCACAAAAAGGATTCAGTCAGTTTGCTTGAGCATCTACCTGCACCATTGCCACGTGAACCCGCTCACTTCCGTGCCTCGCTCTCCCCCTGTGCTTCATAAAAGGAAATGCAAGGATTTGATAATGTAAGGAGTTAAAAGCGTTGTACAGATACTTGGGTTAAAAAGTAAAAAGTCGCCAGAAATTTTAATACTGAAGTATAGTAACAACTCGTTACTATCCTTCAGTATTAAAATTTCTGGTATTTGTACCTCATTAGTACAAGGTACAAATACCAGAAATTCTTCTGGTATTTTCCTGGTGTTTTTCTGGAAATACTTAATTATTTGACACCTCTGATAAATTTATGCTGTTCATTGTTGTAAATAGGAAAAAGTACTGCAGTTAGTGCCAATGAGTTACCAGTAAGTTCTTGGGAGTAACTACTATAAGTACCTAGTAATTTCAGGTCCATAATAGACAGTCTTAAACCTACATAATCTGCTTTATATCCTCTGTAGATGATACATTTCACAGGTTATGCACATCTCATCAATTTTAGCATTTATAGGCTGCCCCAATTTCTACACTTCACCTTAATTTAGGATGCATTCACCTGGTTTGAACCATGTTTAATCCTGATGTAGACTTGGTTTGGTTCGGTTCTAGTTCTGTTTCAGTCTCGGTCTAGTCCAGGTATTGTTCCAGGTTTTTTCTTTGTGTCAATTGTGATGGTCTATGATTGAGTGTACTCTTAACCACCATGCAACTCCGGGGCCAGTCAACTCCAAATTAAAATACAGGTTCTAGCATCTGTCTTCTTTATTCGTTTCTGATTTGTATTCCTGACCCATCCTGGAAAAATGTCAGTAATGAAACAGTAGCACCTCCCCGCTGAGGTGCTCTTGATCAGCGCATCAAACGCCCCTCGGCTTAGATCAAGGCTGGAGAGTGTGAGTGCAGCGGTGGGACCCCCAAACACACTGTCTTCATAAACAACAGACAGCCTCTGAATACAAAGCAGCTTGTAACATCATGTGACCATCCCAGAGGTCAACACAAAGGTGAACAAAGCAGTTATGTATTCATGAGATTGTCACACATGTGCTTTGATATGAAGTCTTGAGCAAATTTTTGTTTTGTACACGCTGAAGGGTTTATTTACCCAGGGACATGTATAAATGCGTTTGGTTGTACATACAGTACAGCAGCTCTATGAAGAAAGACTTGGACTGTGTTGTGTTTAATGTACAGTCACATGCATCATTTATTTAAGTGCTGAAACATGAACATTTCACTGTGAGCAATTGATCTGAACATCAATATGGAGGATTCAATTACCCATTTAACCTTGACAGCTTTGCCATCATCAAAAAGAAAGAACGGAAGGAGAGGTCTGTTTTTCTATAAATCAATTAAGTGTCCTTTTTTTTTAATACCTTTTTTTTTTCCTTTTTAAATTTTAATTTCTTAACGTTTTTGAGTCTTTTTTTTTTTTAATGCCAGATGCTCGTTTTCCTGTAAGATACAGGATAAAGGCAATGTAATAATTTCCTCTACAAACAACCAAACAACCTCCTGTTTTTTTCCATGAAAAACTTGCTGATCCTTTAGTTTGAATCTGTACAAACATGCTCTGAAATGTGATTCTTTTATTAGTCTGACAGTTCCAAGGCCTATTTCAGTCATTTTGTCAAATCGCCTGGTTTAAAATGTGATCTTGTAAACAGCATCGTATCAATTGAAAATCTGATTGCAATGAATTCAGTATTTTTTATCTTTATCCTGGAGAATAAGGAAGGTTTTTAAAATGCAGCAGCTCAATAGGTAGAACCATTAATTCTCTACCTGGAAAGCTTTGCAGTCTGATCCTTACTACCAGCATTGCATACTGCCTTTGTATCCTTGAGCAAGACACTACTAAAAGTCTTTGTTTCAGAGCTAAGTACAGTATCTTTTGAGTGACACTAAAAGTATGATCGTGAAGAATAGCACACACCGTTCTGGAAAATTGTAACCCCTGTATTATTATTATTTCCCAATATTACTTCCGAAATCCTTAACCGTTCCAGAAAAGTGTAGGATTAGTGTTTGGATTTTGGATAAGGCACTGTGTTCTCTTGTGAGCTCTCCAATCACAAGCAGGCATACTGTATAATTCCTCCTTTATCCACAGTGCGTTTCTGTCGGTAGCGTTTAGACCAGATCACAAGTTGAGCTTTGATCTCCTGATGAAACACAAACTGCATCTGAGATCTATATTTCTTGTTTTGTTTGCGATGCTGTTTGTAAAAAGCAGATGGAGGAGAGAGAGGGAGAGAGAGTGAGGCTGGCTCTTCATTGATTACATCACCAGCTTCAACTTCAAGGATTTGTCTTTTCCGGCGTTTTCTCACACAGGCTCTGAGTGCACCACCGCAGCCTCCACAGCCGTACCATATTTCAAACAAACCTGCCTCACAAGCGATTCGCCAAGGAAATGAAAAAATGCATGCAACATTAGTTCTGAAACATGAAAAAGAGCATTTGTTGTGGCCTGTTTTGGCAAAAAATTTGGAGTAAAAGCAAACAAAATATTAAGCTGAAGATGATACAAGACGGTGAATATACAAAATAGATGCTGCAGTCTTTTTCCGTTTTGTGTCTTGTCTTTATTTTAAAATGTCCACACATTATATAAATCATATTCAGTGAGTACAATTAAAAAGTTTTACGGTCAAACACAGTACTACATCATGTAGTTTTAAAGTTCAACTTGAATAATAAATTATTGAAAATGTCTGTTGACTCCTACAGGGGGAAAAAATGATTTTGAGAAAGAACACTTCGGTGTAAGGTCAAACCACAAGACAACGATTGTATTCAGTTAAAAATACCACCTTTTTCTGCATCTAGCAAAACTTAAAATCAACAAAACTTCAGGGTTTATCTTTACTGGCAAATTCAAAAGAAAAAAATATACTGTACTAGTTTTTCTTAGTACAGCTGGGTCGATTGCTTTGAAAGAGAATGATGTCATTCCAGATAATGGAAAGCAGGCTTGGGTCACCGCACAGGTCATCGAAAATATAAGCTGCAAATGTGCTGCAGACTTCACTTTTTACTTATTTTTTGTTTACAACTTCATTTCTAAACTGCCAGACTGAATCCATTTACCAATGCATACTGATGAAAACATCACTTGTGAAGAAAAAGAAGAAGAAGAAGAGTACTGGCTCAAATATTATGATCAAATGTTTCATCACAAGCTCAAATCACACCTTTCAGCACATCACAACTCTCTCACTAGGACACCCAAATAACACGTGCAGCACAAACGTGTGGAGGTAAGCAAATGGTAAACAACTATCTGTGAGCAGTTGGTTATTCAGCGGAGGGTCTCAATCTGAATTTTAATGTAGGTCTGAGGGATGTGCAATTAAACACATTTTAATAGAGATTGATGTTCAGTCATTTGAAATTGTCAATTAGATGTTTTGGTCATTTTATTTTAGAGGTTTGCAGCCAATCTTCTCTCTGTAAAAGCATGTGGCTTGGAGCATTACTCCTGGTAACGGCAATGACTAAAATTAAAAGTATTTCTTTTATGGCCAGGAAATTAATATTGAAAAACAGTTTCAGCCTTTTTTATTTTACAATGTACTGACAGAGATGTTATTGGACGTCCTTGGTTTTATAAAACATTAATATAAATACAATGGCTTACTCATTTTGTTCTCATCATATTCCATTTAAAGCAATAAAAATGACAGCTTCAGCCTTACTAGTTTCTAAAATTCCATGCTTGAAAGAGATGAAATATATTTTGTGCTAAACTTATGTTTTTAGCATATTTAATGTGATGACAATACACAGTTCTGTTTTATGTTTTTGTGTGTTTATGAATATGATAAAAGTAGATAAAATTGCATCCAGACTCCTTGAAAATAATGTTGTTGATTTATAAAAAATCCTCCAGTTGGATATTTTTTTATGTCGTGAATTATGATGAGCAGTACTTTTTACAATCACAAATGTGTTTTGTGTCTTTACAGCTTTTTATATCACAACCCACATTGACTGAGCCTCTATTTAAATGCTAAAATATAGCTTTATTTCCAAACCTTTAAATCCCCACATTTGAGGACAAGCAGATGACCATTTTGGTTGAACTACAGTGTGTTTGTATTGTATTGTCTGTGGTTGTTGGCTCTTGTTGTGAGTGTTGTTGCAGATCAGAAACCTGCAGTAAAACTATATTTAAAAGTGTCAGTTCTGGTTATTGTATTGTAATCTTTTCCTGTATAAATAAATTAATAAAATGAAGGCCTATTGGCGTTCAGAAACCTTGATGTGTCAAACAGTGCATTTCCTCTCATGCATTGACAGTAGTATATATGTACTTTTCAGTCTGTACAGCCAGACAAGTAACACTATCGACACACAAGCACTTCTCTGCACTGCTTCTATTCAGAATCCAACCTTGAAGACGCGCAGATCAGATTTGCTGTTGGGTCTTAGCCTTACCACTGGTGGCCAAACAAATGCATTCACAGTATAGTACCTGTATCATCTGGGAAGAGGAGATAGGCCAGCAGAATCATTTGTATTACGGACAAAAGCTCTTTTCTACTCTGTTTGGATGTGCGAGTGTGTGTCGGGGTGTGCCCTTGAATCAGCTGTCAGAAAGCGATTTGTTGATGTGTCCACGTTGCTCGTACGATGACAGGCCTGTCCAAGTGATGGGTTAATTCAATGTAAATACAGTCCCTCTTCGCCTGGGCCTGCTGGTGCCAATGGCAGCTGTTCAGCGAGCAGCTTGGCCTCCCGCCTCTCTGCTTCACTCCCCGGTGCGAGCAAAATACTGGTAACAAATGAATGAGCTGAGAAAGATGATTTTGCCTCTCCGTAGGGATCGTTGCTTTTCAGAGGTGGGTATTTTGTATCTGAAAGACTAGTTTTGTACAGCATCATTTTACATATTTTAATAGTTCTGTATTATGCTGAACTTTTTAATCGTGTTTCCTTGTCAAACACAGGCATACCTTGTTTTTTGAGGTTTCGATCTCAATGGGTTTCTTACCTGGTTAAATAAAGGTTAAACAATAAAAAGTATAAATAGCAAGGTGTTTTTTGTTTTTAGAAAAATGTATCATTTATTTATTGCTAAACCAACTTGAGCTGGCATTTATGGAACACAAAATGTAATCCTACCAAGGGAAAGTCCCATAACTCCACGCCCAATTGACATAATTTCCTCCATAGCTGGGTAATAAGTGAGGTAAATATGATGACCGCCAGCCTCGTCCTGTCTCGTACTACACCCATGTTTTTTAGGATGCATCATCAATTTAAAGAGAGAGTATTCCTGTATTGCCCTGCATTTGAGGCTTGTGTTGAATGTCTGTTTTCACCTACCCCCAATCTTCAGTCACAGTTCTGTTCTTACTTTCAATTATTTGAAAAATTCTTACTCCGGGTCATACAAAAAGCTACAGTGAAATGCCACTATGAAGGCGTACTGCAGTTTTGAACAGGAAGTCAGTGAACCTTTTTCCAAGTTGTTGAACATGAATAATGTATTTACAACAAACATGTGAATTAATGATCTACATATGTGATTTATTTTTTACAAAAACATGTATTCTATAACTCACAATGTATTTTTGTGTTTGTTTTTGATTGTATTTGGTTACTTGAAAATATCCCCTGAGTAAATTGCACTTTGGCTTTCTAATCTAGGCTTGAGGATGGCTTCCCATTTATTATCAGGTAAAATTGGGTTAGCGCACCATATCTATCTGTCTTCTGCTCTAGCTATGTGGTCACTAGGCCACTATATTGCCTTTAATAGCACGTCCCAAGGCTATAGAAACAGAGACTATGGCATGGGCTGTTATTGGTCTGGCTACCTGCCCGGGGTCTCACCCAATGCGGCGCTATTCGTCCACATAATACTCCTCCTATGGAAAGTGTTGAGTTGTCTGGCATCTAGGTTTGCAGTTACAATACCAACACTTCAATTTGCTAATGTTGTGGAAAGGTTTGCAGTACAATTGAGTGAGAATGAAATATGCGGAAAAAAGTAGTCTTTGTGGTGGTTTAATTCTTTTGCAAAAGAGGAGTAATACAGAAGCTACAAGGGTCGTTCAGAGTGGGGTGCTTCCAAATTGGAGATTTATACAGAGAAATGCTCTGGTCTTATAACAAATACAAGTGAATGCATCAGCTGTGCAACTCTGACAATGAAAACGTGAAAATGCAAAGTATATTAAAGGATTTGATGGGTTTAATGACAAAGGTGTATTTTCACTAGTGTATTTCCATATTACACTAGTGGCGTGCGGTCAGGGCAATCAAGGCAAACAGTGATTGACCAATAAAATCTAAAATTGCCGTGAGTGATTTAAATTGTTCCGAAAATTATTCTTCCTGGGGCTAAAAAAACCTCACTTACAATTACACTTAAATATTGATTCCACAATTAAACACATGCACATTCTGTTAGTGAAGTTTTACAAACAAACAATGTTAGTCCCATATGCAAATGTGTATCCCTTAAAATGTCACCTGTTTAAGTTAACAATATCTAATGTACATACAAATTTGAGACTATCCAAAATGTCCTCTTTTAATACTTTAACAATAACTCACCTTTAATATCAATTTCTTTATTAAGTATAGCTTGCTTTAATTTATTTAAAATATATATATATGATATGTTCTGAAATATATCCAAAGAAGCCCGTTTTCCCTCACATCTGCTGCTGAAGCTTGGAAATGTTATTCACGAAATATATCTATAAATATATCCATACATTTTATGCTCTGATCTTGTTACTACTACTAGTTATAGACAGATTATAATACTTTCTTCCTCCTTCAAAAATTGGGTGCTGCAGCAACATCATGGCTACATTTTTGTCTACTATTTAGAAATAACAATACTTTTACTGCACTCATCTCTACCCATTATGGCCTATTGACTCTATTCAGACACAGTAGTCAGGTCATATCTTATAAAAGAGTTCTAGTTCCCTCATTCTGTAGACTTACATTATTGGACCCTCTCATATGAACACATTTGCGCTCATCACATAGAGCCCCTGGAACCGCCATAATTGCCCCTGACACAGCCCTGACACCAGCCCTTTCTATTTCCTCTCTGCCTCCTTGTTTGCCTGGTAAAAGTGTGTGCCTTCGGGCCATCCTGCAAGAGCCACAAAAGGGAAAAAACTCAATTGTGAGAAATTGTCGCATGCTGTGAGCCGAATACAAAGAGCTTTTGACAACTAAATTTCACAAGCGCAGGAGGGAACATTTGTCTTCCTTACTCTGGCATAAATTGACTTGCATAGCTGATTTGTCTCGATACAATAATGGGAAATGTAAATAAAGGACAAGCGTAAAGATTAATGTTTTATCAAATGGCATATTGTGCAATGTGTCTAATTTCCTTTAATTTATAGTCCCAAATTAAACTGTTTGTGCAACGTAAATCAGTGACTGGTGCGTGACATGCAAGTATAGTTTAAAGTGCATGTATTAATACAGGCAATGGGCAGAAAATAGAAAATAGTGGGAATATAGGAACTAATAGGCGTAACTTTTCTAGTTAAGGGTCATGTTCACCACCTGCTTGTTTCCATGGAGATATTATTGCTTTGCCTAAACTGTTCTACAGAAGTGGTTATCTAATTTTTCACACTGCAGTTATTGCTAAGAACAGATTCTTGGACCGCCAGACATAACAGAATTATTCTTGGTCTAAAAAGGGTTAAACTGGGTCTAAAAGGGTACAATAACATTGCTACAGTATTTATAACCCAAAAGTCTAACTCTAAAGTAAACAAACACTCCCCTCTCCACAGATCGGATTTATAACTCCATGGAGATAAATGAATAAATACATTTTAAAAAACTAGAAAAATAGATATATAGATAGATGGATAAATAGATAAAAAGATAAAAGTACACCCTAAAAAAATAGGTTATTTTTTAGTGTAGCAGACTATTTTGGCAACGGCAATAGAAATTAGAGTCAGCAGCACTTAAGCAGTAATAATTATAAATTATAAATGGTCGATGCTAATCACCTATAAAGACGTATAGTTGTTTGCTTTTTCTGACTTTATAAATTGCAGTTTTCCGAACATCCAGCCCAAATGTAAGTTTACATTTTTGGACTGAAAACAACTGCGTTATTGACATTAATCACCATATAGCCGATTAAAGTCTTCATAGGGGATTTTTTCTAATAAACAATAATAGTCTATGGAGAAAATGAATAGGGCTTATACTTCTGGAACCACAGTGGGTTTCAAAGTGGGCGGGATTGTTGAGCTTCACAGATCACTCCTTATCTTCTCTTCTCCTACATCATCTACATTGGTCTACATTGTGCTACCTAAAAGTCAATGTCAGGCAATCTAAGAAACAACTAAACCATTAGGATTTCAATAACAATTCACTTTCAGTACAGTCAAGCGTCCAGTTGAAATCGTGTGAGAGTGAGATGTGAATGAGGCCCCCTGAGCGGTCTGGCTGAAATCCTGGCCCCTCCATCTGCTGCCTTGCTCCTTTCACCAAGCTCTGGCTGCGCTGAGGCTACATTATGGCAACATTAGGTCCTTGGTTTCTTGTAGGGACTTGGCCTTTGTGTCCAGGATAAAAAGAGGTGCCACGCTGAAAGAGTAGAGTTTTGGTTTGAATGTTAAAAAGGGTCTTGTGTGACTTATAGCCTACTACGCCTTGCCCCATATCCAGATTGAAAATTGTGCATACAGAAGAACATCGCCAACATATAGTTTGA
Organism: Chaenogobius annularis; assembly: GCA_015082035.1. Lineage (NCBI taxonomy): Eukaryota > Metazoa > Chordata > Actinopteri > Gobiiformes > Gobiidae > Chaenogobius > Chaenogobius annularis. Next base: position 164,660 of record BJKM01000552.1, read on the forward strand.
AATATTCTGTGATGTTTAACTCTTAATTTATTGTTAAGAATTATGCTTATATCTGATGCTCACACTACAAGAATAAACAGTTTAGATTAAATTAAGAAAACCTAAAGCAAAACCTATAAAATTAAATCGAAAGCTTCAGTTTTCCCTGGTTATGGTTATCAGCGCTAAAGGAGAATCTATTTTGTTTTACATTATTTATCAAAATGTAAAAAGTACAGGGGAAAAAAATACAGATATTGTATACTAATCTTGAATTAATTTTTTTTTTTAATATTATCTTTAGTAATCTGCTTTAACACAATACTTCCAATAAGAGGTGCAATCTTTCCCCACCTCAGATCCTGTGTACCTAAAACGACCGATGGTGGTAAATCTTGATCAAATCTGTGGACAGATTTTTAATAAATTGTACCAAAAAAAAACTGATGTCCTTGGCCTCATGTTCACATTGACAGACAGCACACGCCAGAGTCAGAGAGTAATCAGTGAACTTTATTTATAGCACCTTAGAACAGCCTGTTTCAACACATTCATAGATCAAAATGCACTTAAATTCACTCGGCTCGGCTGTGGACTTGACCTGACTTCTATAGCCTTGTACTGGGGGCAATAGTTAAGTCAACATGTCATCTTAATGGTAAATCCATATTGTTGCTACATGGATGGTGAGGTGGTTACTATTGTAGGGCTTTATTGTCCTGTCTGACAGCAGATAAATTGGGTTTTTAAGGAATATGAATGCACAGCACAGCAGTAAGGAGAGGTGAAAAAACTAGAAAAGGAATTGTCTGGCACATAAACACCTAATCCTCTTTTATAGATTATAGTGTTTTTCTTCTAAAAGCAACTATGTAATTTTGCAACTACATATGTCAACAACTTACAAAGAAGTCAATTTATAAAGATTTACATTTTATTCACGCACTCCACAATGATTTCTTGCCTGGGATCCAGAATACACACTTATTAAATTCTTCCCGAAGATTGAGTCTGGTCACCACGACCTCCGTTGTGCCTCGAGTCAAACTCAAAACCGTGCAAACAGATGTGTTTATTTCCGTGGTGCATGTGAAACAAAGGAGTTCATTGGTCAGTTAGAACAAAATCAAACTTCTCTAACCTCAGATTAACAGATTAGGCTTCGGCCATTGATTCTGCAGAAAAAACACGTTCTTTTTCAGTCCATGTGAAATGTTTTTCTTTTCTGTTTTCTTTGTAAACAGCCATGTTTGTTTTCATACAGATGGACCATGCGTTCGTCTGGGTGTTCTGGTTTCTCCTACCGCTAAAAACATGTACAATAGGCTCCTCCCCATTGGCCAGGACTCCCCTGAAAAGAGATTCTGAATCTTAGTGGCTTTACTTGGTTAAATAAAGGTCAATACAAAAACTCCATTCTGAATCTCCTTGATAACGGACGTTTTCTCAATCTGTGACGTGTCTTTGAGAATCTTCTCAGCTTTTCATTCTGTGAATTCCTCCTGTCTAATCGCGATCAGTACAACTGCGTGCTGAGGCCCGGAAGTGAGAGTCCAGCTTGAAAAATGCATTGAGATGTTTGTTAAACTGTTTGCAATTTGCTCTGCCGCCAGTAGATCGCGCCAAAGCTCAGTCCCATGGGAAACAGCAGAGATCCAAATGTAATTTTGTTTGTTATATTTTTTTCCCTCAAACTAAAGGTAAGAGCACATTTAAAGGCTAAAATCTATTTAAAAAATGCATAATATTTGTCCGTTAAGCATACAAAAGTACACTGTCAATTCAATATGTACCAAGCACAAAAATTATATCATTTTTGGGCGGCAAAAGTTTTCACTATTTATGAATATCATTCATTTTTAAGGTACCGTACTTAGCTTTTTATTAGTATTTTAGCTTCATCATTTGCTCAAGTCACTTTTGTGTTTTTACCTTTCAAGTAGAAGAACTTTTATATAAGATTTTAGATACTTTTCCAGTTCTGTGCACAACTTTGGGCAGACGTTTCCCTGTCATTTTTTTTGATTTAGCGCAGTCACTTGAGTCAGATCCATGTGGACACTCAAAATATCACATCTCACATAGCATTGAAATATAGCAAGTCTTTGCTAAACCATCAGAGGCCTCTCCCCGAGTGATTCAGCCTTACAGATAGTCGCAATGCCTGGAATTAAATGTGGTAGAAGCAATAAAAATGGGAAAGCATGAGGATTTGATCAATTTTGACAAAACTGTGATGGGTCAAAAAAACAGCAGCACTTGGATGTTACGGATTTTTCAGTACCCAGTAGAGATGTAGAATTACGTATTTGCAGTAGAATGGAAATCACAATTTGAATGGTCGCAATTATCAAATCACAAAAACTGCAATTATTCAGATGATAGAATGTCCTCTACAAATAACTACTAATCCCACATTATGGTTCAGACCAAAATATTCTGACATATTTTTGTTAATATTTTAGTCTTTTCTCAAATGTTAAAAATTGCACTGTTAGAGCTGGGTACAGCTCTAACAGATTTGTTTTCAATACCTGTACTTAAACAATACCTGATTTTGGAACAGTTTCAGTTGAAGTAAACGAGCCCTACTCGGTTTAAGGAAAACAAATTATAATCTGAGAATAAAGTAAGTATAGAGCAGTAGGGGTGTATTTAGGGGAAAATGGAAATTTAGTTTGTTTGTTTTAGTTTGTTTATTTATTTTGGTTGGGACAGTGAATGTTAATGAACACACATGATATACATGCTGTAAACACACCAGATTATGGCCATGGGCTAATTTCCATCTGAATATGGGACAACACCGTGCTGAGAGATCAAATTATTTTCATGATTACATATTAGACGGGAGATCGTAATGTTATTCCTTATCTGTTTTGTTCAAAGCCCCTACTTTTCTAGTTGGGAATCTTCACCTGCTTGTCTCCACTGGAATGTTATTGCGTTGCCTCGAATGTTCCACTGTATTAAACGTATATATCCGTCTATATTTGCTCAATTAAAAGTATTTCATAGCTAACAACATCACTTTGAAACCATTCTGTGAGCATCTCCACATATCTGACCTGTAACTTGGCATAATGGAGTCACCTGCTTGTTTCCATGGACACTGTTCAATTTAATATCATACTGTGGAACATTCCAGGCAAAGCAATGTCATCTCCATGAAGACAAACAAACCACCAGAAAAATTATGCTGTGCATGTTTAAAGAATAAATAGATGAAGTCAATGTAATACAAGGTGTTTAATGTGACCCAAAGTAATTAAATGCACTGCTATTTCTATGTTTTTTTTCTTCATAGCATTGATCAGCTGGTTAGTTGGTTGGTTGGTTGGCGTCACCTCTCCCTGGGTTCTTGGCTCTCTCCCTGTGGCCTCCCGGGGGTGCAGCGACTGGCCGCGGTGGTGTTTTTCAGCCGGAGACCAGACGCTGTCTCACCTCCACCGCACACTGGCCCTTTATTCATTCAAGCCTGAAATTACATGATGCACTTCCTGGAGGTGATGGAAATGTGTTGGAAGAATAAAGAGGTATGGGGTTTGTCTGTCAATCAACAAAGATAAACTATAGATGCTAAGCACATGGACATCTGTGTGTCTGGTACGATGCCGATTTTCTTTTTGTCCAATTTGTGTCACGCGTAAGAAACCACAGAGAGTGATACAAATGGACTTCTTCCAGAAATGATTCACTGCTGCCAAAAACAACATATGTGCTTGTTATACTGTATTGTGCATATGTCCAGGCTGCACCATTTAATCGTCTTTGTCAAGGATGAAAAATGTCTACCATGCACACATTCACGGAGCATGAAGGGAACTGGCGTGGATTAGGGAAGCTCACCACTGCGAGTTTAGTGCGCCGTGTCGTTTATTAAATTAACTCAGTCTGTTCTGGCTGAGAATTTAATTGGGGGGAAATGGAATTGAATCCGTGAGCTAATCGACAAAATCATTACATTTGTTCAATTGTTAGAGTTCAGCTATTGCTTTAGTTGCTCTTTCATCCTCTGCTTGTTCCTGTCTGAGTTACAGGATCGTTTTCGAGCAGCTGTATATTTGAGGTGGGTTTAAGGAATACTGGCTTGTTGGTCGTAGTTCAGACAAACATACTGTAAGTTATATGCAACCATTCATTTTCACTACAATTTTCATTTCACAACTGCATTGCTGACTCACAGGCACTTGATCGCACTGCGCTTTTACATGCGGATACAACTGAACTGAAGTTTTTTTTTCCCCCCCAAGTATCACGTGAAACTACTAGTTATGGTTGCCTTTTGTTTGCTTTCCTGGTTTGCTGTTGTTGTGTGATGATACATAATCAGCAAAATCATCTGCTTTCTTTCTGATCATGATCTCTTTGATTACTCGCATCAGATTTTGCATGTCATTTAAATAGTCTCAAAGGTCCAGAAATCAAATAATAATAATATTTTGGTGTGCATGTGAACAAAGCCACAGTAAATTTCCCTTTGTGTAGAAATTCAGATGTCTCTCTTCAATCCATGTGAGAATCTGGCACAAAGAGCTCACAGGATTTTATTTGTACTATTTTTCATTTACTTCTTTGCATATAGTAGGCGTTAAAGGGAATTTCACTGGTCATTGGTAACTTTTATTCATTTGATTATATTATTGACCCTCTTTTCCATGTTTGTTTACAGCTAAAGCCCTTTCAGTTATTTAACCAGCTGTAAACAATTGGCCATGAATCATAATTGAGATGCGCCCTTTACTGCGTCATTATATTGATTTAAGGTCACCTCTACGTAGCCTTCATACAGCACATGTCATGAAGCGTTGCATCACATAAGCGAACACTGAGGTGACTTCTATTGTGTCTCCTAGTTATTTTATCCACACCAATACCTCCTTTCTCTCTGCCTCGCTCGTCGATGCTCGATGCTGCAGCCCACCCTGCTCCCAGCTTTGATGGTTCATGCCATTAGAAAGCCCATCTCTAAAAGGGGAGGAGGGGGTGGTCTCAATCTCAGCTAAGAGGCTACTTTAGTCCCCCCTACCACTCTCCTCAAACATAAGCACATTCGTAGATGTCGCCGCACGCATAGACCCGATCCCGCCGTCACGACAGTTGCAGCGATCCGCGGAGGGTGAAGCGGAGTACGACACGAGACAAGGAGAGAAAGGGAGGGAGGAGGCTAAAACACATAAACGCTTACTAGTCTGAGGAGAGGAGAGAGCGGAGAACCAGCATGCTTTATACTCCGGTCCTTTTTTTTACCCCATCATCTGAGGCATGAAGGCGGCTGTCAGCTGTAGCATAAAACAAAGGGACGCTTTGAATGCTGCCTCTCTTCTTTTGACAAGGGACAAGCGAGAAGTGAGGAGGGACGTACAGCGAGGGACAAAACCAGGATTTCTGGAATGAATGGGGACGTTTCTACTGCATGCCGTGGAATAAGAGTCAAGCAGCCAAGTCCCCAAATCAGGTAAGAACAATGCATTCACTTTTGTTAGTTTAACTGTGATTGGATAGCAGATAAACATCACTTGAAACAACACAAGCCGCTCTGCACATAAGATGAACCAATTTCTATGCTGATCATGATTAGAGCAGCGCTAGGGGAGATTGCCATCTTTGTCAAACCCTTTGGTCCATGTTTACAGAGCAGCAGTGGAAGAGTAGATGAGGAGAGAAGCTATGCAGTGCTGGATGGAGCCCGAGTGATGAAGAAAGAAGTGCAGATAATCCCAATGATGAGCATGTGGCTGGTGAGATAGCTGAAAGGACATGGCAGAGATTGCATTACAAAAGTGACACGCAGATTTTTGAGGACAACCTGTGCATATGATTCACAGTAAATGCGTGAAGAAATTGATGCTCGAAGATAGCAGAGGTAACTCTTAGGTTTTGTCTTGTCAGACAGATTACTTTTACTGGTGACCCTTGGGAGCCATACAGCAGCTCTCAGACAGAAAATAACAACTTGTCTGCTCAAGTAAACAATAAAAGCGGCATTTTTATTGAAGAACGGATTGGGAGTTTACTGGTAGCTTTTTCTTCCAGACACTTCTAGACGGCTCTTCCAACGTAAATTTCCAACTCAATTTTGATACTGGGAAAAAGGCACTTTTTTTTTACACAATTGAGTGTCATTTTCAACACAAAAAATAGAATATTCTCTAATATCACTGCGCGGTGATAAAAATGCTAATTCTGATTTTGATTTTCTAAAGCTACTGGAAAGCTCAAAAATTTATATCTATTTTCAATACATACTTCTTTGATTATACATTAGAATCTGGGGGCATCCATTTTTGGCCAACACTTCTATAAGTGGACAACTCTACCATAATAGCGGGTAGGGTTGTCAAAAGTATCCGGAATCATATACTCATCAATACCAAAACTAGTATATAAACTAGATTCTCATTTACAAGTTACCTTTTTCGAACTGAGCTTAATCAGAACTAGTATAAGAACACAATGTTTAATAAATAAAGAACTAATATTTTGTTTTGAAAATGTCAGTCTATTGTCTAAAACCCAGGTAACTAATAAGTGGACTCCGGTCCAGATCCCGTCCCAAGCACAGTCTTGTTCGGACCTGAACCTCTAACACAAAGCTTTAGAGTTAACCGCATAAGACCTTCATCCATGGAGAACGCAGAAAGGTAGCCTACTGTGTCTTAGTGATGAGCAATTTAATTTAAATTTAACTGGGACTGTGCATCTTTCCGTCGCATTCCCAACTCACTCTCTCTCCCTCTTGCAACTTTTAACAGTTGCTCGCTCCTAACGCAGGAGCCCAGTTCAGAGAGGAGCAGACACATATTCATGGAGAAATTAGTCTAATGAGGAAATGAATTAATGCAAAGGTTCTCATGTACCACCGAGACAAGACCACTCACTGGTCACTGGTCACTGGTCAGCCTTTCATGAGCCTCAACTCGCCACACTACAAAATGATAATTTCATCACCTGTCCCAGCACCCACTAGTCAGAGCAGCGCGCACATCTCTACTGTGCATTAGATCACAGCACGGCTGGAGAAAGCGTTTACAGCATCTTAATGTCTATAAAGAAGCTCAGACTGATGACAGTCGCTTGCAATACTCAACTTTTCCGCTCATTAGAGCAACGAGAGAACCGAGCAGAACATACTTAATATTAATTGTTCCCGTAGGGAAATGTGTCCAATGCATTTGATCTATCCTTAAATGCCAGTGAGCCACTGCTCCTGAGGAAAGTGGAAAGGTTTTTTGTATGTAACACCAGGCAGCCAATCACTGCATTCAGTGAAGATTTGAGTGGAGGAAAGTCTGTCAGAGTCAGAATCCTGCTCCACAGCACGTATCATCTTTATTCCACTCAAATTAACTTAAAAAAATAAGTATTCAATAAAAAACATCATTAAGCTATTTGATATAAAATATAATCAATTGGTATTTCATGAAAATAACTAGGCATTATAATACTCTTTATATTTAATATAAATTTGCATAAAAAGAGACAACGTGATGTTGTTCTCAAACTAGACCTCGTGAAAGTTCATTATTGACCCTGGTCAAAAGCTTGAGCTAAAAAAGAGCATTTTTAACTATCTGTCAATATTGTGGTATCAAAATAGGTATCAAGAATTGAGTATATTCCTTGGTATCGAAATTGAGTTTGAAATGTTACTATTGTGACAACAGTAGAGGTGCAAGTAACTCTTTAATGCTGATTATTTTGCTATTTTCTTATGTCATTTTATTGAGTGAAGTGTTGGTGTTGCCGCTGTGTTTATTTGTATTTTGTTAGTGACCAAGCATCTACTGGACATTTTGCACATGTCTCTTTGCTGCCAAGGGTTTGAGTCCTCTGTTCTTGCTCATGAGCCAAGAGACAGGACCCTCCCTGGAAGTTCTGACTGCTCTGGAGTTTGACCAGTGACACCCCAGTGACACCCCAATGACATCAGGCATTAGTGGGTTCCCAACTCTGGAAATAATATTTCACCAAGATGAGTGATGTTGTGCAAGATCGAGTTACATGAAGTTATGCTGATTTATATTACTGCATAATGAAAACAAATACATTTAAGTTGCGTATTATATAGTATATTTTTATATTTTGGGTGTTGGTTTCCTCCTGGTATTTAGCATCCTTTATAATCCAAAATCCTGAATGTGTTAAGTAAATTGTTTATGAAATTGCAGCCAGTAAATGAATCAAATACATACAAACACAAGCCAGTTTTATTATGCTATATATGATAACCTTGAAGATAATTCGTTTTCCAAACAATTTTTGGTCGGTGGGTTTTATTGACTTTTTATTGAATTTATATTGCTTTAATTCAATCTGTGAATACATGAGGGTTATAGTGTCATGTAAATGTTATTTTTTGAATTATAGACCACAATGTTGGATCAGTGCCAGATCTGTTGCTTTTCCCCTTTGTAATTATGTGCCATATTAAATGCCCTGCCCATTATTTATTCTGTACATCTTGGATAGAGATGTAAGATGAAATAAGAAATGACTTTATTGATCTCACAGTGGAGAAATGAACTTGTCAGGGCAGATCTTAATACACAATAACGTATAGGTCGCTGGAATAGTGTCCATGCAATCAAAAACAAGAAAGGAATAGGGATATATATATTAAAAAACAAGATTTTTCTGGCCCGAAAGCTCAATTCGACTGGACTGCTGCCGGTAGTGGAAAATGGGGAGAGAGGGTGTGCAGGCATTCGGCAACACGTAGCCCGGAATAGAACTCACGATGCGCAAAGCCCTTAACCACAGCACCATCGGCGAGCGCAGGGATATAATGTTTAACTAAACGAGCAAGCAATATCGCATTTATGTTAAAAAATATATATAGATAGATATGCATTCAACATAAAACAGTGCAGAAATAAAAATACATATTTTATCATGCAATGATAAAAGTAGCATATAAATATAAAATATGGCTAAGTATTGCGATATAGTTATTATTGTAATATTTGAATATACTTTTTGACATGTTAATTTGAGTTATATATATTTTTTAAAGTTCTTAATGTATGATTCAAAATAAAACAAATTTATATAAATATACATATTTTTTTTTTTTACAAAATCAAGGTTAATTTAGACTGAATAAGCAAATTCAAAAAAAAAAAATCATTTTGTCAGATGGAGGTTCTTGCAATATTTTTAGTTTGATTATTGCGTCTGCTAATATTGTATATTTATTCTTTTACATATATTGCGCAGTCCTAGTGAATAGTGACAAATAGTGTAAAATAAAGTCTTCATAGTATATATGATAGTATTAGTAGTCGAGGTATCTTGTAATGTCTGCAGTACATACAGTACACAAATGAGGACAGCATAAGCCACATAAGCAGGCAAGTGTTTCTCCAGCTGTTTCTCACAAAGGTGTTGGCTCACGCTCCTATGGCTTTGCACTTACTGATCAAGTGTATATTTAGTTTCTGCTGGTTCGGGCTTGGTCAGCAAATAGCAGGCGGGTCTCATTTACAGGAGCGGACGGCGTGTCACTTCATTCTGTGTTCCCCAAGACCACACAAAGCACACAAACGCACACACAAATTCTGGCTTGATGTAACAACTGCTGTTCGATGCAAGGAGCCAGGGGATCGGGGCTTGTAACTGGGTGGTTTGCCTTCACAACTGAAAAAATTATTCCGAAAATTTAATATGAAGCCAACTAGAAAAATATAATGATTCCAACCGATATTGTGCAATCCATATAAAACATTTACGGTAGATATATATGTTTACTCCTTTTATGCTATTATACTTACATATACTTATTTTTTACCTGATATGACTTAGCTCTCTTTTTGCTACTTTAATTATTTTACATTTTGTTGCTATGTATTTTTTGTATCTGGTAATTATATTGCAATGTGTGAGAAACTGTGTCCAAGTCATTTTCCTTGTTTATCAATAAAGTCTGTCTAAGCATAAATTTACACCACACTTTGAGAACATTCCTAGTCGTTTTTGTACTCCTTGGCTGTATTTTCAAAACTAGCAATTATTTTGTAAAATTTATCCCAACAGTTTTCTTTAAAAAACAAACAAACAAAAAAACAAGATACATTTGTAAAACTTTTTGTCCTGAGTACAGTCATGCGATAGTCGGACAATATTCTGTCAATCCAACAGAAAAGTGTTAAAACATGTCTTTAAATGTATTAGTTAGGGTCTAATTATTAGTAAATGTGAAATATCACTTTATACCCGTTATACAGTTCTTCTTGTAGCATTTTTTTTACTATAAATGTTTAATACATTTTCCAAATTTGCATATCTTCAAATCAACATTCAGAATATTATCTACATTTTGATATATTGCCCACCTCTAATATGAAGCCAACTAGATATTTTGCAATTTTACATCACACAAGAACATCTCGTAGTTTGATTCTTTGGCCGTTAAATAAGCAATTAAAAAAGCATAGATATTTCCAACTCTTTGCCCTGCCTGGCCCTGTTCTCACCTCTGACCACAGCAATTCCCCAAATTTGATGTCCCTGAAATACAGTTCAAACATTCATGCTTCTAAAGATAATTTCCCTAACATTTATACTGCCTTGACATCGAAAACCAACTTAATAAAACAAAATGACATGCATTGTTAATCCATTTGGCACGCGATAGTTACAGCTGTTGTTAATTTATACATTCGCAGTTTCCGTATGCATGGCTGGGTGTGCAGATGTGTCCCGTGCATATGCGAGGTACACATGTTCATCAGCTTTACCATTTCACGCATGCCTGCTCTCTATAATAATGCGGACAGAACCAGACAAGACACAAAGACTGTAGTTGGCCTGTGTGTTTTGAGTGCTACTGACAAGATGGGAGAGCATCTGAAACAAAGGGGCAGCTTGTGGGTGCATGTAAACCTCCGCAACGCACACTCATGGTTGATATAGTCGCTTTTTCAACAGTGCTCCTATGGTCAAAATTCATTTATGTTTGAAGTCTGTTCTCTGAGTGCTGCAGGTTTCCCTTTGAAGACAGTCCGACTCTCTCCTGATTGAGGAGTGCAGCTGTTGGGCCTCGGGCAACGCACAGAGGTGAAGCGGTGGAGTTGAGAATATGACAAGGAACAGATCATCTTTTGTATTATTGTTATTGTAGAAATATGCTGAAAGCAAATGGGTATAATTTGGGTTTCTTAATAAGTTGATCTTTCCTGACCTTTCATATCTCATAAACGTTTCAGGCTTTACCGCATTTTTTAGTGGTTTCAAAATGTTGGGTCAAGAATACATTTTGTCGCAGGGAGGTTGTCACGATCACGGTTCATCTCGCTTTTGCAGATTTTGGAGCGCAACTGTAGACATGACTTCTGGTTTTGGAATCATTTGTTTGTGTTTAAAGGCGAGAAATACACAAGCAAGCGAGGTAACAAATGAACATTATATTCTAAAAGATAAAATATGAATATGTAAATATGACAGAAATAGATTAAATACCAAGGTTTTATTTAATCTATTAGAATCTAACCAGACAAGCAACGTCCTACCAGAATTGCAGATTTAGCCATCATAATTTGTAAATTTCTGACAAAATTATGTCATAATAAGATACTGTATTTCCCTTCACCTCAAAATAGCTGTAAAGTGCAAAGAAATAGCATTTATATCTTTAAGATTATGACTCTTTGAAGCCATACTTGTAAAGTTTGTCGTAGCATACATAATTCCAAGAAAGATGCATGGAGCTAGTGATTACCACAACACAAACAAGTGCATTTTCCCTGTCCTATACTACTTCTTTGTTTGAAAATTCATATATCGAAAAATGACTGTTCCTTCTGCAATAAATGTTGAAGCTTGTTTATTATATTCAACATAAATCTGCCCTGGCTCTATGCTCTATGCTCGAGCCATTAATAGCGGAGCAGCTTAAAGAATAAATCTGAAACCTAAATCATGGGAATACGTGATGACAGCGTTGGACTGTGGCCTGGGGCGGTCCTGGCGGCAGCAGTTTAAATCATCGTGGGCACTTGGCCTGTTTAATGAACAGCTCACAGGCAAAGTTATGGGAAAACGACACCTAAGGACAGTCTTACAGTGTGTGTCAGGATCTCTACGGATTACGCTCCATGGGGCTCTTAAAACCAGCCATGCTGCCTATTAGGACAGGCCTGATCCAGTCTCATTAGTGTCCTGTGATGGTCTTAGACTTAACTGTGTGTCCCCCCAGCAGTGCCCTCCCTTCAGAAGAGTTAAATGCCAAAGGGTATAACAGTTACAGTTCAGATGGACCAGCGAGGCATACAATGAGACGTCTCAGTCTCAACTAACAGAGATGTACGTTCAATTCACAGTTGTCGGATTCAGCCTTGTGCTTTTGTGTATTAGTGCATTTTAGTTGTTATTCTTACTCAAAATCCTCCATGAAATGGCTTGTTTTTATTGTTTGTCTTCTCATAAAGTCTGACAGTTATAATATGTGAAAGTTTTTTTGCAGGTGTTCAGGAGTTATGATTTTTATGAGCGTTTCTCCACTGGTTTCACCTCTAACAGCTTTTACAAACATCTATATTATGAAATATGGTTCATTTCTTAAGGGATTTACTCACAAAGCTTGTAATACTGTTTGCCGTTTCAATTGGTAACACTGCAGTGTTTTTTTCAACTCGCTATTTTTCTTAATGAATTTTGGTCATAATCCCATTATACGTATTAGTGGTTACCCACAGGCCCTAGGGGCAATGGAGCTCTGTTAGGAAACAGGCAGAATTAGGGACAGCTGGCAGTCTGGTATCAGTTGTGTTCATTTTCATGAGTCCGGCTGGAAATGAGAGTGAGAGCAGAGATGCTGCTGAAGTGTGAATGCACTGTATATGTCCCCAGCCTCACACACACAGCTACACACAGTTACACAACTGTTAGTGTCTATGGGCTAAAACAATGCACCAGCCTGCAGCTCTCCCTCCCCCACTGTCAGAGCCTGTTCTGCCACACACAGCCACCCAGAATAGAAAACTCCCTATTCTCTCTCCTATCAGACATTTTCTGAGTGTTACAATTGCATAAGGCACATAACGAGAGCAGCCTGCTGTCCTTTATGGTGAAATGAGCTTAGCTTATAATCAGCGGGGTCTGTCTTTAAAGCGAGGTTGATCTGCGCAGTGGGAGGCAGCACATACTCTGTTCAGTGCTGCTGACAGTGGAGTCAGTAGCTTGTGACCATCAGTGCTGGTAATGACACCGGGCTGCCTTTATCATGTCACTCTCACTCACTGATAATGATGATAATGTGAGCTGACACTACAGCCTAGTGCTCTATAGTGGCACTGGCTCCAACACCATCACCAATTATACGACTTTAAAGGGGAATGAGTGACTGAAGCACTCCAATCACATTGTGTAAAAGGTTGCAGCATACTTTGAAACATGAAATCAAGCAAAACATCTCAAATCTTGGAAGAAAATCAAAAAATGACTCAATCTACCTAGAAGTACGCCAAACTGAAATAAACCATTCGAATTCTGCCAACCTGAAAATCCCTTATTAGTCTTGACTTTTATTATGAACTGCTGCAGCTCCTGTTATGTTTAGCTATTGTAATTGCAGCCCATCTCAACAATTGCTAACCCCAATAACCAGACATCTCTGTGTTGGAGACAAACAAGCCTTTCTCAATTACACTCTTCAAAAAATCCCTGGAATTTGCCGTAAATCCATCAGTTTTACAAATAACTAACCAAACCTGCACCGGGGAGAGATAGCGTCGCCTGATAAGCCGTCCTGTTCATTATCCTCCAACACTAGCCCATCGACTATACACTGGCTAATAAAGGAACCTGCCTATTAGCCGAAGCTCTCTGTATCTTCAAACCAGCTGCATCGTACTGCATGTCATCTCACAAAATCATTAACAAGATGTAGGATGGTCACAAAAATAGCCCTATTTATCGAGGATGCTCTGGAGATTTAGGTCTATGCACAAGCAATAAACAGAAGTAAATGTGTGGTATTATTTTCAGTGTTTTTTTATTTATAAAATCAGATTGTCATGCTTGCTGTAAAAAAAAATCAATGGAGTTAAATACAAATACATAGTACTGTAATAGGAAAACACATATGTGAATTATGAAAAAAAGAAAGAAAAAGAAAAGTACATTTATTGTAATATACATTTGTGTCTTGAGAAGAGGTTTAGCACAGACTCAATATGGGAGTGTCTTTTGTCACATGTGAGGAAGAGCAGACTTTGTCCCATTTTGGTGGATGTACTGATTCTGACAAAACACTGACCTATATCCCCAGGAAGTGTTGGGGACATTTGCAGGCTGGATCAGGGTAAAGTGCTTTGTAAGAAAAAATAAATAAATACTATTCACAAGCCTAGCAATACTTTTACCCGTTGCAGCTTAAAGTTTTACAGCAATGTGGAAAACTGTTGCTCTGGTCTGTGTGCTGCTGCACTTTGAACAGGTCGTCGTCGTAAGAATTAACGAAGAGAAGAGAATTAAAACAACAGTAATTAAATAAATTAATGATAGATACGTTTAATTTCATATTGTGGAAGATATAAGCAAGTGGTCCACCCTCAAATGTGAGAAAAGTTAGTGCACCTTTAAACCATGAGGACAACAAATACAAAATCCACTAACACTTACTCAAAGTTCTTCAACTACACTTTATATTTTTGTTTTTCCATTACTGAAGTCATAGAACTAGGACAGTAAATTTTAGAACATTTACTTGCAAAGGACTAAAACTATGTAGTAGCTTTCCCTCCAGCTTTTGGAGATGCTGTGTTTTGATGGCATAGGTGTACTGCTGCTCTCACTTGTGAGCGTTTTCATTTCCCACAATGGCACTGCTCTTTGAATTCAACAGAAGCAGCTGAATATGTGTCACGAGTCTTTAGAGAAAGATATTTCTTTTCACAGTTTTTCCATGGTCTCTTTTCAGTGAGCGCTGAAGTCAGTCTGAAGTTATTGTGAGGCTATTTAAACAGATTAGAGACACCGGGGAGAGCCGAGCCACTTCTGTGTGTCACCCAGAGAAATTCAGGGACGTCTGATACAGCTGTTAACCCAGAATCACAATCAGAAAAAGCTCTACTGAAACAAAATTCACTGACTAGGAATATACTTTGGCAATTTATTTTGCCATTATTTAAAGTGACAGGCATTATGAACAACCTGTATATTTGTATTTGTGCATTTTGAGACACACTAGTCAGTTGGTTGCATTGCTTTTAGAAGTGCCGGGACAGAAAACACAACACAATAAATAAATGTGACAATAATAATATGATAAGTATATTAAAAAATGAATCATTTGTATTGAATCGACAGGGTTCTATCTTTTAATTGTCCAAATTTGGTCAAAAAGTCTAAACTAGGACTAATTTAGGAATTGTGTATGGCCAGTTTTTATGAATATTCTATTATGCTATTATCTCTTTTCAGTTTTATAGCCATTTTATTCTCCTCTGTCGCGTTCTCTATATTGAAACCCCACATTGAGTAAGTTGTTAAGATGGAAGAGCAGAAAAAATTTACTTGATAATGCTTTGAAGAGCAAGGTGACCCCGACACTCACTTGGACTGCAATAACCAAGTTTATGGAGTAACAAGTGTGTGAAACAAATAATGTCTTATTATCAACAGAGTATTAAGCAATATTATATCACAGGATTCATGGTTTGTTCAAGGGAAACAATGAATTTTTGGCCCAGTATACATTTTAGTCAAAAATACACTAAACTAAAATCATGTTTTTTGTGTCCTTACTGTGAGTGGGCTTCCACCTCCACAAACCTGACTCTTACATGACCATGTCTCCATAGAAATGTTGTTCCTTTGGCTATAACATTCCATAGTATGGCATAAAACGTATCTATATCCATGGAGAATGTTTAAAAGTATGGTTTAACTTTCAATTTACATTGAATTATTACACTTCCAGAACATTACATAGTTGTGTCCTACAAAGCCTTTTATTATGATTATAAGCAATATGCACGATGTAACTTTTTCTGGTAGAGCTTTGCCACCTGCTTGTCTGAGATGTTATTGCTTTGCCTGGAATGTTCTTCAGTCATTTTTGCCATAACTGAACATACTGTATATTCCATTACAGGTATGCTGTTACTCAACAAATACCTTGAAAAAAAATGCAAGCTTGTGCTTCGCTGGTGGTGCATATATTGCTGCAACTAGTAAATGCTGCAGACTTTGGTATCCCTTCTTATGCTGGTGCATACCCTACCTTTAGCCTTGCATTTTAATTAATACTATTTAGAGACGTGAGCTGCCTGGCATTCTCAGCATCAGTGTTCCTTTGCCATGCTTATCCCTTTCCAAGTTAATTAGCGCAAACACAGCCACAAATTGGGGATTGAAAAATAAAGCGATTTTACAGTTGGTAGTCTTAATCTCTTCACAGACTAAAGATGGTGTGAGTTTAAAAAGTAAAAGGTGGATAATGAAGTGAACACATATTAAACTAATTATAATACTAAAATTGCAGTAGTTTTCCTGCAGTGTCCCTCTCTGTCCTTAATTTGAATAAGCAGCTTTGATATGCACGTTTACATATGCAGTCCTCAGGGCTACAGCATGCTGCCCTATGGGCTACAGCTCCTCGGCTTGTCTCGACCATCTGACTTCACTTGGAATAGTGCTGTTAATAGGGCAGAAGACGGACAAACACTTCTGTTCACTTCTATTCACTGGGCAATTAGTTGCGATGCATAATGGAAAAGACATAGTTCAATATTTTGACCTCTCTACTTTGCCTTTGAATAAGGAATGGCATTTAAATTGACTTATTATCCATCTTCCTCCCCACCATACAAATACATGCTTGCATTATTTTTTGAATAATTAATTTTTTTATCGACCAATTGTGGCTGTATTTGAGTATAATAAAAACTGTAAAATGAAGACGTAGTCTGATATGTAACTAATGTACTAATGAAATGTCTTGCCTTTGCCTGTTTGTTAAATTTATTTTGTGAACATTGTCTTTTACCGCTCATCCAGGGACAGATATAGCATCAATTCAAGCCTGCCAGTGACCATTAGCTTGGCCCTTGTAGTAAATGGACATAGTTGGCCAAGCAGACAATTCTTCAAACCTTCATATAAAAACACAAGTTTAACATTCTATATCATATTTTTCTTAATTATGAATTAATTAACTTCATTATATTCATTTCTCACCGTGTTAAGGACATTTTAATAGACTGTCCTATGTCCTATATATGTGTGTAACAAAGCAGTTATTTTCAAATGAGTACTTTAAAGTCTTCAGAGCAGTGACTGTTGTGTAATGACACATGCTGCAGGTCTGTCTCACCAGTAATAATTGTTTATACTGCGTGATGGTGCATTTGTACCCTGAGTGGTTATCTCGAGTGCCGCGTGGCCATCAAAAAGGCTCAGGGAAATTGGCAGAGGTAGCATTTTCTCACTCAGGTGGTCTTCTCTTCTGTACTGACAACACCTCTTATGACAGCATAGAATACCATCTGCCTCTGTGCAAACCCTTATGAATTATAGGTCTAACAGAAGTCTATGAAAATTATGTAAAAGATTATTATTTTTTTAGCTAGATTAAAAGCTCATATTAAAAAACTATTTTCTTTGTTTGTCCCTTGCATCTGTAGCTGTTCATCACTGCGTTATAAATAGACGTTTATGTAAATAGTTTTGTAAGCAAAGACAATAATAATTTTTCAGAGTCTGATTTTCTGTAGGTAATATTCATGAGTGTGTCTATTCTACATGCTCGCAGCACACATGCCTTTTGTCTTGGATCTCTTATCGGTATTGAAACAGGATCATTTGAATGAACGCCAAGAGGCTCTGTGATTACATGCAGTGCTGTGTACTGCCAATGCTAAAGATAACGGCAGACAACACAATGTGCAGCGGGCGGATAGGAGCCCAGTTACTGTATATCACGTTCTGAGTTGGAGCCCTGAAACGAATGCCCTTGTGTGATTGATTACACGCTACAAGCTAATGAGATAAACAGAGCCTGAATCGATTGAGCTGGAGAGGAATCATGCCACAGGGCCGTACGCAGCTGTGCGCGATGGCTACATTCACACGCTCGTCTTTAAAAAGCCACGGACCAAGCTTCTGTTATCGGAGGAAATGGCTGAGGTGTGAGGAGTTCAAGGCCCTGTACCTGACTTTTATTTCTTCGACAAAACACGCTTTGCACCTGCAGTGTGAAAAAAAAAAGATAAAATAAGCGTTTAAGTACCGTATTTTCCGGACTTTTAGCCGCTCCCCTATATAAGCCGCATTTGCTCTATTTTTAAAAAACGATAATAAAACAATACATAGGCCGCACCTTTTGTATAGGCCGCAGAACTCTTTCCTTGACTTTTGGCATCGCATGAGCTCGTCCCGCTGTCCCCTCCGTCCCCTCCAGCGTCTCACCGTACATTCATTGATGTTAAGCTTGCGTGCAGCCGCGCCGTTCCTAGCAAGATCGATGGCCTTCAGCTTAAAACTTGCTTCGTACGAACTTCTTCGTTTGGGTTCCATAATGATGCGGCAAGAATTTGAAAAATAATTTATAGTTGTAATTTGTCGTCCGTGTTCTATTTGCTAGCTGAATAAAAAAACAACATCTTGCTTCTTTGCTTAACTTTCTGTA
The DNA here is from genome assembly GCA_015082035.1 of Chaenogobius annularis. Classification (NCBI taxonomy): domain Eukaryota; kingdom Metazoa; phylum Chordata; class Actinopteri; order Gobiiformes; family Gobiidae; genus Chaenogobius; species Chaenogobius annularis. The sequence goes on from BJKM01000552.1 coordinate 183,270, forward strand.
GTTTTGATTCCAATTCCGGTTAGTTCGCCCCTAGCGGTGAAAGAAAAAAACCACAGAAAAGCCGCAGCCTCTAAATAAGCGCCATGGCTCAAAACATCTGACAAAAGTAGCGGCTTATAGCCCGCAAAATACGGTATGTATTTTATCTGTGTTGATTACCAATTTTTTCCCATTTAGGCACGCTTTCTGCATGAAAACTATCCCCCACAGTTGTTTCTATTAAAATCATGGTGCAGCCTGGGATGTGGATAAAGGAATACAGTACACGAGTACAGGCTTTTAAAGGACACATATTATGCCTTATTTGATTGCTTTTTTTTTTATTATTCTTTTTTTTTTTTTTTTTTTCATTTGACAACACATCAAAAAACACATGAAAGAAGAAAGCAAGACAGAGAGAAAACAGATAAAAATCCAAAACAGTAGACATCCAGCAAATACTAAAACAAAAAGAAGAGAAAATCATGACACACAATACACAATGAAATTGTCCAATTAGTCCAAAGTCTTTCAAGTGTCCATTTTCAAATTATGTCTGAATGTAATTCCAATATTAATGCTGGTCCAGTCCTTGATCGTCTGGGCATTTTTTGTCATACATTTTTTTTGTGAGGGCCTTTTTTCTGCTGGATGCAGAGATAGCTGCTGGTTGTGTCATGGCAGAGTCCTGAGGCCCAAATAATATTGAACCATGTTCTGAAATCCTTATTTGTTTTTTGTATTGTTCATTTCCTTTAAACATGATCTTGCTTTGACAATCTCATGTTTTAGAAAAAAAATGGTCTACACATTACTTTATATTAGTCAGGCATTTCCCATGTCAAATATTGAGTTAGAGCTCCATCTACTGGCTGCAGAGTAAATTATATAGGGGAGATAGCATCCCGACGGGTACGCAGTTATAATGAACGTTGTTTGATTACAGTAATGCTCCAAAGGAGTCTCGTGATGATATATTGACTTAAAAACAGCACAGAAGAACTCGGAGCTCATAACATCCCAAATCTGGGTAATTCAAAACTGAGTGTTTTTTGAGGCTCAGATGGGAGAGGATTTACTAAACTAAGCAAGCTAAATACAATCCAAGGTATGTTTTTGATCAGTACACAATGTTATAACTCCCTTATTTGAATAACATCTGTCCTGGTGACTAACTATGATCAAAGATAGTCAGTATTGAGGATATAAAGCAACAGTGAATTGCTTTATTCGTTTTTACAAGACGTATAATGATAGTAATAGTGGTTAGATGGAAGGTTAATCCTGAGGCATAATGAGACCAACCTGACCTACATGTTTTAATGGTTTATATGGGAAATATAAACAAGTCCACCCTGAATCCTCCTGCTGTGAACCCACAAATATGTCCCTTTTCATAGCTGCTATTACAAGTGCGAGTATTGAAGTGTATTTTACTCAACTCTACTTTCACCATAGATATACATTGGCATTGGCAAAAGCATTTAACCACCTCCATTCTGCTCCACTACTTTGCTCAATAGAGGTCAATGCTGTTTAGCTCCAATACAGAAACAAGTGTGTTATGTGATCGACCAAGGAAAACACTTCAGCTGGTATGACAAAGCAAATTATACCATGAACAGTTGGGCTAACCACAACTGGATCTGACTGACAGTGATGCGTTAAAGGCCATTAACTTTTAGCCTTTCACCAAGACTGTGGTAAGAAGACAAGATAAATGGAGAATCTTCACAAAGAACAAAATGTACAGGCTGCGTAGTATGAGAAGACTTTAACATCAGCTGCCCAGGGACTATAGATGGAAAATAGCACTTGCTCTACAACCTGGTACAAGGAAGCGCTCCTGTTAAGGTTCATGTACATTGTGCACTGTCCCTGTCTCGTGAAATTTAAAAAACGAAACTATTACTGATACAATGCAACAGTAGCTCTGTTTGCATCCAGGTTTGGACCAAGAGTAACAGGTCACTAATACAATATTGTCATGGTACTATAACACATACTGGTCTATAAAACAAATTACAATTGCTTTAATTTCCATTTGTCACTGTAGATAAAACAGTGACTCAGAAACTTACCATTTATTATGTTATTTTGGTAATTCATTTCATTTATTTATTTATTGTTTGGTAGGGAGAGAGGCGGTAGAGTAGTCAAACCCAAGACACCAACCTGTGCGACGCCTTAGATATATGACTGAGACATTTTTCAAATAATCTCACCTAAGTACAGGGATGTGGGTGGGGTGAAAACAGAATTTCTGTGTGTACTCAAGCCTCAGTTGCAGGACAATACAGGATTACTCGAACATGCATGAATCAATAAAAATACAACTTTGAGTTATTTTGCTACTATATATAAACTTCCCAATACCATTATCATTCATTCAGAAATAATAAGATAAAACTCCTCACATTATTATGATTGTTCGGCATGAAAGCAAAGCATCTCAGGGAACAAAAATACAACAAGTTCACAGGAAGGACATTCAAAGGAGACCTGTTTAATTGATTGCTTTGTGATCGTGTCACTCAAGTTTGCTTGGGTCCACAAAGGACACGGGGCCAAACCATCAGTCAGGAGAACGAGGTGGAGAGGGCAATGGGGAAACTGCGTGAAATGGATGCTTACAGCTTTTCTTGCACAGAGGACAAAAGGACAGCTGAACGTTAATCATGAGCTAGTAAAGATGTGCGGCTCAAATACCAAATTCAACCTTCCTCACTGTGCTAACTTATTAATATAAAATAAGCAGCTATAAAAGCCAAGAAGCGAAAGAGAGAAGAGCATATACGTATTTCTAGTGGTTAGCTACTTGAACATATAAAGTTGGCAATTTTTTACTTTTCTGGTTATGTTTTCTGAAAGAAGTTTGAGTACAATGTGTAGCGTGCTTTATCAATTCTGAATTTTTCCAAAAGTCAATAGGAAACTGAACTGAACTGAGCTAAAAGAGTATTGTATTTTCCGTAGAATGACGTTATTCTAATTATTTTTTCAATTTTCAACACACAAAACAGAGAGCAAAAATAAATAAATACAAAATACATGGGACGCAAAACAATCAGTGAAATAAAATAAAAAATCCTTGTGCAGCGAACAAGTCTGGATTTAGCAATTTTTCGAAGGTCAGTTACGCCGGTCCAGACCCTGATTGTTGGTGCAGTTTGTGTTTCTCCGCAATAACCTTCTTTCCTGAAGCCAAAGAAGAATAGCTATTTGTAAAATTGAATCCTAAATTAATTGGTGTTTCGGAGTTGTAGAGTGCTACCAAATCACCAATACAACTGTTTCTACTGCTGTTCGATTATGCAAAAATAATAATATATACACACAATCACAAGTCATAATTGAAATCACACCGCTGCCACTATATTAACCGATGGAGATATCACTATGTCAAAATACTGCTATAACATCATCACCAGTATAGCTCCTATTACCAATATCAGCAATATTACCAATAATTTTACTGCACAGTGTGTATCCAATTATTGGTTTGTGTTTTTCATTGAATCAAATTTCCCATCCACACCCACATAGATAACCCTTCCTGACATTGTGAAATTGCTGAATAAAACGTGAATCAAATAAAACTTCTTCCTTGATTAACCTTCCACCGTGTGTCATAATAATCGCTGCTAATTGACATTGTGCTGTCCAAAATCTGAGATGCTTTTGAAACTATATTGAAGGTTGAGAGGAGGGATAGGAATCGATAACACTCCTGCCACGCTCTACTGCTAATGAAAAGGATGCACGCTTCAGTAATGGATATGGATTTTATGTGGAGGCTCATGTTTTAGTTCTGCATAATGTTGAAATCTGTGTATTAAGTGCTGCAAAAGATGATTGATGTTATAACTTACAACCAGGGCAGAACCTCCTCATGGAAACGTCCATAAGGTGGTGGTCAGTCACTTATTTAATACACCTTGGATTTGTAGTTAACCAACCCGAGTTGCTGGTAGATGTGAAGGTGCAAAGAATGTGTTAGTTTTCAGTCACAAAAAACTTAAATTGGCTTATGAACTGACAAACTAATAAAAGAATCAGCTGTATTTCAGAGCATGTTTGTGCAGATCTAAACTACAGGCTGAGCAGTTTTTATGCAGTTCAATTTGCGACTCTATTGTAATTAATCTTACAGCCCTAATATCAAATATAACTTTATTTCAGACTCAAGGTGGTCTGTATAGAGCTGAATATATATGGGATTCAAGCAAGGTTAGTTTTTCCTCAATGAAGTACTTTTACTGTCCCAACGTGAATCTGAGGAGTTACTTCTGGCCTTGCTGTTACCGTATTTGCAGATTGTTTGAAAACACCTACATAGCTCTGTGGTGTAAATGTAAATGAACTTTCAACTAGTGGCAGACGCGCCGAGTGGAAATGTCAGCACAGGATAAAGAGAGCGAGGTTAGCATTAGCCTGTTAACCCCGCTGAGAGGCAGAGGAGCAGCGCTGGGATGTCTCACGTTGTTTGTAATGAGCAGGACCTGGGCTGTGCATCAGACTGCCTGCTGTGTCTAATATGTGCATCTGTGTTTGTGGCTCCCTGTTTGTGTGTGCGTGTGTGTCCTGCTGTGCCGCTCTGCCCGGCGTCCCACTGTCGGCCCCTCATGCATTTGTATGGGGAGCCTGTTGTGTGGTATTTGAGGCTGTTTATGATAGCGTTAGCAAAAGGGATAGTGTCTGGCATCGTATGAGTCATTTAGTGATGGCTTTGCTTCATTACAGTGTTTCTACTTAACATAAAGAAAGGTATGGGGGTTCAGCATTTTGAAATATTCGGTCTAAAAAGTCATTTGCAGTTTTGGGCCAGTGCCAAGCCTGAATACGTGACACAATTCGATAATTTTTATTTTATTACCTATTTGTATACTTATTTAGCTGGGTGTCCACTGCACAATTTTGACCGTCTGCGATGAATGATTAGTGAGTCGTGGCTCAAAATTGTGGGTTGCAGTTCTCAGACAGAAGATCGATTTCAAACATGTTTGATATTTTGGAATCTTGGTCGCAGAGTGAGTTTTCTCACTGCATCTACGATCAATCTCTGTCAAAAATGTACACACAAATGACCTCAAAGTGCAGCATAGGAGTTCTGTAGTGAATGGGACTTAATCTCCTTATTTCATTTAGTAACTTTTACAAATGCAAAAACACAACTAGTGTGTCGCTCTATCCTTCGCTAACTGATACAACTATGGTGACTTCACCACAGGAGCCTAGAGCCTGATATTTACTAGGACAAACTTTGGTCGTAGCCATGACTGATCATCGCACAGTGTGACTGTGTTCTATTTACGAGTTACATTCCCTTTGTCTTTTAGTGTGACATCCATAATCTTATAAAATGGAAAAAACATGCAATGGACACCAACCTTTAAGGGTTTGTGTTGAATCTCTCTCGTAATGGATCTTTAGGTTCAAGTGTCGCTCAAAACGTGAGTGAACACAAAAGTGCAGAAATATCACTGTATATCTTGTGACAGATTAAAAGCATCATAAAACACACCGACAAACCAGTTTGTTTCGCACACACTCATGTGCACACACATACACAATGCACTTAAGTACCTTAAATCAGAAAGTTTGCAGATTAAATAAAGTCTATGTGACAAGCTAAGCTCTTTCTCTTTGCTCCCTGAATGGTTGGAATCCATAATTTAAAACCTTAATCCTGTAGCAAAGTACAGTGACCTTTTAGTGAACATTTTCAAGGCTCTGTGCAAATGTGGCTGAAAAAGGAAACTAAAGGGAGATGTTGTTCCGGCTTATAAATAGAAATCTGTTTAATGAGGTCACTCTAATGCCTCTGCTTAGGAATATATGAAGAGGGCCCCTTCTATCTACCATTAAGACAATGTATTCTTTAAAGCCATTCATGCAGAGAGATGCATAAATAATACTGCTTTTATACAACACACTCATTATAATTGTTTATCTTGCTAAAAAGTAAAACAAACTATTTGAAAGTAAAAGGGACACTGCAGTATGAAGTAGATTTGTGACAGAGACTGAAATGTCGACGTTTACATTTAATATTTGATTTCAAGGTTTGCATCCATTCTATTTCTTTTGTATTTGGCCAAACTCTGTGACATAGTGGAAAGTTAAAGTCAGTTAAAGTGACTTTACGCCATATTATATTGTTTTTCCCAGGTACAGATAAATTGTAAAAGCAGCTATTGGGGTCAAAATCAGAATGCTATGTGCTGTCTGCAATGTTTTATTCTCCGTGTTTTTTGTGAAAAGCGTTTATAAACTCATCACGGTGAATAATTAGGATGATCAAAATGCATTAAATAAGTGATGCAATACATGTGGACTGCTGCAAACTGTTTAAAATGGATAAGTTCGGTTTTCTACATTTTTAAGACAGTAAAAATCAGGTACAGCGTCTTTAAAGCATTTAATAAGGTTTTATCTGTATAATACGCCGCAGTTATGGAGCAGATGTTAAGCTCCAGCGGCAGCTATGAAAGCCACTTGACTCAAAGTAACTCTCACTGCCACATTCTCCTGTGATGGGAAAGAGCCCCGTGTTTGATTAAATTTCAAAGGACCAAAACTGAGGAAAAACGGAGAGAGGTGACAGACATTCAAATGCATTATTGATCGCGGGGTCAGTGCACCATTATAAAACTCATTTTAACAACACGGCGTCATCACTGGAGACATTCAACTGCGCCGAGCTTTACTAACCGCCTGATCAATACAATCTCATTCACACTGCCCTCACCGGTGACAAGCTGCGATAATGACCCCAGTGTCCACTATAAAGTCGAGGCTGTTGTAACATGGCCTGTAGTTATTAATGCCGCGTACGTACCGACAGATATTAAAACGCGAAGTTCAAACTGCAGGCAAAGAGGCATATTAATAGTTCTTGTTGACGTAAAAGATAATTTACGTCATTTTGTTTTTTCACTCCAGATCTGCGAAGCATTTGTTTCACAGATAATCAGAGGTGGGCAGATAAAAGCTTTACTCAAATAAAAATACCATTACTAGAAGAGGATAAAGTCAAAATTGGTGATCAAAATGATAACTTTGTGGAGTTTGGGGAAAAATTACTATCTTGAAACTGATTTATCTGAGTTTATGTAATCTGACGGACAAACAAAAGAATGTAAATTCTTGGTATATTCAAGATGAGACAAAAAAAATATAGAGAAATATAAATAAAGAGTTCTGAAACGATGGTGTTTGTGGTAGTGTGTAAACTGTCCTTTAGTTTGTCTTTATTTACTTGGTGTGAAAAGGTTCAAAACCACTGTCATAGCTGATAATAAATGGTACTAAATGATCACAACGGTTGTGCAAGTCAAGGCTGTGTTTCTATGTGCTGATCCCAGGCCAGGCTCAGATAATTAGAAACTGTTTCACTTCATCAGTTTGTACAATTATTGGAGGGAATAACTAACAGTCATTGTGTCATTGTATTAGTTTGAACCTAATTTGGTTTATTTATTTCCTGATGACCGAAGTCAGTACATTGATTGTTACATGGCTGGGTGAGTTGATATGCATGAGATGTGCAAGTACAACTGTGTCATATTATAAGACATGGAGGAAAGGGAAAGCAATACAATACAATACCAGATGAAAAATTTATGTTGACTCGGAGGAGAGTCTTAGAAACGCTGACATTCCGTGTTTAATTGAAAACGTCTGGAAATTCACAATTGGGAGCTGCAAAACCCGTGATGTCTTTTGCAGATCTGCTTTGTGCAACTGAAATTAAATTAGGACTTATTGAGAAAACTTGAAACTACAAGGTTTATCTGATTGAAACAGATTATGCTAGCTTGAAAAGAAAATAAGTCAGGATTGAATTTGTCATGCTCCAAAACCAAATAAAGTAATTTTTAAAATGAGCAGAGAGACCACGTCACCTTCAAAGGTTGAAGTAGCTTTTAATTGACAGTGTCATAGATGTTAAGTGATATGGTTTTGCCGAAGGAAACATCTCAAGGTGAAGAGAAGTACGATGTCTTTATTCCTGAATAGAAAATATTTTTCCTGTGCTGACTTGAGTCAGTACACACACCCTGACAATGCCCTCTGTATTAGAGTCGTAGATCCTTGGCTCTATAGATCACTGGGGAGAGAACTTGTCATTCAGTATACTAAAATACTCATCTGAGCACGAAGCACTGCTGAAGTACATTTGGTACTTTTTTTTACCATGCATTGTCAAAGTTATATCTAAGGCTCTAGTCAACTAAAGAAATGCTGGGTCGACTAAATGTATAACCTGTACAAGTCGACTAAAGGGGTTGTGGCACGAGCTCTCGACTATCATGTGCCTCTATCTGATCATGCATCTGACCCAAACACTCATAAGACACAATAACAACTGCATAAAGAGGAGTACTAGTAAACCGTGTGTTTACATGTTCAAATGGATATTAAAGTGACACCGTGTAACTTTCTGGAGGTAGAAAATCATGCTTAATTCCATGGAACTAGAAAGTTAAAACAATACTTCTGATCATACTTCATGGAGATGGAGTTTTTCGACATACTGTGGAATATTATTGCTAAAAGGACAGCATTTCCATGGCAACAAGCAAGAGGAGGCTCTTCCAGGCAGAAGAGTCAATTTTGTGGACATGCAGGCCTGCTCAGGAAATATGTTTTTATATAATTATTAGTGCAGAAAAACATTCTTTTATTTTAGTCTATTTTCGGGTGAAAAGTTAGTGGGGCAAAAAACTCATGATTTGATTTCCTATACGCTCCAGCTCCCTTAATCCACGCCTTGTCCTATAATTATAGTCTTTATCTCCCAAAAAATATTATTTTACTAATAAAAAGGTTGGTTAAATAAGACAATTTGATGATTAATCCACAAAACAACTAATGGCCTACAGCCCTGGTTACATAATTTAGCAGTTTTATACTTTTTACTTTGACGTCTCTAAATTAACGCTGTACTGTACATTGGTGGATCTATTGGTTTAAAGAATGAATTGGCCAAATCAGACAATACAAACCTCAAACAAAGCTCGTATTATCTTTACATAACATAACTACAAATATGGGTTCGTTCGTGCCATATCTTTTTTAATAAATCAAGTTTTTTGCAAATTAAATATGTTTTGCCCTTTGTTATTCAGCTAAAACAATAAAATGTCCTATGGTTATTCCAATAACAAGTGCCAAAAACAAGAGATAATCTGTTTTTTCCTTTCTCTTATAAGTGGTTACAATGTCATGCCTGATTGATGTATTAAGTAGTTAGTGTTCACATTGATCCACTGCATTTCCCCAGTCCCTGTATTAGACTTTCCTGTTGCGAGGTCCGAGTAAACAAGCAGGTGTTTTCATTTGTGCCCTTGACTCAAGCAAGCCTAATAAACTAACTACTTAGCTTAAATTTGAGCGATTCAAAGGAAGAATGAAGCAGAAGAAATGCTCCCACACTTGGAGGGAAAAAAGATTAGAGGCAGAAGGGGAGAGATCATAAAACAGCCTTATCTCCTGGTAAACCTTCTCTAGTGTCAAACGCTAATTCAATTTCACCATGACGGACATATCTCATTTTATAGTTTCACTTCAGATCAAAAATTAAGATGCCTTTGCCGTCTGTGTCCCTTTGGAGTATCATTTAATTTAGTAAAATCAAGGTTTCAGAAGTTTTGGCAGTGACAAGGACATTGAAAACAATCACAAGTATCATAAAGGGATTTGCATAAGATTATTGCGTATTCATTCTAATGGCTTTTTGAGCCTGGCTAAGCAGTACACTTGATCTGCATTAAACCCTAACTGGAACATTATTCCACCTGAACAAGAAAAGACCATTTTGTAGTTAATAATTTGGAGATTTCCGAATTACCTGACATATTCAAGTTAAAATAGTTCAATGAAATGTGCTTGGTTGTGAAGAACTTATACATTCAATGTTTTACTGCGCACATGTTGACATTTCCATTGCACATAAAAGAGCCACCATGTAGCGAGAGCTGGGCCTCGGGGGTTTGACGGCCCCTATAACATCAGCACGAAGTCTGCACTGTCACAGAGTTGATATTCAAGGCCAGAAGATGACAGCTCTCTAAATTTTATATCTGAAAACATGTGTTGCACTGGCAGTCATTTCAGGAGGTGTATCCTTGGGAAAATCGGCTCCGCTTAACACCTGACAACGTTTAGAGCTGCTACAGGGGGCACAGATAAACTTCAGCACTGTGTTTTGACAACATCATAACATTATATACATATATTTTACTCAAAATAAGATACGTTGCCACCTAGTTGATAGTGTGGAAGGAAATTGTAGTATCTCTTTTTGCTACCAGTATTGTATACTACTGCCTTTGTGTCCTTGGACAACACCAGCCACATCTTGCTTGTATGATTGAGTGTGTGATTTTTTGGTCAGAGTGGTCACTGTTAGTTTTACATCAGTCTATCCTGCAGTAGTTTACCACCACTGATGGTGACAGAGGAGTTATAAAGCAGCTTTGAGCGTCCAAAAAGTGTAATTTAAGAGATAAGATGAGTCTTTATTATTAGTAGTATTAGTAAATATTTACCACTGAGATAGCAGCATGACTAAAGCCATTTAAATGAATGACATAGTTTTACAGAATGTTTGTCCCATTTAAACAGTGTATCAGGCTGTAAGGGTCCGCAGCTGTCGGCCGCGTCTCTAATGCTGTACTTCAGAGCAGGTGATGGATGGCAGAGTAAGGACACAGTCCCTGGCTTCATTCATCACACACAGACAACCTCTTGGGCTGGTGGCCCGGTGACAAATGAGGACTGGAGTCCCGTGCTGGGGGGTGCACAGGCCAGAGCTACTCTAGAGGAAGGCAGGATTTAGTCCAAGAGGACAGACACCTCTTATATTTGATCTTCCTCTGTGCTCCCTGGGCGAAGCATTATCCCATACTTCATAAAACACCTTTGAACTTTTGTCTTGAAGAATGACTTGCATGACAAATCGCTCTTTGCACTTTAAGTCGGGTTCAAAAAGGGCCCAAATTGGTACTTAAAAGTGTGCAGAGAGAGACAGATGCTCTGAAAGAGGCTGTGGAGACTTGTGTCACAGAATTACATTTTACATTTGGAGCCGGGCGGCAGGGAGTGATTCTATTTGAAGCAATGCATATTGTTAGAAGTCTTTTGAAATGGGAGGAGAATGCCAGTTTGAGAGCAGAAGACACGCATTAACTTCCCCATCTTAGCTAAAGCCCTTTGAAAACGGTTGCCTTTAAATAGCATAATTCTAACTATTACACAATAATCTGTGTATAGAGTTATGAAGCCAAATATGAATCCCTGAAATACAAATATAAACTACGGCCACATTTCTTGGTCGATTACACCTGCTGTGCCTTTATTTCGTTTTCATCATCATTTATTGTACATTGTGATGTTGGACCCTGTGCTTAGCATATGCAATGCTTATACAGTGAAACTACACAATTTTAGCTGTGATTATTAACAGGACTCCTGGTGAGAAAATATCTTGCGTCCCTGCCAAATGTACGATGCTGTGAATCAGTAAAAGGTGCAGTAGCGCAATTGGAATCTTTATGGCCCTTACTTGTTGGAGACACTTTATTCCTCGCTCTGTAATTACAAGTGCTTTATGTCTAACCTGTGAATGGATCGCCACTGCCTATAGTCAAGGAGAACATGGCGTTATGACTAATTGTGTTTTTCTTCCCTTTTCAATATCATCATAGTTTAAGATCAGTAGTGTTATAAATCAAACAAAGAGGTTGAAAATAGGGAAGAAGCAACCAGATTAGTAGGACATAGAATATTTTGTCTTCATGTCAAGCCCACTCCTCACTCAAGTCACAGAGCAGGGTCTCTATGGTCACACACTCATCCGCACTTTGTACTGGTTTAATTATGAGCTGACTTTGACTGTGACTTTGGAGCTTAATATGTCCGTTCCCCAAATGCAGAGGAGATCATAAAGCCTTAAACTTCTTATCACGATTGGCTTCACGACTTGCCGGACTACTTTTGATTTTGCCTCACGCTTTGATTCTCTTCATTCCCTCGTCTCTCCCTCTCTCATTAGGCCTCACAAATCGTGTTTGGTTTGATATTTGCACATGTTATTGATTTTTCTGACTGCTTTGGATGCAAAATGATCACAGCTCGTATATTGCCTTGGATGCAAGTTTTGTTGACAGAGCTGGAGCTTTATTATTCCTATGCTTTCGACTTTTTGTGTGTTAATTTCCTTTTTAAACTCCAGTCATGATTAAAAACCCACAGAGAGAAATATGCAGTATCTAGTAGTAACATAAGAATTGAAATGAGTATTCTCAATACTAGATTTAGTATATCTGATTTGTTTATGGTGTTTTTTATGCTTGTCCCACAGAGATCAGATACAGAGGAAAGCTTAAGCCCTTATGCCCTCCAGAACAATGTCACTCTCACACAGGAGACCTTTTATATTGTGACTCTTACGTTATGCTCTCTGAGTATCCACAGGATCTTCAATGTTGTGCACAACAACCTGTCATTGAAAAGAAAAAAATACTACTACTACTACTTTCTTGTTACATATTACTGTTTGACGAGCATTATGTTTAACTACCACGACCACTACGACCACTACTACCACTACTGAACTGTTTTTATCATTACACTACATGCATGTGACCTTAATAGAACAAAGGCTTTGAAATTAGAACGGATTCTTGTGAAGTACCCATTATCGCTACATGATAATCTAAATTCCAATCTCTCCTGGTATTATATTGTATTTATAGATACTGTAAAATATCCATATCTGTTTTCACATAGATTCTCTCCTTATCACATGAAGAAAGCAGTGGTTTCCTCATAGTCAGCAATCAGGCCACTTCCATCATCTGCGCTTGTAATGGATTCTGCTTTATCGAAACATCTCCCTTCCTTCATTATAATGCCCATATCACCAAATCCTTGCAATTAGTATACGAATGCTTCTAATGGTAGGAATCTTTGTTTTGCAAATGTATTTTTTATGCTGTAGCCTGAGCAGACACACTACAGCAATTAGATGGAATGAACAAAGGCTACAGGAGTTGTTTTTCCCATAAAGTGTTTCTAGGGAAATTGTTGAAATGGACACATTATAAGACTGGACTGGTGAGTTCAGTGGGCTGAAATGGTGCAGATTACAATAAAACAATGTATTTTCAGTTGTTTTGGCAATTGCTGTTTTTACTTGGGTTTGGTTGGTGTTCCTATGAGACTGTACAAGAGAATAGGAATGTTGTCTTATCAAACAGCACACACCGGTGATCTCCGGGTCCCCGGCTCTTCTCCGGGTCCCCGGCTCTTCTCCTGCTCTTTTCATTCCATACAAGTCAGTAAAGTCTGCAGTACTTCTGTATTTTGTATTTGTACACAAGAGTACGTGGTTGAGTGCACAGAGCTTTACGCACAGCGCTCTCCATCAGCACCAGAGGTGGCAGCACACAGAGAATCTTTTCCTCAGTACAAACAGAGTCCGACCCCCACTTACCACTAGAGCCCTGGAAGTATAAACTGGGAAAAGTGAGCTCGACAGTACAAACAACCACTCACTCCGCATTTGAGCTGGCTGAAGTCCGACGGGACGTGCATGCTTGTAAAGGATTTAAGAGGAATGTTTCTGGCTAAAATGGTCTCTAAGGTTTCAAGGTCTCAAGATTTTCAGCCATGGCTGTGTCAAGATCAATAATCAGAGGTAAAATAATAAGTACCGGTAATAGTATGCAAATAGATGAATGTATTTCAAAAAAAGCTTTAATGAGCATTCAATTGTGTGTTTTGTAGTACTTGTGTAATAAATGCACATAATTAAATGTATCATTCTCAAATAACAACATGATATAATGTATGTTGCTAAATTCAAAGTAAAATGCCTGCAGTGAGAATATCCAATACTAACACCGCAGAATAAAATTGTTCCCATTTGTTTATTAAAATTTTTTGGTTTTAAGTATTTGTTATTTACCCAGATGTATTTTAGTCTAAGTCTATGACAGAACTAGTGCTGTAGCAGTTTTATTCTGGGTAGCAAACTATAATTGCGCTGTTGCCTGATCTATGTTTTGCCACTGCTGCGTCTCCATAATGTACCGTATTTTATACTGGAGTGAAAACATGCCCTTCACCAGCGGAGTTACATCCAATCATCATGATCCATAACACCACTGGCCTGTCACCATTGGCCCATGCTGTGAATGGTGAGATCAGAATACAACAGGGGCAGGCAAGTACAGGTCAAAACCCACTGATGGAAAGTGAAGTAGTGACCGCGGCAGCTCAGACTGTGCTCTGCCAGGCCTCGCTCTGCAGATGGAGGAGGAGGCCGTGTCATTTGTCTATGTTCAGATTAGACTTGTCAGTAGATTCAGTGGGGGAAAATCTCCTGCTAAATGCATTTCCACACATTTGAGTTTATACTAATACATCTGGGCAGTGGATGTGATTGCTGTACTACTCATAACTGTATACGTAAATAAATAAAACATTGTGGACAGATGCAAGATTAGAGTAAATCGTTACAAGTTGAAAAGTTGCAAAAGGGTCGGATAAAGATAAAAGAAATGTGTGGGGTTTTTTAAAGTAATATTTCTGCATGAGTGCTTTTTTTTCCATTCCCTTTTTGCACAATTTTGGATTTTTTTCATAAATCTGTTACCAAAAAAAAGCTTATTTTCAATATTTAACATTTTATCATCAGATACCAGAACTATTTCAGACCTGTACAATGGAGTATCTGGATCTAAACCTGGTTCAGACTGGTTTTGACTACAGGAGTCTTTACATGCTTCCTGCTCTTCTACAGTTTGACTGGGAAATGTCTTCATATTGTGACTACTGTGTGTTCTGTTGTGTGTTTATGGACTGTACAAAGAGCATATTACAATTGCAATCTGAGTTTGAATAGTTTATCATTTGTGTTTTAGTTACCGCAAAAAAGGTTGCAGTTTTAATATGAGAGTTAAGGCTGGAAAACGGATGGAAGGTTGTGCTCATATGTGCTAAGAGTTTGCTCCCTGAGTGGCAGACCTTATTGTTAAAGCGAGTGAAAACACTGTAATTTACTGTGCATTCACTTTTGTGCAAACCTAGTTTAACCTCAGCATTTACAGACATGTTTTAGCAGATTTCCGATGCACTGCTGAAATATCATCTTATTATTGCTATCAGGATGATGATGTATATAAATATGGCCCACTCCTAGCTTGCTTGCGTTTCAATAAGGAAGTTCCCATTGCCTGCTTCTGGTTTATGTTGTTTCAGTTTTATGCTTCAGTCTACCTGAAGAGTTCAATTGCAAATACAGATATCTATTTTTTTAATGTATTTTTTATTGATCTTTTGTTGTGAAACAAAAGATCTGGGACAGTTAAGATAAGAGAGCCTTTAATTACTATATAAATAAACGTTACTTGCTTGCTTGCATTTTGCTTAAAATGATGTGGATTGGATTTTATCAACAGGGATGAAATAATATTTGTATCATACTCAAATACATTTTGCTTTTGAAAACGTTGCTAAGCAAAGAGCAAACTGCAAACCATCATTTTGTTTTTTTCAATGGCCCTTATCTGTTTTTGCAAATGATCTCTTTGTATATTTTTGTGTCGCAAGCTGTGCCACAATAGGCCACAATGGGCTTTACTACCCACAGTTCACTTTTTGAATGTATCCTTTATTTCAGTTAGGCAGCACATATACTGTTCATTCTTGTTTACAATGTTGACCTTGACATTGACAGGATGACGCATAAGAAAAAGCGTGAATGTACAGTATGATAGATTTGACATAATCTTCATGTTTTAAACCCCATATTTTATCCCGGTTGTAATGAACCTTTGGGTTATTAAGCTATGTGCTCACTCACCATCACTGAGCAGCCATCCTATAAGGACATCATGCTCTTCTCACCGTAATGCCTAGCTCTCCACTAAAACGACTTCAGCCTCTCGTTTTATGGACACCAAAGCTCTTCAGATCCCCCGGCTACCGCAGTAATGGCGCAGGCCGGGTGCAGGGACCTCATCAGTAGAAGGTGTATTACTTCTGGGGGTGTCAAGGAGAGTGCTTGTGGGAGCTTGTACTGGAGTCAAGGGGCAGAGCATGTAAAGGGGGTTTTCTCACTGTTTGCTCCACTGCGCTAACTGCCACCGGCTACTTTAATTGTCATTGGCAGCTGTGTAGTTGGTCATAATCATACATAATGTGAGCCGTGATTAGACGCCAGTGACATTTGCTATAGGCCTGTGGCACAGACGACAGCATGTATGGTTTACCGCATTAGGAAAAGTCAGATGGCTAATATACTGATAACAGTCTCTACGTTTACATGCCCAGAGAACTCGGAGTGCGCTAAACAACCAAACTCAACGATATTCAGATGCTTTTATATCAATCCAACAGAAGTGTGTTAAAACTTTGTTTAAATGTATTTGATAAGGTTTAAATATCAGGCAAACGTAAAATGTCTGTCGAATTAATCACGATCACACTTATTCATCACATTCACACTGTTTTTTACTGTAAATTATATACTTGAGATTCAAATATGCATTCAAAACAACACTCACAGTATTATCTAAATTTCAATATATTGCCCACCTCTAACAAACACCAGTTGTTAGGGAAATTCCTAACAAAACCAGTTGTCGTATATAACCACACTTTTGACAAACATGGATAAACGACATCTTATATGTATTTGCTCGCCCCAGCGCAAATAAACACATCGACGCTCCAGTAGTTTTTTACGTTCACCTTCACAAAAACAAAACATCACAAGATATTCCGCTGTACTCGTGTTCCTGCAGCATGGAGCGGTGCTGTCCGATAAAGACAGCAGCAGACAAGGAGAGGCCTTCAACTGCGTGAGCGAAGAAAAAACATGAAAATATTAGACATGGACGTGTACTCACTCATTTGGTGCGGATGTAATATCAAAAGCACTATAATAAGGATACATTTGCATTGATTACTATTTACTGTATATAAGCCCAAGAATAGTAAATAGCCTAATCACTACAATAGATAATTAGACACAACAACCTTTCTTTAAAAATCAACACAAGAAAATAAAATAATAGGCTTATTAAGATCAATTTCCTTCAATATTTATCACCTATTAATCTTCAAATTGTACAAACATTACTCGTGGCTAAAAAGTTTGTCAAAAAGGTAATGTACATAAATGTTTCCTAAGACGCTGTAGACATTGTTACAAGCATATGAGCAGGATTACCATATAAAAGCATGACAACTGTCAAACCTGTTTTCTCTACATGGATTGATTTAACAGGAGCAGGCAGAGGTAAGCTTTAGCTGCTGGCCGGAGTCAAAATGACACATCCGCGCTCTTGTATCACAGAGATTCATTTGAAATTCAGTCAGAAGTGTTCCTCGGAGTGACAGCTGTAAAGACGAAGGGAATCTAGTGCTATGTTGTGGTTGCTGTTCAAGTAATAGCACTGGAAATATCAGCATGAACCTGCCATATCTGTCACAGAGATGCACAGCTGACTGCAGGGGTGTGCATTTAATCTGCATTGTATTAGGGGTATCATTGGTATTCTGCCCCTTTTTATCACAACCAGCATCGTTCCCTGTGTATTTGGTCAAGGTCACGACTCTGTGTATCTCCTGGTTAAATGCTGCTTTCATGTGCATGTCGGATGGGAGACTTTAGTGGTGCTTTTGTGTGCGTTCATGTGCGTTTGGTCAAATTGAACACACTCTGTATCTCTTTTTTACTAAATATTTCGAACTGTAACTTTTTGCTTACAGTTCTCCAAAGCTTGTTTTTTACTTCCAATTATCTGAAATATTTACTCATTTTTTCTTGCTTCAAACTTTCGACTTTAGTGACAAAATCAATCTTAATGCAGCCTTGTTAATAACACGATGTAACTTCACCCATCTTGTATTTTAGCTGTGATGGTTTTAGGTAGTCGTGCAACTATTAAGCGGAATAATCATGACTATAGTTGACTACTAAAATAATGGTAATCGTATTTTGATAATCGTAATCATAGAATAGCAGTTAGTCCAGAGTGCGGCTGCTCGTTTGCTCAAAGCCACCAGAAAATATGAGCACATTTCTGCTGAGCTGGCCTCTTTTGCCCTGTCAACTTCAGGATGGATTTTAAGATATTGTTGATGGTTTTCAAATGTTTAAATGGGTTATTTTCACTTGTCTTTGCATGCCTTGTAGGTTTTTATTGAATTTTGAATAGCCTTTGTACAACCCTTTGGTCCATTGTGGTTGTTTTAAACGTGCTTTATAAATAAACTTGAATAGACTATACAGACTCTAAAACACTTGCCAATATTCCTTTTATAACAAATACATTATTAAACCAAAATGGCAAATAAGGATAATTTCTCATTTTCATCAATTATACACTTTAATCTATGTAGAAGCCTTCAGTCACCATATTTCAACCTTTATTTG
Source organism: Chaenogobius annularis (assembly GCA_015082035.1). NCBI lineage: Eukaryota > Metazoa > Chordata > Actinopteri > Gobiiformes > Gobiidae > Chaenogobius > Chaenogobius annularis. The sequence goes on from BJKM01000552.1 coordinate 201,706, forward strand.
TTTAAACTGTAACTAAACAATCTCAATGTACAAATATACCTGTTGTTGCTGGTCTATGGTATGATATGGGACCTATTTAATTTCATACTCATATTTTTGGCTTGCCTGTTGAAAAGCACAAATCTCAAATTAACATTAGTCAAAGAAGCTCTCTCATTACCACATTTGATCTGGTGTATTACTTTCAAAGGAGCTCATGACTAAACTTTTAACTATTTATATACTCTTGGGACTGGCCCAGCTGGACCTTATGCCAGTGGAAGTTATTCAGGTCGTGGCTTGAGCCCACATTCCCCTGAAGGATCACTGTATTGTACAGATGCCGTATCAGAAGTGCTGTGTGTCCATTGGGGGCATTGAGGACAGGGGTATAATAAACTGGGATTGCCTGCAAACACAACCTTCTCCTGTACTTTTCCCTGGCCAGAGGTCAGTCCCAAAGTGGGATCAGACAAAGATTTGGTCAATTCTAAAAAAGTATTGCTTTGGGGTTCAAAACATTGAATAAGCCTAAAAGGGCAGTCAGTTCGACTTTACTTATAAGTTGTTCGAAGTTGTTTTTCATTTTTCAACATTTTCTACTGTCGTCACCATAGGACAGTGCTTCTCAAATAGTGGGGCGCAGTGCGATGCCTGGGTGGGGTGCATGTGACCCCAATTTGAATTTTCTTATTCTCATTTTGTAGCACAGGCAACATATTTTTTAATGTATGCAAAATGTTTATGTGTATTGTTAATGGAGTGTGATTATGTTTTCAATATATTTACCTGCTCAGCTGATACCCCGGTTTGGACCAGGTACTGGGCTCCTAGTTACATGGACCGATAGGACCCAGCTTTGCAAGACCGGTGAGAGCGTTTTCTCGAGCGGTGGTGACGGCACGGAAGGCGCGTGCGCGGCCGCTGCCATTTCTTGCGCGCGCCGCTGCATGTTCTTATTTTTTGGGGCGTCTTGCGGGATTCAAAGCCAATTTTTTTTCATTGGATTTAACTCAAGGATTTACGTTTAACTTTTGGACCTACCTTGGAACACTGGTTGTGGATGATAGACGTTAAAAGGCCGTGCGCAAAGTTAAAGACTGTGAAACAGGGGGCTGGTACGAAACTTTCTAGGACAATTATTTGTGTTTTTCAAAAGTGTCCAAATATAATTTGTAGTTATTTAAAGCTGATCCTATGCTTAATTTGAAGTTAGAAAGTATAGATGTAGAACATCGTCAATGGTAGATAAGAGAGATCATAAACCCAATATATATTTTGTTTGGTAATCCTTCACAATCGGTGAGAGTGTTACAATTTTGAAAGTAAAATGGTATAGAATAAAGTGCACTGAACAAACCCTCAGATAATGAGACAAACAAAAGTCATAAGCTAATAAGACGAGGAAATATGACGAAGCGTATGTAGCGCTTGGCTTCAATGTGACTAAGGTGGGAGAAAGACCGGTGCGTCTATAAATGTTGGCAGTGGACAACATGAAGCCAAATACATTTTATCGACAAATGACACTACGGTGGGCGTATAAATGTATTTATTTTTTCACTCCATTTTGTCATGTGCGGGGTTAATAGGCCCACCGTATTTATAGTCGCGGCGGAGAGTAGGGGGGCGCGAAGTGTTTTCTTCTTCCTAGGGGGGGCTTAACAGAAAATGAGTGAGAAGCACTGCCATAGGAGAAGTCTCAAATGGTCTTTCTGATATACAAGACTGCAGCAAATGTATTTCATTGTTGTTGTTGTTGTTGTTTTTTTTGTTTTTTTTTTGTATTTTGACTTTATTTTGAAGCTGTGTTCTTTATCTTCCTCCTTTCTGCCTTACTTTGCTTGTGGTTTCTGCAATAAGATGAGATCACCTTTTATGTGTCCCAGAATGGGGAAATTGCACTGTTGCAACAAAAATTAGGGACAGAAACAGATTAGGCACAGGAGTATAATAATAAAAACAGATAACCTAGGAAAAAAGAAAACTCTTATCTTAATAATAATAACACTTTTATTTACAGCTATCATATGGACAGAAAGTTCCCATCAATAATACAGCTGCGCATGTCTCATGTGTTTTTTACTTTCAGCACCATTCGTTCACAAAATGCAAAAACAGTGCATGTCTTTCCCAAGAGTTATCATTTCTTCACGTTATTTAATTTGAGTATCATGCCTGTGGACTGTAGTCTTGTATTTTTCAGATATTTGTAAAAAGCAATTGTTTATAATCTATTTTGCTGAAAAGCTGTGAGTATCGCCTTTATTACTGTACAAGTATCTTTTGTCTGGTCCTGTAGTAAAAAGCTGTGAGGCAGCTTGGGTGCATAGATTTCTTGTGATTTAACCTACGCTCAGCTTTTCCCCACACTGTCTCCGCTGCAACACATCGCCATGGCAACTGATGGTCAGGCTCACTACTGTTTTCTGGTCCTGAGAAAAACCACTTAATGAAAAAGGGATGCATGATATGTGGGGGGAAAAACATGCAATAACTCAATATGTGGCAATACTTTTTATGACGATTATTTTAGTTGTTGGCATCAACGACTATACTATTGTACGTGAGGCAAATAAAGGTTGAAATATGGAGACTGAAAGCTTCTAGATTTGTCTTTGTTTTAAAAGGTCAAATTGCAAGTTATTTAGACTCTGTAAAGTCCAGCTCTAATAGATTATCATTGCCCGACACTGGTAAAAATGTTGTCGATGTTTTTAGCTGTCAAACTATCAGCCACATCTTTAAAAAAAATGCTTTATAAATCGCTGAATTTACCACTTACTATTTCTATTTGTTCACAGTATGCACAATACAATAACATCCTGCACGTTTTCTCAGGTCGACTCGTCTTTACTTGTTGTTCCAAAAGCAAAGAGAAAAACAAGAGACCACCGATCCTTTTCTGTTGCTGGGCCAAAACTCTGCGCACCTTAGACAAATTGAGTCTTTTTTTGTTTTTAAGTCTTCTTTAGAAATGCACTTTTTCTCTCTGGATTTTTAACACAAGTAGTAATGTTGATTTTAGTTTTTTAGTTTCTAAATGGGTGTTTTTTCTGTTTTACATTGTCTTTTGTGCATTTGTGTGTTAAGGACTTTGTTGTTTTTAAGGTTCTCTATAAATAAAGTTGGATTGGTGTATTATTTTTTTGTTTGCAACCGTATTTAGTTTATAGTTTAATGCAAAATTTCCAAGTGAATCAATTCTCACAATGTCATTCCTGAACAGTTGCAGTACATTTCCATTATCATTAAAGACTTATTTAATGTTCAAATCTAAGCTAAAAACTGTTTTGTTTGGCTGTGCATATGACTGAAATGACTTTATTTGCTCTCTTCTCTTTTATGTCTTAAATTATTTAACGGATAGCCTGAAAATGGCACCTTTTAAATTAAAAAGGTATTTCTTTAGGGAAATTCTTTCACAATTCTAAAACTACTATTTAGACACAATTATAATTGAAAATGTAAATAATTCTGCTCGACACAATAGCCCATTGTGCCGGTGTCCAAGCGCAGATGCATAGCAGGTGCTTGAGGAGAGGGTTAGAACACACGCTGGTTAGATTGTCAGTCGGCAAAGTCCCAGGAAGAGCCTGGCGCACCTACCACTGATCAAGAGTGAGTTTTAACACTAAAAGCAACACAATTAGTTTAGCGAAAGCTAAATCTAGGGAGGGGGCAGACGAGACCGGGTCCGTCGTTAAAGATACAAAAGCACCACACATAAGGTGGAGGCGTCGACGAGACGTGTGCAGAGGCAGATGGTGCGAAAGAATCAATCTAAAAGCGATATGCCACCCCGGAGACATCTCTTACGCTGGCAATGTCAAATAAATATTCATGTCTGCAAAATTTTTAAATTGCATGAATATAAATTAAGGTTTTTGATTTCTGTCATGTCTTTTGTGATTTTAATGCATTTTTTCCCCCTGTTTTGTGAAGCACTGTGAATTGCCTTGTGTACGAATTGTGCTCTACAAATAAACTTGCCTTGCTTGCCTAATGTTGCTCTTATACATTTTGAGTTTCCTGACATGCATGTACGCCCTCAGAAAACTTCTGGATGTTAGTGTTGTACGACATTGGCACCATCTTGCGTATTGTCACCAGTGCAAATCATGGCGTCAGTGAGAAGTCCCTTTTGCATCCATCACTTGCGCTAAATTGTATATTGCGAGGAATGTACGAGCGTGTCAGGAGATTATTGCTGTAAAATCTTGCACATAAATCACCTTGCGGATAATTGCATCACATCTCTGTTATTGCGCCGTGACATTTCTCTTATCCTCTAATATGAATATAATAAAAGCCTAACATTAAATCCAGTGTGCTTGTCCCCCAGTAGATAATGGACTAAGTGGGCAATTATGAGTTAACCGCATGTCTTTGAGATGGAGAGGCTCTCCAGTGACCTCCATGCTTGAAGATTGTCACTCGTCGCTGTAATGAGTTAAATTTTTATATTTACTCGAGTAACATTTTAAACACATATCTGTACTTGTACATTCTATTGCACCATTATCAGCTTTGCTTTCACTTGAGGAAAATTATCTTGGTCTAATACAACCAGAATAGAAATTGTGACTATCTATCTGCAACGAATATAGTGGCTTTAAAGTTGAAAAGAGGAAAGTTAGAAAAAAATGTTTTGTCTTTAAAAAAAAAAACCAAAAAACTTTATACTGTTTATATATATTTATACTGTTCTTTATCCAAGATGTTTTTGTTTTTACTTAGAACAATTAAGAAACAAAAAAATTACAACAAAAAAATTACAAAAAAATTACTATAGTATAAAATAAAAATAGGCATTACTATGTACACAAGAGTTACAGTTAAATTTACAGTCGTGAGTGCATTATGCGATACTAGTGATGCGAGGGCAGTCTTTTGAGTTGGGCCAAGAAATGCTAGTTTATAGCGAGGTAGGTTGGGTCTGACTGTGGTATTGTATATCACGGTATACGTAAAATGGTTGCATTTATATAGCGCTTTTCTACCATCAAGGAGCTATATAAAGCACTCTACATCAAGGAACCCAAGGACACTTAACCAGCACCGCTGAGGATTTGAACCACCAACCTTTGGATCAGGAGACAAGCACTCTACTACTGCGGCCTTTGCATCTAGCTTCTCCTTATTCGGCTCATTTCTCCATGACTATGAGGTGAATTGTGATAAAACATCATATGACGCGAAGGAAGGATTTAGCTTTTCTCAAAACAACATTCATAAAATCAATATTTTTGTAATCTGCCCACATCTAGAAACATTTAAATACCCCCTCCCTCCTTTTGCGGTTTTATAAATTGGGTAATGCAGATTTCATTGCTCGTTATTGTGAAATTTTGATGAAATGCTCTCTCTCACACACTTGCCACTGTTTTTTTTCTTGTAAATGTATTTCTGTGAGTGGATCTTGCCTCTAAGCGGTCGCGACAGCCTCTCCCCCTCCCTCCCCTGACTTTGACGTCGATCACACTGTCGCCCTCCAAGAGAAACCCAACCACCAAAGCTCCTCCAATTTCTGCTGATTGACCACATCTATCCATAGCCAGAGCTCAGGCAAGGACACGGGCAGACAAAGGATGAAGGAGAGAAAGACGAGAGAGGCTGTGGTGATGAGCGTGTTGAACTTTGCCAAGATGGATACTGAAGTTATACCCAAGTGTGCATTATTAATATTGACCACTTAGACAAGAATAAAGAAGCATTTATTCTCAAAGCGACACGCCTGAATTAATCATGGGGTCGCTCTCGGGGGCTTTGTGGAATCTCTTCGTGACTCTCTGAATATAAATGACAGATGTCGCACACAAAGAAAAGGGTCACAAACTCTTTCATATCCTCTCTTTCATGAACCACTTCTGTTCAGGACATTTGAAGGTTTGGGAACTTATTCTTATTTATTTATATCTGCAATCTGTAATTTGTATGAAGTACCTTAATTTTCTTTACAAAAAACAAAAACTGTCTTATTCTGCTTAAAAACTGCTAACACTATACAAGCATGTTCTGAAATACAAATGATAATTGTATTCGTTTGTCAGTTCTTAGACCTATTCAGTATTTTTGTCAAATCTCCTGGATGCTTATGTAATATGTGAATTTTGAGCAACATCCCATTATGAAACACAAATAAATGTTTTCCCATATTGTGCAGCCCTTTTATCTTTCCTCCAGTAGCATTTTGTCCTACATTTTTGTACTTGTCGAGAGATCACTGTTGATGGTCATCTCTGTAATGCACGCATTCATTCATTACTTTAATTTTACAGCGAAAACCCATTGAGAAAAGTTATCTTTTTGATGGGTACCCTGTTAAAACACAACACAAAATAAACAACAAACAAATACAGGATACTAAAACACAAATAAAAATTCAATAAAATTAAACCAATACATAAAAACGCATTTATACATACAATATGTGATCAAATGATATAAAACAAGTGCATCGGCACTGCGGGTAGTCCTTGACCAGTAATATACCAGAATATACTTCACAGTGGTGAGTTCTGTCTCCTTCTCCTGTAATTAACCTTAGAGCTGAATGAAAAACCGAGTTCAGAGGTTTTAACACTGTTGCTGTAGAATGCATATGTATAATATAATACAATTAAGAGGAAAACATGTTTTATTTCGAAAGAAGAATGAGAGTTTATCATCGATCCAGATACCCAAGTATTTGTAATGTTCAATCATATTACCATCAAGCGTAGATATATTTTTTGGGTCAATAGAGTGTCTTTTGGAGAAAGACATTTTGTTTTATTTTCATTCTATTCTATTCTATTGCTTGTTCCCGTTAGGGGTCGCAGGGGACTGGAGCCTATCCCAGTGCCTTTGGGCTTTAGGCGGGGTAAGAATCCTGGACAGTGGCCAACTCGTCGCAGGGTTAACACAGAGACATAGACACACATTCACTCTCACACTCATTCACTAGGGCCAATTTACCTAACACATGCGTGTCTTTGGACGGTGGGAGGAAGCCAGAGACCCCGGAGAGAACCCACGGTAACAGGGGGAGGACATGTTGACTCCACCCAGAGAGATCATGTGATGTTATGTTCACCCAGGAATCAAACCCATCTTCCTTCCTTCTTGGGAGGCAAGAGCTCTAAACGCTCTGCCACCGTGCACCCCCCTTTTGTTTTATTTTAATTCATTAATACTTTAAACAGTTTTGTTGGATGGAGTGAAAATCCTCTTGAATATGTTGAATATTAATTTGCATAAGGATTAAGGATTAGGTAATTGCATGTTTGTATGAGCTTGGGAGAGCGCTAGCACTGTACTTGGTGCTGGAGGTGAAATGTCCAGCCTAAGGACACAACAGCAGTATGCTATTTATCTATTTGCATGAAGCAATTTCCAGCCTTACGGTTAGCTCAGAAAGCAAACTATACCCTGCAGTATTGTCATAGATTTTTTCCTAATATAATAATGCAAACCAGAACAAGACAAAACGAAAAGAGTTGTCCATAGAAAGTCAGTCTGGCATGAGTCCCCTTTTGTACCTGTCCCACTTTTTTCAATGGCTTTTTTCTTTTTTCAGTGGAATCTTTCGTTTGTCTCCCCTCACCAAGGCGTGATGTAAACATGCAGTCAATAAAATGACAGAATGCGTTTGGGGACAAGTCAAATTATATCCTCTAGTTGGGAAAACACGCTTAACCCACATCATTTGTATTGCCCAGCCTGTCTTAAATGCCACGCTTAAATGTGTATAACCTCTATATGTTGTTCAAAATTATAACAATAATCCCTTGAATACCACAGACAGTAGGAATCCTCTTCTTCCTGTGACACTGTAGATGCCAAACACGCCTCAGGCATTGAAGGCGCACTCCACTCCGTATTGTTATTATTCCACATACATCCACACTATATATATATTTATACTGATGCTGGTTTCACACTGGTCTCTCTGGATCTCCAGGTAAAGGCTGAAAACACTGTTCTCCTCAGGCGCTCAATATGGACTGTGCTCGACTAGTAAATGTATGGACTATATACAGCATGAATTAAAAATTACAAGTAGGGCCCGACCGATATGGATTTTTGGGGGCCGATGCAAGTCTGATCTATAAGGAAGTTTAAGGTGCAGATAGCTGATAACTGCAGATATATTTTGTTTTGTAAAACAAATAGTTTATAGGCAGCGGATTATAAAAAGGGTTAGGGTTTAAGGCTCTATTCACTTTAAATTGGGTTTATTAAGGTGACATTTGTTGTTATTTTGCCTCTTAACAGTTACTATTAGAGGCTGAATGCTTTTTGATAGAAGTGAATTTACGAGCCTGTGGTGAACCTGATTAATGCTTGTGCATCGCTGTAATTAATATGTGTAAATTACAACCATTAACGCCTCTTTTCACTGCTCATTTACATGTCAATGGCAGTCCAGTAAACACTGGATAACCATAATCACTTTACAGTAGCCAATGAGAGAATAGAGTCAATGTTTAAAATGTTGTGGTAGCACTTCGTGAACGAAATAAATTAAGCACCAAAATGTACACATTTACTACACTCACTGTTCAGACAGGCCACCTCAGATCACAACTCTTCTCAATTGAGATTTATTTTAATCCTGACTTCAACCAATTGTCCATAGTGATTATAATCCAGCCTGTTGTTGTTGACAACAGCAGAAGCAGCGTGTGCGCTAACGTTAGCTGATGAGAATCTTCTCTCTCCTCCACCCTGACACTTTGATAAAAACACGTCCTTTGTGGTCACTTTTATTTTTGAACTCGGCCACTAAATCAGAGTATTTAAATCCAGCGCTGCCTCAGTCAGAGCCATAAATGGTCAGAGCGCACACAAACAGGAGCGTCACTCTGGAGCTGCCTTCAGCTGCACTACACATCCCAGACACAAACTACTGCACAGAAACATGGAGGTGTGAGGTGGAGGTGAAGGATCGCCTGAGTTTGCCCGATGTCCCCAAGTGCCAATATCGGATGATAATAATAATCGGGCCCTAATTATTATGGTCTTTCTCTCTCGCTCTCGATATATATTCATCAATTGGAATAAAAGGTTGTGAGTAGGAGCTATAGGTACAATAATGGACTGATTTGTTTTGTTACTTTTTGTTCTTTTATATAGTCAAAGTTAAAGGTCAAACCGTGATACCTAACGTTTGAAGAAAAAAAGTCAAACAAATTGTTATTTTAGGGTGTGTTCACAGTCTAATTGTGTTGTAGACTTGGTTTTGGCCGTGTCCATGTTTAGTTCCGGGTTTAGTCCTTGTTTTGTCCAAATTTAAATGTGGTGTTTGTGCATGTTTATTTATTGTCCCTGGAGCGCTATAGCGAACATGCTGCAGTACTCAAAGTTCTCATTTTAAAATAAAATGCCTTCTGTGAGGTCCTGCAGGCCAAATCATTGCCTTATTGATTAGTAAGTATGTCTATTTTACCTGTAGTCTCAACTCATATGGACGAGTCACACGTACAAATAGACCTGCAATTTGAAGCGATTTGATTTGCATGAAATAAAGGGCTTTGCTTTGTTCTGAGGCCCATCGGTCAGTTCACAACACATTTGCACACAAACAACACTGCTTACAGACACAAGTGCACAGTTCTTTTCACCCGCACTGCCTGCACTTCTGACCAGGAGAGAGGACAACATGAGTGATGGCTGAAAAGTGTGAGCTTAGCTAAAGTACGGGTGATTTGATGTACACTGTTACTGACAAACTTTTGACCAGTTATTACATTTGGAGGCAATTGCAGTGATTGCAGTAGTTGCATTAGTTAATTAATGAACTTGTACCAGATTTCTCTCAAATTAGTTGAGCGCAATTTGTCTTTCTTCAGTACAGATATATTGTTAAAAGCAGCTATTTGACTGAAAATGAGACCACAAAATAAGTTCTTATTCTAATTATAAAACATTTTATTCTCAGGAAATCAGGAAGTACGCTGTTGGTGTGCTAGTTTTTGTTAGCGTTACCATGACGACAGCAACTTAAGATGTGAAAAGCACTTATAAAGTCATCGCGGTGAATAATGAGGAGGTTCGGAATATTCGAATAGTAGAACTAACAGTGGTTTGAACATTAACAAATCCCCTATGAAATGAAACTGGTGCTTGTTAATGTTTCAATTCTATAAATTTAAAGTTACTCATTTGAATATCTTTCATTCTCCTAGATTAAAATAAATAGTTCAATTAAAAATAGTGGGTGCTTATATCATCTGCATTTGACAAGCATGTTATAATAGCTTAATCTTTTAGAGCTTTTAAAACTATTCTTGAATCACCAACAGCCCTCTGTTGTTATCTCCACATACAGTTGTTGTATTTTCTTGTATCCAGAAGCACAAAAGACACATTTTGGGCTAATGCCGAGTTTCATCTCCAAGCCCTTGACACCAGCTGAGCTCCGGCACAGTGTGAGATCAGTGGCCTTAAGCTGCTCGTCATCACCTTTTTAAAGCATTTTTCAGAAGAAAAGTGACCTCAAGCCAACTATGTGTCCTCCACTGGCACTGAAAAAAAATGCTGGTTTTATTTTACATGTACACATTATGTAGTCACACATTTTAAATTATATATATATATCTTTTTGTATATTTTATATATTTTAAGTATTGTATTGTCTCTTTCAAAATCCCATTTTGTCTCAGCTCATCCTGTGGAATTTTGGTCTCGTCACATCCCTAAAAATAAACTTTTGTTCTAACAATTATGTAAAATCAACAATAATTAAAATATATTTCATTACATTAATACACCTGAAGATAAATACATTATGTATAAAGGCAGTGGTGATGAGCATTATGTTTTATATGGTGGAGTTGGGCAATATATCGAAAGAACTGATTAAAAATGAAAAAGTGATTTTGTTAACTTTCTGTATCAATAGTAATCAATAGTATTACGACATATTTCTGCACCTTTGTGATACATGTTTCCAACATTTTAAATGTGCTGGACAATTACACCTCAACTAATATATAAAATCATGTTTTAACACATTTCTGTTTGATTGACATAACATCATCTGGAGCTCATTATCCGGATACTCCAATACAACAATTATTAGTTTTTCACTGTAACTATTGTGTCATTGGGCAGATTAAAACATTTTGCCTTCCACCCTGCCTTAATTAGGCTGCAGTCATCTTTTTAAATTAAAATCATGGCAAATGTAAAGTGTTTTTCAGATCGTCTGTATTCTCATGATCAAGTTATGCCTGATCAATTGTATGTTCAGGGCTGGTGTCAAATCAACACCACATTCCCAACGGTTATGAGATAATTACTTTCTGCTCCAGTGACAGCCCTATTGAATTTAGATTAATGCTGTAACAAACCTTGCGACTTCGTGTGCCCCTTGCATTGCAGCTTGTCACTATAATCTGCTAATATCCCCAGCCCTTGTCGTCTGTATTTTCCCTTAACCCTGGCATCAGCTAGTCGTCCATACACCCGCAGCTCTGCCCACAGGCACCGAGTCTGCACCCAGCACTGTGGCACTACTGCTGGGGAGGAAATGGCATTAATAATAGAGAGGGGAGCAGAGGAGTGTGCGTCGGAGTGACTCACTGCAGCTGTTGTGATTGTCCCACTTCTTTCAAATGGACACTTTGAAACGTCTCTCAGGAGAGTATGCATACAGTATGAAGCGTGTCCTGTATATCATAACACTGTGAGCTGCAATTTAGTTATATACACACTTTCTATTCAGTATAAAGCTTTGAAGTAGTGTTTACCAGCTAAAGGAGCGCTCAGAGTCCCTTTGGATTATTTCTTCTCATCGTTTGTTATATATACATTTGAAGTGTTATTTACATTTCAGTTTCTTACTGATGTGTTGAATTTGTTTTGTTTTTTACAAAGCCCTTGTTTAAAGTCATGCGTTGTGTTAAGGTTTACTGTTCTAGTGACGTGGTACGAGCTCCGGTTCCTCTCTCCTTTTAACCTAAAACATGCGCAGTAGATTTCCAGCAAAGCAGTCCTGACCAAACCTTACGCAAGATCTGGAGATGGAGTAGCACTATGTAACTATTTACCCCAAAAATATACAAAAATAAAAGCATGTCGTCTTAATGATGATCTATATTTTGCTTATTATTTTTTTTATTTTCAACCCACATGGTAACATAATATATTCAAATAACATAATCATTGTATGCTGCTTTATTACAGCCTCAATTTCAAATACTTTACCACCTACAGTGTGTGGAGCCGCCCTGTGTTTGCCTTGGATACTTCCAACAGACCAAACCAAGTGTCTAACCTTTGAATAGCTGTGTGACCACTTTAAATATGTTTTATTGTGTTGTAAGATAAGTCTGACCCATTTTCTCTTGTGCTTGTGTTTCTCTAGGGGCCAGTTGAGGACTTAAATTTGTGGCGTGACAGTCCTTCCTCTCGCTTTGGCCACCTTCGGCTGCGGGCATCTTTCCAAACTGCGCTAATTAAGGCTAGCGCAGCGTAAAAGTAGTGACAGCGTCCAACACAGAGGCAGTGAACCGGAGAGCCAGGTACTTTTGGTGAGTATGCTGTCATTTAATTTTTTTTATTTTTTAGAAGCAACATATTTTCTTAGGTCAGACTTGGTTGCTGTTTCCTCATTCCTGCCCTGGCTTTGCAAGATTTTCCGCAATAGAAATTACGAAATTGAGTTCATAAGCAGAAAGTGTCAAGGTATTGATTTTTCTGTTAGGAGCGGTATATTTTGCCCTGGAGATGTTCAAGGGTTTTTTTTCCCCTCTGTTTCTTTTGTAATCTGTGTGTAAGCAGTGTTGTTCACAGTCAACCTCACTGACCTTGACAAATTTTCTGTTCTCTTTGGTGCTGTAGCTGATGCTTTAAGTGCATTTTTACACTCCAAATCAGTGTCAGAAATGTGTGGGTGCGTGGAGATAACAGTAATAAAATTCATAGTTTTGTTATTAGAGGGTATTTTGGTTTTGTCAGTGCGTGTGAGTATAACAACAACACAAGTGGTAGTAGTAGAATGTGTTAAGGAGGACATATTAACAATTTATTTTTCTCTTTTTTATAACGGTGTTCCCTCATCAGTGGTATTGTATGTCAGTTGATTCCTGAATGTTTGAGTAATCCTGTATTGTCCTTTATTCAAGGTCTGTGTGCTCACCTACCCCCTATCTCCGCCCACATCTCTGTACTTATTTGCAATTATGCAGTAAAAAAAATGTCACATAGCCATTTATCCAAAAATTTATAAAAACATGTAAAAGGCAGGCTCTCAGTTCAGCAGTTTCTAATACCAAGCCGTTTTAGAACATTCTTTTTTTTACAATGAACAAAATGTAAAAAAAAATAATCTATACTAATCTATATAAGTCTTCTTTAAGAAAATGTCATACTAGTCGTTGCATAGTAAATGACGGGGTTGTTAATGCAATATCAATACAATAATTAAAATATATTATAAAAATGAAAGTAACAGATGTAGTATGAGCAGTTTTAGTTGCAACTGCGGCAGTAGTAGTATAAATTGTCGGAGTATATGTAGCGTAATTGTTAGTACTTCAAGTAAAAAATATATTTTGCCCTGGAGATGTTTTTCATGTATGCCATTTTCTTTCCTTTGTAAGCGGCATGCACCCATCCTTCACATTCCTGACCTTGGCCAATTTTTCTTTGTTCTTATTTTTTGCTGTCACTTCAATCACAGGCGAACAAACCCATATCTTCCATATTTATTTATTTCTTGACAGGGAAGCTAAATATAAACCCCAGCACACATCATAAGACAGGGTTAAAGCGCGGGCTGATGTAAGTGGCAGAAACTCCACCCACCTTTTTTTCCCCCTGTGCTGTCTTCTCCTACACATAGTGCCCGTTCTCCATGAAACCCTGCAACTGAATTAGATGTTGGGCCGGAGCAAAATGATCTGACATCTTCACTTACCTGGCCTGTCTGTGCTCCTGCAGGCCTTCTCATATCGTTAGTGTGTGATACCACAGCACACAAGAAGCTCCAGGGAGAAAACTGGGAGCTGAGAATAAACTAAAAAATGATACTGAGGTGTGGAGGCAGGAGCAGTGTGAGTATTGTTCTGCTTTTGGTCCAGGCTGCGAATGATTGGGTAGAATAACTGAAAAAAAGGTGATTTTGGACATATTTAGGTCCAGGGCCTTCGATTGCTTTTAGGTTAGATTTGAAAATGTTGAAAATATGAATAAACCAAATGAAGAAAATTGATTTGAGTTAATCTCAAACATGTTTACATAACTGAAATGAGTTTAGTTTCCCTTATTTTCAATAATTTTCCCTCTAGCAATCCATATGGGTTTTTGTGCTTTAGCATTTCAGCTGTTGCTATTTAAATGCATTAACTCTGCTAAGACAAATTAGCAGCTTATTGATTATCATTTGAGGGGAATCTATTATGTTTTTCACGTAGCCTTTTAAATCTTGAGACCGCTGCTTACATTTCGGTAATTCTACAATTTCCAGTCAGACCCAGGTGGAGCGGATACAAACAAAAAGGTGATTATTTTCTTATTTACAGTCCCACCACGAAGCTCGGCACTGGTACCGTATTATGTTATGCAATCATTTAGATAGCACTCCCCTTTTAATTGGCCCGAGCAGAATTAGCTCTGACTAATCAGCATATGCATCACTATTCATATCTGCCAAACACTCTCTCTCGATCAGCCTGAAGGGAAAAGCCCTGTCCAACACATGCATATGTATGTATATTAGACATGTTGTTTAGCTAAAGTTAACATAATAAACAAGACACTGACATAAGATAAAATACATATAAAATCTAATAAACAATGTGCAAGCAACTCAAGCACTTGTAACAATAATAAAAATGAAAAATTATTAATGTAAATCCATCTCTGCATCTTCAAGGCACATCTGTATCAAGGCTTGAACATCGGTTATGGCGTGAATAATTAAATCAAACTTTTTGGACTTTACTTTTAACCCATACCCCAAGTTACAGAATGTACAGTTTGTTTATATGACCTTTATCTACCAGGAAAGTTCTCTGAGATGTAGCATCTCATTTACAGGGGGTCCTGGTCCAGATGGGAGGGTCTATTTGTCATGTTTTTAGTGGTAGGGGAAACCGGAGCATCTGGAGGAAACCTACACAGACACACAGAGAACATGCGAAACATCCACTACAGAAAGGCCCCCGTTGCCAACCATAATTGATCCCATGCAGGACCCTTCTTGCTGTGAAGCGAGAGCGCTAAAACCACTAGTGATATTTGAATATTTTGCCCTGTCTGCCAGCCCTTATTAACAGCAACATTAATAGCAGGCTTGAAGCTGTAGTGATCGAACTTACAATATGTACGGTAATTAGCACATGTAGAGCCTCTCGTCACTGATTTATGGACGTGATCATGTCAAATTAACTCCTTCGATCATCGAGGGGAAATCTTTGCCCGCACACACTTGTTCAAACACACACACACACATGTACATTCAGTATGTTAATCAGGCTTGTTGTTTTCCTTCTGTCCTGGTTGAGCTGTCACACAAGCTGCCTGTCGGAGAATCCTGAGACCAGGGTCGAGTTGAATTAAAACGTCCTTTTCTCAGATCTACAGCGGAGCAGGGAGGCACACCAGTGTTCCCTTGAGAGAGCCAGTCAAAAAGACAGACACACCGAGCACAATGAATACAGACGAGTGGTGCTGCCTGGGAGAGAAGGAGGACAAGCGAGTTAATGAAAAAGGAGAGGAGAGGAAGGAGACATACGAGGTGGGACGAGGAGGGACACGGTGGAATATCAAGGAGCAAGATTAAATTTTGTGTGGGTGTGTGGCGCTGGGTGGTGTACAGAGCTAAGAGAAAGAACCACCAGCCAATATATTCAAATTATTACTCTACAGTGCATCTTAGAATTATCCAAGAAACGGTAACAGGGGAAAATGACGTATGAACATATGAACTCATTGAACTCATTGAAACTCATTGAACCAATATTAACTCTCCGTAACTGGAGAAAGGTTGTAATGTGCTAAAGCCATCTGTAGTCAAATCAATACACGGTTAATTTCATGCTTGATGGCCTTTATTTGTGGTTTATAGTCACAAACAACATACCAAGAGCTTGAGGTCATGACGTGGTGGCTCGTGGATGGTGACTTGGCAATAACTTTTGACTTACATTGACATAATTAACGCTTACTTCATGTTCTGCCGTTTAGACTGTTCCGATTGGTGTGGCGAAGCACCACACGGTCGCGGCGTTGATGCACAGTGTCGATTGTCACGCAAGATAGTTGTACGTTGTGTTGTCATTGACATGGTAATATTCGATCTGATCCTATGAATGTGTAGGATGGTTAAACTACGACGTATATCCTGTCTGCAGAGATCAGTTTACAATGTAGGGCTGAATTACTATACGATGTAAACTTTTCGATACTGTCAGTGCAACTTTCTGAGCTTGTCATGTCTCGGTCAAAGGTATCAGTGCAGCTTAACAGGAGAATTTGTCAGGTAAAGTCAGAAGAACTGGGCAGTTTGAGGTGAGTAACAGCCTTCAGGGACAAAATACTCTTCTGTGGCCAGCAGCTTAGGCATCACAGTTAGCATCCTGGGGGAGCAAGGGGGAGCCAAGGGGGAGCCACGGGAAGCCAAGGGAAGCCAGGGAAACTCAAACAGGACTGGTCTTCTTTTCTTTTTTAAAATGTGTCTTTTTTTATTGGATTTTTAGGATATACACTGCCTGTCCCAAAAACATTTTTTTTAAAGTTGCCCAATTGGATTCAACTAAGCAAATACGGTTGGTCCGAGCCTCTTACTGGATCCCTGCTGAGGGTGATGATCTTTCAGCTGCAACACAGTATTTAAACCCAACTGATGCAGTGAGTGGCTTCTCATTTCTGAAACGACCATGTGGAAAGACAAATCCCGTGGTCATGGAAAGTATGTCAGTATGTTTGAGAAGGGTCAATTTATTGGCATCAAACAGAGAAAACATCTAAGGAGAAGCAGAAACGAATCTCCTCCAGATCTGAACCGTAGTGAGAGTGTTTGGGACGAGCTGGAGAAGGCTTTGTGCAGTGGTCACTCTAAATTATCAATAATGCAACGAACGATTAAAACTTGTGCTCCTTTTTTTTCTTGTTGTGACTTTTTTTTGTGTAAAAACATGACACAGACAGGGAACGTAACATTTACATTAAAAAAATACATTGGTACTGCTCATTTACAAGTCTGTCGTATTTGTCCCAGTTAGTCAAAAGTTTTTCCAATTTGTCAAGAATCCTCTTTTCTCAAACCTCACTTTTACTCTATCGCTCTGTTTCAGTTTGTTCCTTCGAAGTATTTCCTTTGCCGCATTTGGTGTAAAAAAAAAAAGAAAAAAGAAAAAAAAATTGGAGCTTTTCAGACATCCATAGTTTGGTCCTTGCACAATCTCCATAGATACAATAAAACTATTTAAGGCAAGGCAAGTTTATTTGGAGCGCATAATTCGTACACAAGGCATTACTTAAATATTTATATAGGCACTGAATCAGTTGCAGAGTTTTAATTATCCCCCATTGCATAGATTTATTATGATTGTCTCTTTTGGGAAAACATTTTTATTTCTGAGAGTCTTATTGTATCTAATGCAATCCAAGTTAAGACGTTTGCAACTGCATATACAGTATCTAATCATACGTTTTAGATATTACGGATGCCTACTGTTCTGTAGATTGATTCTGATGAAGAAGCGTTTCTAATTGCATAAACTTGGCTTCATTTTACTGTAGCAATAGGGGGCTTGGTCTCATGTCCTCATTATGTCTTTGCTTATTGCACAGAAAGCTATTTTGTGCACAGTTGTTTGATAATTGTTAATACAGATCTAGATTAATTTAGTTCTTGACATTTAAAAAAAAAAAGATTTAGTTTACCCCTTTCCATTTATATGTGTTTGTTAGCGCCACATGTATTGTATATCCTTATTGATGGATTCACTATACAGAATATGATTTAATCTTGCTAAATCTTGCACCTTTTGCAGAATTCGCTGTAATCTACTTTACAGCGGCGACTGGTACATGAGCCGAACATTGTGTTGTATGTTCAGAGCAGATTAGAGCAATGTATCTCTCTAACCTAAGGCTCTGCAGCAGATTTAGAGGGAAAAAACACACACACTTTTCTCCCCTGCAGTCGGCGTTATTAACATTGAGAAAGCTGTATAGCCTATTCATACTGTTTTTTCCATCTCGAGACAATAAACAGCTTTGTGTTGAAAAATAAATAATCAAAACATAAATTATTAAGTAAGAATATTGCTGGTGCCAAAAAGCATTCATTGTATTGTTCCCTTATGGCAGCAGTCCCATAGAGCGCTGAGATGTGAAGCGAGGTGAAGCGAGGTGAGCTCGTATCTCTTTATCCTGGGAAACATACAAGTGCAAGTCACGCTCACCCGTCTCCCTCAGGATTTTATGGCTTTCCAGAAACATCTTTTAGTTGTTATCCAGTGCCAATTCCACCACAGACGCCCGTCACCTTTTTAATGTTGTTAGTCAGTGTGTCTGACTAAATTGGTCAAATCATTTGTCAATGTTTTGATTGGATGCAGTTGGTAAGCATTGACCTTTGACCTAATGCTCATTTGTTCAAATATTTTCCTGAACCAGACTCACCTTGACCCACACCATAACAATTTTATTCAAAGCCTAAACTTAACTTTACCCATCCAAAGAAAAAGTACAAAAATAAATTCTGTTTATGTCAGTTATTTGGTTCATAAAGCTTTTTTTTTAACCATGACTTATGGCACTGGGATTTAAGCGACAGACTTCCAACCAGACAAAAAGCAGTTACAATAAGCTCATTTTAGTTTGCATATGTAACATTGAATACAAATGAAGAAACCTGAATTTAGAAATGATTCTTGGGCCACCACATTAACATTGTGAAGCATCTCCTCTGTCCTCTCTTTGTCACTTGCTCATTATAGTACACTATATTTTTCCATTTATAACTAAGGACTTCTCATTTCACTTTGGGGGCGTTCGCTCCTAAATCATTCTCACACTAATGATGAAATTCAAAGCATCCAGCGCAGTCACTGGACGGTAGAAATAGACTAAATTAGCAGTTCAAAGCTAGTAACACGCACCATTCTTAACTTAGTTTTTTCCACCTACAATTCAATTACAAGGGTGCCTTTGGGAGTTTCACAATGTTAATTTTACTGCGATTCAAGAGTGCTGTAAATGGCTGACCTAACATTTAGTGCAATGCCTCATTTACTAAGCGTCCTTATTGTCCTATGACTTTATGACTTTTGTACTGCTCATATTTGTGTGTTTTAAAAAAAACAAAAAACAGCAAACTTGTGTTAAGCAATCGTTCAAAAGACAAGGGGACAACTGATTAAAAATGCATGTACACGAATGTATGAGGACGTGAGGGTCGCAGACAATGAAAATGTCCAATTAGAAGGATAGAAACGGGGAAGCCATGATGCAACTGTTAGCAATTGCATTGTTAGCACGCGAAATGCTGCTTAACATTCTCCCACTGAGTGGTGAATTATTTATTTGAGAGAAACTTGATTATGCTAAATAAACATTTGTAGTAGATTCTGGGACAGTCACGGGTAAACATGGCTGCACATACAAGAGCTACCGCAACCAGGAATTATTTTAGGATTAAAATTCAGAAAAAGGCCAGTTATTTTTCGAGCATTTTTTTTATTAGTTAGATGCTGTGCTTGCACTGTTTTCTCTGATGTGTGGTGAGTAGTGAATAAATAATATTCAAATTGGAAATCAAATCAGTAGGTTATACGCATTTACTATAATTTGATGCTTAAATCTAAAGAAAATCTTAAATCTAAAGAAGAAAATTCTGATTCACGACATAGGAGGTCACAAAGAGTTTACTATTTATTCTGATCCCAATTAGTAAAGGGAGAAAGAAGACTGGTATTGCAGCTACATATGATAGACATCATTTGTGGAGCTTGAGGTGAAAACAACATTTATATATATAATCACAAATTGAGTCTTAACAGACATTGTCTAGGCATGTGGTAATTTGGAACACTTTGTCGCTGTGTCTTTATTCTAATACAATATATATTCTAATGTCTGCATTTGCTCTTGCAGTTGAACAGTGGTATAGCCCATTGAAACTCTGCGCAGGGAGAAACGATGGTTTGAAAGAGGAGTTAAGGAGGTAATCTTTGTTAGAAAAGATAATCCTTCCTTAAATCGTAATGGAAGTTTAAGATTCAACCTTCCAGTTGTTTATAATGGTTTGCTGAAACCCTGGAGACGCCCAAGGCATTCTGATGCTAAACAAGCACTCAATGAGATGGAGCCAAAAGTCAGGGAACAATAGGATGTATATGGCCCATCCCAGTTAAGTTTCAATGGGCCATTATCAGGAGGTCATGGGGCAGGACTTTCACAGAGTAGGATATAAACAGGAGTTCTCAGACTTGTTTCACAGATTGAGAATGACTCTTGGATGAGAGTCGAAACGTATTGTTTTTTCTAAAACAGAAGTCCAGATGACTACAACTGAATCTTTTTCTACAATGGAACACTCCTGGACGAATGAGGGATTACACCGACATGTTTCTAAGAATCTTAGGCAAGACACTTCAGTAAAGCACTTTGAGTGCCTTGAAGGTGGAATAATGCTGTATAAATACACTGTTGTAGTAATAATAATAATAATAATAATAATAATAATAATAATAATAATAATAATACTTCACCAGCCTGTCACCAAAAGGATTTGAGAAATGAAAGAGGCTTAACGACATATGGACACAGCTGTGGAATGACCTCATACACTTTTTGATCCCTGCAGCTGTGGGCCAAATTATTATTATTATTATTATTATTATTATTATTATTATTATTATTATTATTATTATTATTATTATTATTATTTATTATTATTATTATTATTATTATTATTATTATATTGTATTATTATTATTAACATTACAAATTAAATCAAACAACAACCAAGACTTATTTTGACATTACAATACAATAAAAACACTAAATGTTAATCATGGCAACAATCAGGCAGACTCTTCGTTGGACAGTGGAGAATCTAACATGTGTGGAGTCATGAAGGCACCAAAAAGCCGTTCTCAACGTAATTTTTACAACGTCTTGCTCTGACTTCGGATCCAAGGACGGAATTGATCTCCGACCATAGACAGCCGGTGTTTCCACTCGTATCCACACACTGCTGGTTAAATATGAGCGCGACTCCTCGCATGCTTTTACCTCGGCACGCCACGCGTTATTGCTCCTGACAAGTTCCCCCCGCTTGCATTGAAGGATGGCTCAAAAACAGCGATCGTGAAGTTTAAACGGTGCACCTGAATCTCAACGCTCCGCACAAAACAACAACAAGAGACGACGAGTGAAAGCCCCTGCGTACGCCAGGCCCACGCCTCCGCAGGGCGCGAGCGGTGTCCGGTGTGCCAGGGTACAGCAAGCAAGCACGTCTCCGCTCTGGAGACGTCCGTCCCTCTGCATAAACATGGACCAATCAATTATTCACAGCTCCCTTCAAACACAGATGGCGCCGTCACACCCACAAGAGCCTCTGCACTGCACAAGGCCCACTTTGGTTTGGAAGACTGGAAGTAGAAGATGCTACGCTACTTAAAGATCACTTAAAGTCCGTATGACAGGTTAGAGTACACGTTTCACCCAGACCTAGTGAACGCGATCATATTTCTGATTTTACTACTCATTTTGCCAGTTCGACCCCAGTTTGTCCATTCCCGTAAAGTATATAATTGTTACTTCCTGGTTGGACATGGGCAGTAAACATGACATAGGTAATTCTACAACTGTAGCCTAGCAACCATGCTGTAAACAAGGGCTAAACTCCACATAAATTACGCTGCAGTTATGATTTGACAAACACCTTTATTTTGTTGAACGATCGTTTAAACTGTCAGAACATTGGGATCAGTTTCGTGTTTACTTCATTATAATTTCAATTCAACTTTCATTTTTAACATTTATTTTTCAAAACGTCTTCACAAACTGCAGCTTAACGGAAGTAAAACTGTGATAAACGTTTACCACAGGTGTCACATGGGCTTTAACTCTCTCAATAGGAACACTGCCTAGACAAATACAACGCTCAAATTAGCTTGAAAACGGTTTGAAAATATTAAATCTGCACTGTGTAACTTTTCTAGTCGGGGGTCCGTCACTCTGCTTTTCTCTCTGGATGTTATCGCTTTGCCTGGAATGTTCCACAGTATGGCATTAAACATACAGGTGGTTTTATTTCCAACACGCATTCTTACTGATTTGACTTGTAACTTGGATTGGTGGTTTTCCCCGCTTGTCTCCATGGAGATGGATGATTCCAATGCCATACTGTGGAACATTCCAGCTCACACTACTGGTACTTTGAATGCTATTAGTACAATTACTATTTCTCCGTCCTTTCTTCCAAAACACACAGATTTTTTTTTACATTTTTACAAGTGTTGCATAAAATGAATGTTCAACTTCATTTTTGTGTAGTCATTTTTTAAATTTATTTTAACAGTAATTGCGAAATTCAAAATTCGCCATGTTTATTCCCTTTGCTTGCTCTGTTGCTCTATTTCAGAGTTGAGAAGGTGTTTTTGACCAATCTTTTGAATTCTTGATGGAAACTAAATTATTTAAAATCAACAAAACACTTTCCTTTCACTTTTATAAAAATGTGCAGAATTTTTTTATTTTTTTTTTTAAGTCCAAAGTACACCATCTTTTCTGTACTAAGCTCAAAATTTTCCCCCCAAAAAAGTGTCTTCCCTAGTTTCTTTCTCGCTGGATAAATAATTCTCTTTCATTAAAACTGCAGCCGCTTTTCTTCAGCGATGAACTCACAGCGTCTTCATTGCGGCATTCATTTCCCTCTTAATAAAAGGTTTCACAGATATTAGCTTTCCTCACCGCCGCTCCTTTCACAAACAATCGTAACCCACATTAAACATACGGCAGCGCGCGCCGTTCACTGCGTAACTGAGAGCGCCCGCGCGGTCGTGTGGAAAAGACGCATTTGTCAAGCCGCCGTCGAGTCGCGCGGTCTCGGGAACGTTGAGCCTCCTCCACACTCCCACTCGCTTCTGCTGCTCCTGCATCACAGAGCCGATTAAAAAAAATAAAACTCAAATTAACAAGTAAACAGCATGAAAGCGACGTGCGCGGCGAGGTGATACTGAAAGCGTGCAACGACTGAAAGCGCTCGTTTGTAGAATCACCGGAAAGATTGTATTTCAAAATTTCGCACACGTGACCCCGTCTGCGTCCCCGGATACGAGGTAAACACACGCTCAAATCGAATATTGCTCTCACTGATAAGACCTGGCGCGTGTACCTGCCGGCCATTTGGGCTTCGATTTGAAACGGCAAATAGAAAATTGGGAAAGTCGTCGTGTCCCAATCTCGAAATGAAATTGGAAATGGTGAAATTAAAAAAGAAACTAGTCGTCATTCAATTTCACACTGCAAATCAAAAAGTCAATTAAAAAGCTCATTTCTTTGCTATTAGGTCATGTTTTCGACTCAAAATCCGCTGTCTGCGACGAGGGGCAGCGGCAGGCGTCCGCGCGCGGATGGGGGCCGGTAAACAGCCCCGGTGTGTTTACCGCTCTGCCTCTGACCGCTCGCAGTGTTAAACAGGACGTTTACAAGCGTCGCCACGATCTCATGCCCACACCAGCACTGGACCCGGTCTGTGTGGCCCCCGGGGAGCACAGTTTAACCTTCTGGGTTCTGCACCACGAGGTAAAAACACAGTCCAATGCAGGGGTGTCCAAACGATGACCGGGGGGCCCTCAGACTTACCAGATTACCATACGCAGTGCATTTGACTGTAAGTTGGAAAGTTCTCTACCATCATAACCTTCCTAACGAACGTCTTGGTGTGAAACCTACTTGTTGTGGTGGCTCGGTTCACTTTATTGACAAGCGTGACAAATGTGCGGCCTTCAATCGTCTTCTGCTTCGTCTTCAGTAGTGTCCAAACCCCTGGCCTAGTGGCAAAGTGCACATTCTGAATAAAAACCTTTTTCTTTTTTTTTTTTACTTTCTGATGTTGCGTTTTAAAACCAAAATGAGCTACATAACCTAGAAAAAATAAATATTGAGTAAAAAGTATTTTGCTACAACTGCTGCTGCTGCTTTTATAATACTTTATATAATCTTCAATTCAATGTCTAAAGTAGAAGTATAAATATTGAGGAAACTGTACTGTGTCTCTACCACTGCGACTGCGACATTGCTACTATTTCTACTTTTACTTGTAATAATGCAAAAGAATAAAACTACCCAAACCAAAGGCAATAAACTAGAAGCTAATGTTCTCAATAAATAAAATAAAAAGGGTCATAGATGTACACATTGGCAGCAGAACAGTGTGGGACACGATCTTTCAAAGTTGTTTTACTCGAGTAGGCTGTCCACCATCCGTCCGTCTTCATCCTAATTACAATGAGATTACGTTAGCATCATTACAACCGTCCCTGGAATCAAACGGAAAACACAAGGGTTTAAACTAGCCCCCTACATCTCTGCTGCGTTGCACAAACCAAACATGTATCAGGTAATCCCTCTTAAGTCCACTCAGCCTTCACTATCTGAGCAAGTACACAAACACAAGCTAATTACTCTGACCCTGGCTTCAGAGAGGGAAGAGAGGCCCTCCACAGAGATCCAGGACTACCAGGGTCTTTATCTGGGACGGTCAGTTGATGACGTGTCAAGAGAATGTAAGACGTTTCCCCAGACCCAATACTGTATGCCAATCAATCTTCTTCTTCGTTTTATCTCATGCTCCAGTTCATTTCAGCCGTTCCATGTCAGAGTAGGCTCCAACTGTTGTGTTAATGATCACATTTTAATGATGATTACAGTTATTTCTCCAATGAATTAAAAGAATCATGTAGAAAGCTGCTCGTCTAAGATGAATGGGCTTTTAAAACGTGAACGTTCATGTGACCTCCTGTAAATGTATAGGCCAGTGGTTCTCAGGTATACATTTGGGCAAAAGCAGGTCTAAAAGGACTAAAGCAGGTCTAAAAGGAGACTAAAGCAGGTCTAAAAGGAGACTAAAGCAGGTTAAATGAGACTAAAGCAGGTTTAAATGAGACTAAAGCAGGTTTAAATGAGACTAAAGCCGGAATCAGAATCAGAAAGAGTTTATTGCCATTGTCAATGAACAAAATTCACAAAACATAGGAACTTGTCTCGGCCTTAAGGTGCAACATAAAACACTGAGCAATAATAAAACAACATATATTCAATCAAAAAAGGGCATGCATTAAGAAACAATTTAAAATTACTATACAATAAAAATAAAAATAGGCATTTCTATGTACACAAGTTTACAGTTATGTTTAAAGTTTGAGTGCAGAAAGTGACAGTGCAGTGAGTGGTTGAATATTGCAGTTAAAGTGACAGGTGTTTTGAAGTGTTCATGAGTCCAACGGCAGAGGGAAAGAAACTATTCTTGTGGTTCTGGTCCATCCGGACCAGAACCTCCTGCCTGAGGGGAGTGGTTCCCCTCAGGCATGAGTCTAAAGCAGGTTAAATGAGTCTAAAGCAGCTTTTAATGAGACAAAATCAGTTTTAAATGAGACAAAAGCAGGTTTAAATGAGACAAAATCAGTTTTAAATGTGTCAAAAGCAGGTTTAAATGAGACAAAATCAGTTTTAAATGAGACTCAAAGCAGGTTTAAATGAGACTAAAGCAGGTTTTTAAATGAGACAAAGCAGGTTTAAATGAGACTAAAGCAGGTTTAAATGAGACAAAAGCAGGTTTAAATGAGACAAAAGCAGGTTTAAATGAGACTAAAAGCAGGTTTAAATAAATGAGACTAAAGCAGGTTTAAATGAGACAAAGCAGTTTAAATGAGACTAAATCAGTTTTAAAATGGTCAAAAGCAGGTTTAAATGAGACTAAAGCAGGTTTAAATGAGACTAAAGCAGGTAAGCAGTTTAAATGAGACTAAAGAGTTAAAGCAGCAGCTCAAACAGTTCAAGTATCTAGTCCTATAACAGTCTCAATCTTCATGGTCAGTCACATTGTAAATAAAGTGACTGTAAAGCTGTTCGATGGATCCGGTATGGTGCAGAATCCCCCGATATCTGGTTTCAAACAATCATGATAATTCTGATCGTTTTCCTCGACCAAGTGAAACTGCCTCCATTGTGGCTATTCATTTTTTTTAAAATTCTCATTCCAACAAGAATAACAATTTGGCACATCATTCCATCGTAAAAGCGCTCATTATATATTTTAGTCACTTGCCGCTCTCTGCTGTGTTGCAAGGTCAAAGGTTAATCTCCTCTTGTATCCAAACCATCTCCCAGTTACGACGTGAGGGGGCATTCGTGTAAACAAAAAAACAAAAAAATCAACAAAACGTGACAATTGGTATTTACAACAAGTCCCGTCGCACATGAAGGAAGCATGGTCTGTTTTTTTTCATATTAATTATGAAATATTCAAGGTGCTACTTTTGTTTTTAACTAATTTTGCTTGTTTTCCCTGAAGATTTGACACGCTCCAGTCGTCCCCATGCAATTTACCCCAGAACTTCTTATCTCTCTTTTATTTATTTTTCCGGTCATACGTTTTAACAGCGAAAAGTTAATTTAAAACCCAAAGGTGTGTTACTTGTTTTTTTAATCGCGTGCATGTCTCTCTTCTTTACAGCCGTCTGTCTTTTCGGCGGGAGGGAGCTGGTGGAGGGTGATCGCAAAGCCGTGAGGGACTCGTCTGGCAGGTGCCTGCTGTTTGAATGCCGGGTAAGTTAACACGTTTGCGTTAATTGGCAAAGGTATTCTGCACCCAATGTCGCCATATCCTCGGAGACTGAATATGAAATGTCAAGAATAACATTTGTCTAATTTGCTGGCTTTTATAATTAAATCCGGTGCCTGGGTGGTTGGCTGGTGCTTCTTCCTTTCAGAAAAGAGACCTTAGAGAGACAAGACAAAGGATTTTATGGGATTTGCTCCTGAAAGTGGAGACAGTGGAACGATTGTATTTCAAATTTCATAAACATGACCTATCTGTGTCCCCAGGTACGAGGTAAACATGTTCAATGAAATCTAAATTTAGTTTATTCTATATATCCTAATGTCTATAGTCAGATTTTGATACAATACAACAGAAATGTGTCAAAACATGTCTTTAAACGTTTTAGTCAGACAAATATGAAATGTCTCTTAAAAGAAGTGCAGAAATATCTCCCTTATTCATCTTCTACCGCTGTGACTGGCGCCCCTCCCAGTGACTTTGGGCCTCAGGCGGGGTTCAGTCTGGACAGGGGCTCGTCGCAGGGTTAACACAGAGACACAGGCAACCGCTCACTCTCACATTCATTCACTAGAGCTTCCCATTGACCTCGCACATGCTTGAGAACCCGGAGAGAACAACACGGGAAGAGCACGCAGACTCCACCCAGGGAGATCATGTGATGTTGGTCTGGCCTGGGAATGGAACCCACGATTCGGGAGCTCTGACCGCTCTGCCTAGTGCGCCTTTGAAGTTCATAACACGACTCTTTCTGTTGAATTTTTTTCACTCTAAATGATATACTTAATGTTCAGATTTAGCTTATGTTTAAAACAGCATTCACAATATTATCTGGATTTCGATATATATTGCCCACCTGTATTTGAAATCACATATTGCTCATCTGCCCTGGTCCATGTACCTGCCGGCCATTTCATTTTTGTTTTGAAATGGAAAATAGAAAATTGGGGGGAAAAAAGCACTCGTTTCCCATTTCCCAATCTCAAAATTAAAATAGAAAATAGTGAAACTCGACTGTAAATCAATTAAAAAGCACATTTCTTTTCTGTCAGACTATTTTTTTTTCTGGTAGAGCGACTCCGTGACAAGGCAGCAGCAGCCAAGAATACAATGTATGTATAATTTGGTGAGACTTATAAGGAAATCTGGTGACTGAGTATTTGGTTCTCCTTCCTTTCAGCGAAAAGGTGTTTTATTTGTTGGCATTTAGTCCTTAAAGTGGACATATTATGCATTATTGTTGCTTTTAGTCACATTGGGATTAGTATGTCACAACATTCAACATTCGGGGGGGAAAAAATACCTGTGACGCAAAACATTTTGACAAAATTCAAACAGAGTGCTTTGTGTGGCTCAGAGAAGACAAGCTTGCAAACATAATTAAAGTATGTTTGAAGCTGAATACAACTCCAGGTATGTTTTTGATGAGTGGACAACAATATAACAGAACAAAAAGCAAAAAAAAGTACATTTTCAATCATCGTATGTGTTTTTTTTTAATTGTGTTTCAAACTCCTACTCACAAAACAAACAATTCCCTGTTGTGTTGAAAATAAAACTGATCCTTTCAAAAATGTAGACGCTTGACAAATACATACGCCTTTGTTTTTCCATACCAGCCTTTGAAATGTTGCCGTTGCATTATTTTCCACTTGCCATAATCTCCCTCATCTGTCATGTTCACGCCTTTTGTGTGTAACTTGAGGTAATTGTCCAAACCCGCCTAATTGAATTCCTGTTTGCGTATCGCCGCGCCGCACCTGTCAATCATGGGACCCGAGCAAAGTCTCCCGGACAAATCAGCTGATCCCAAAGTGGCCACAAATGTGATTAATTAAGGCATTATTCCAAAGCGTTTGCCTTTGTGTGTCCGCTGCAGCAGATGTGACGACGGTAATTCACTCGATGGCGTTACGTTTGATGGGCGCAATCAATCTCCCCAAGTGATATTAAGTTTTTAATTATCAGACGTTGTGTCAAATCCACACGCTTTTCACCCGGTTTGCCTTGTGTAATGGTGGAACCTCTCCTCCTTACCATTTGAAGATGTACGATGTAAGTTTGGCGGCCGATTAATCAGTCCATGGTGTCTTAGTCGACCATATTTTTCATTAGTTGACCAATTATCTTATTGGGATTATAAAGATTTGAATGGGCCACAGCAGGGAGGAGATGGCTTGTAGTTAGTTAGTTTGAAATGTGGGAGTGAATTGTCAGTTCAAGCTGATATATTACAGACAAATACACTGTTTACTAGTAGTTATCTATAATAGTTTTGAGATCTTTTTTCCAGCACACCCCCCCTTTATTAGATTAATCAATGTACAGAGCATGTTTTTTAGTGGACCAAGATTGATTTAAGTCGACTACATCCCTAGTGGTATACAAGCTCTTTCAGGTGGTCCTTGGATTCCTCTGCTGTCCAAATATTCGCTGAATTTAGTCATTTTAATACACATTTTTGTCCCAGGTTTGGGTTAGTCGTTATATTAACTACTATAGCAAATTGTCTAGTCCCCATTTAAAACTTGTTCCGTCTAAGTTTAGCTCTAAAATTGTCTAGTTTAGATCAGGAGGTGGTGCTCGGGAGGCCAAATAGTTCCTTTGGTGGTGTGAACAGTTTCAGAACTGCTCCACGTAACAGCAATACAATCACTGGTGTTTAATTTATGGACTGGAGCAAATTAATAACGACAACTTAAGCTATATTATCATAATTACGGAACGGTTATAGTTGCTGTGCGTATGACGTTGAAATCCCCACCTGATTATCATAATTTTTTTCAACGCCATTTCCCTGTTTCATCAAATAAGCTTACATAAATAAACATACAAATAAGCAAATCACTTACTTCTGATACAAACGCTGTCCCACTTTTCCACTCCCCACCACCACAATAGCACCGGTGCTGTCAGCCGCCGCCCCGCGCCTCTCGTTAGCCTCCTCTGTGTTGGGACATCTGCGTTTGCTCGGCTCTCCACACCTGTCGCGCCCGCCGTAGCTCAGCGGCGCCCCGGTTTGATCAAAGACGGAGGGCAGGGCAAGCGCGTCACTCAGCCCTCAGCTTCAGACGCCCCCATGTTTCCCCCTGACAGGCGCTCGTCACCGGCTCTGATCCCCGCCGCGGTGATGAGGAAGTGCGGCGAGGAGGATGTAGGGGGGAGGGGTGGTGGTGGGCAACAACAAGAAAACTGCGGAGAAAGTTCTGTTGTTTAGAAGTGGTGGAGTTTTCCGCTGACAAGAGAATAACGTTGCACTTTTCCCGGAGAAACTTTGCGGTCGCTCACTGCTCCTGACAGTTTGGCCCAGATGCACTGAATGAAAGATGGGTGTGATGCAGAGGACTACTTTTCTTAGAGACGATAACGTTAGCCTAATGTAGCACCATGCAATTAATACCATTTCGATCAAGTAAGAATTCAATCGTTCCAATGATCAGCTTGACTTTTCTTATCGGAGGTCTACGGCCAATGGTCTTGTCAGTAAAAGCATGTGTTTTAGAGCATAGTTCAGACTTTCGAGGAAGAAATGTGATTCTATTTGGATTTAAGTTACACTGATTAAAAGTCTGACTTGTTTGTATATCCATGTACAATTAAGAACTATTTGAAATTGAATTGAATCAAGTTGATCGATTGCGAGAAGAAACCAAACGTTTTTCAATAAAACCATCTCAAGAAATGCTAAATATATAATATGGTTGAAAGTATTACCGTGTGTAGATTAAAATCAAATTTAGATTTCACCGCTAATAATTGTATTTCTTGATTGCAACAATACAAAATGATCTTCTCTCTTAGGTTTGTCAAATTATGTCCAAAAAGCAGTCTGCAAAAAAAAAATCTTGTATGTCCTCAGTAAGCATGGGACAATGTTGAAATGTGTCACGATTACCAAAAATAATCGTCCCAAAAATTATTTAAAATGTCGCTGATAAAGACATTAATGAATACGGTCTGTGTTCAAACAACTTGTATGTAGATTTATATTTGTTACAAGTGAAAACAACAACAATCTGGAAGAGAACGTAATGGATAAGAAGTTTTTTTCAGCACAATCTGGTGACAAAATGGCGATCATCTCTTGACGATTATACAAAATGTTGCATGAACGATTATTGTGTACCCGTTTCATCGCGATAATATTGTTTATTGTCCCGTCCCTAGTCCTCAGCATGTGACAGCGAATAACATCCCAAGTTCAGTTGAGATTTTATTGCCATTTTCGCACCAGTATAGGACCACAAATTACAGCTGCAACATTTTAAACCTCGACATTTTGATTAAAAAACATAGCTCATTTTTGTGTGTGTATTTTTTGTAAAGTTCATTTACATCTTAAGTGAAATCTCCATAAATGATTGAAAAGTCGCGTCCTTGCCCAGCTCTGTTTGGCGTTAATGACTCTAGATTATCCCCAGTCAGCGCAGCCCAAATGAGATCGTTAGAGAGACGCACCAAAGGCATGCTGGGAAATGAAGCCGCCTAATATGGTTTGAGACTGAACACACACACAAGCGGCGATTGATTCCCGTGTTTGGGTAATAAAGCCACTCTGTGAAACATTAATGTAAAGCACTGCAGGTACGTGAATGAGCAAAGAGTGGATACTAAAATATACAATGAGCAGTGAGTAATTGGCCTGTAACAAAAACAATACGAGGCGTTAATGACTTTCTAGACTGTTTTTGAAGAAGGGCTCGCGGGCCATAATACTGTCACTCGATTCACTGTTTTTAAAATGAACGTCCAAAAAGAAAATCCACAAATGTTGAACCTGTTTTCGGCTTCACAAATTGATCATGTTAATCGTCCTTTCGACGACGACAAACAACGCTGCCTTTTGTGATAATGAACAATGACACCAAGTTTGTGAAAAAAAAACATTTCACATTTAACATTTTGTGCCAGTCTTGGTTTCATGTTGCGATGCGGGATGGGCCCAGTAATTACAGAGATACTGTATTTGTTTATCGTCAGCTTTTGTGATTGAATAAAGACCGCTCTTATTGGTAGGTTAAGACAGTACAATTCTGAAACCAAGCGTTAAGCGAGTCTATATAAAGTGGAGTCAATTCGAGACTTTGAGAAGAGTTTTAGGTCCTGTTTGGAGATTTGAATTGCCAATACAAACTTGACCTGTATGAAAAGGAAAAATCATAAGTTATAGTAGATTTTATTGTGAGTTGTATGTTTTTTTTGTGTGTCTTGTGGACGGGTTTGGGCACTTTTGATGGTTCTTCTGACACTTTTAAGACCGTTTAAACATGTTGTAATGGTTTTCCCTTTCCATTTACCCACTCAAAGTTGTGTAATATTAGTGTGATTGAGTAATAATATTAGGCACGTTTGAGTAATCTTTACTTTGATTGGTCATGCACGCAAGTTTCAGCAGCGTCGCGGAGCCATTTTTGGCCCAAATTAACAAAAAAAAATCCACTTACGAGGCCGTCAGCATGATCCGGCACGTTGTGATGACATTTACTTTGAAGTAGCGTGAAGGCGCAGCCGGAAAACAGTGCTACAGTTTTCAACCGTGGACTTGTTCCTTTTAAGTAGCTTCAGATCGATATTGCGATCACCGATTATAACAATGTAGCAGTCAACAGCGTACGTCGTCTTCAACGCGCATTTGCTCTGGTCTTTTCAGGACAAGACGATGCATCGAGTGGTTCCCAGTGAGCCCTGTCCTGAACTCAGCTGCCCCGAGTCCGAGCAGATCGCCCTGAGCGACCGCTGCTGCAAAGTCTGTCGAGGTGAGGATCACGACAAAACGGGTACAAAGTTTTAGAGTAGAATACCGGCTTTATGCTTTATCCTTTATCCGCAGAAGGCCTAATTAGCGGTGGAACTTTTAACTTTATTTACGCTGCGAATTAAAAAAAGACGCCGGACAGAAATAAAATCAATGTAGCTTTGTGTAAAATCATCAAAACAGGGGTTAAGTAAAGGTTATATTTTGAAGCGTTGGCTCCTCTGCTGCCTGCGGAGTGCTCTGAGCTCTGACACTGACATAACCTTTAACTGCTCAGCACGAGTCATACTCTCCAGTCGCCTTTCCGCCTCTTACCTTCCTGCCTTCTCTCTCTCCTTCTCTCTCTCCTTCTCTCTCATTTCCTCTCCTCCAGCCCATCTTTGTGTCTCTCTCCTCCTCTTTTCTCCTCTCACTCCTTCGCTCCACTTCATCACTGTGATTCCTTAATTTGAGTCAGAACCAAGTTTCCTGTCGAAATTCAACCCACGCAGATTGAATTTTGCTTCTGGGCAATCAGAACAAACGCCGTTCACTTATTACGGCAACACATACCCAGACAAAAAGTACGTCTTAATGTTGCTGATTTCTGTACTACTTTTTGAACATATTTTTATATTTTTGGGGGGGGAAAAAAAAACATTTAACTGCTGATAAACCTGCACAGAAAAATTGACTTGAGTAAAAAAGAAAAAAGAATAAACGACTGGCAAATAACATTTTTAACCGTTTATGGCGAGTAAAATAATGAAAATGTTGGCAGGTTTATGGACTAGAGTGACACAAATTCAGTAAATGATGGAAATTGGAGACTTTCACCAAATTAATTTATTTGATTAAGACATGTAAAATACTTCTGTAATCACACAACACATCATTAAATATTACAACAAGTCAGTTTTACCTCAGTGTTTTCCTGCGCTGATCTGTTTGCTCGGGTTTATTCGCAGTTAAATCTTGCGCTTTCACAAATGTTGGGCTCACGTTCAATTTGAAATATACATGTTTAAAGATAGAAGAAATTGATAGTCGATAGTCGATGTAGTTTGTCGGTTGTATGCGTTACCGTAGTGAGTTAGCAGCGCTTTTTGCTGCATTAAAACATATATATTGCAAATGACATTCCTCTATGAAGCATCCGTCTCACTTCTCCACCTCTCGCTTCTCAAACCTCTCCCTCTCCTCTGTATTTATTGAGTTGGTCCATCCCTTTTTGTGAGGGGGTCCTAGAGCACATGGCTGGCTGTTACAGGAACAATATCACAACACATCATACAGCAAACACATAACAATAAACACACAACAATTGCCCTGCTCTGCACACCCCTGTTACCCAAATATCCTCACATTTTAGTAGTAACATAGGTTATTTTACATTGGATTATCATTATATGTCACTGTCCTATGCAGCATTTTACACAATTCATACACGTCTATTTGGTATTTGGTAATACAACTTCTGATACGTAGTAGAAATACACACATAGTAGAGATATGCTGAACATAGTAATAATTAATGTACTACATCAATAGCGCGCAAGACGTGTTTAAATAGGAGTATAGCAAAGGTTTATATATACAATTGTAATGTTATAGAAAGAAGATGAGCTGGCAGGTTATTCCAGTCCGAAGGAGCGTTAAAAAAACAAAAGGCCTAAGGAATTCGACAGAAAGAATGGAGATGTTAAATTTCTGCGAGCACGTACTGCGTCTAACCTTTGTCCCTCTACCGCCCCACTGCAGGTCACGACTTCTGCTCGGAGGGCCATGGCTGCGTGGAGCACTCTGACTGTGTGAATCTGGAGGCGGGGGACTGCTGCGTCTGCAAAGATGGCTTCCGACCGCTGAGGGACGACAACGCCTACTGTGAAGGTAACTGCGCTGCCAAAGGATCCGCACGTCTAGTTTGTTTGCCTTGCACGGTGGATACGACTGCTGGATGCACTCCTACTTGGACACGCATAACAAAAACTAAAGGAAGGAACTAAACCAACGACAAACTACATTAAAACGAGCGTAAGGTACAAGAATGTTACTTTCCACCGCTTCAGGGTTTTTAGAGAGACTTCTAAATGAGACGCCAAGGCCTGGACCCACGCCAGATGTGAGTGTGAACGCAGTGATGTTGGAGAGGATCCTTGTGATTTAATTTGATTGTTGCTATGTAATTAATAATGCGCGTTGAACTGGATGGGGCGCAGCTTGAGTATGAGCGAACTCGCGCTTTTGTATTGACTATTAACTGCACAATAGTAACACTGCAGAACTTTTGAAGGCCCATAGATTATAAGCAATGTGGGGAAAATGGTGGCAATGGTGGCAATGTATGGAGATGTACATTACGCCCAATGATTAATTATTTTTTCTTTCAGATTTATAAACAAAAATACATACAGAACACAACACAAAACACAAAACAACCAAAGAGAACAAAATCAAAAGAAAACACAAAAAAGATTTCAACTTAACATAAACCCAAACAAATTCATGGCCTATTTAAATTAAATTAAGAGTCCCATTTGATCCAAAGTCGGTCAAATTTGTCTATTTCTATATTAAGTCTGAATGTCATTTTTTCCATCTGTCTAATATCCGTCACAATGTCCTTGATCGTTGGTGATGTTTGTGTCATCCATTTCTTTGTGATGGCCTTTTTCCTGCTGCCAAAAGTACATTCCAAAGGTATCCATTTATTGTGTCCATGGCAGGAGTTTTGAGGCCCAAGTACATAGTTTTAAAGTTCAGAGGGATGGAAATGTCAAGAATAGTCTGCAGTGCATTATTAATGTCAGTCCAATAACTCCGAACGACAGGACAATCCCAGAACACATGATAGTGGTTTGCCTCCTGGCTGCCACATCCTCTCCAACAGTCTGCGTTTCCCCGTGAGTAGCGGGCACTTTGACATGGGGTTATAAAGAAGAGAGACACATTTTTCCAACTGAATTCCCTCCAAACATGTGATTTTGTGGTTTTCCAATGAGATGTTCATATACTTTCCCACTCTTCATCATCCAGAACAAAGTGACCCTCTCTTTCCCATTTACCCTTGATGTAATCAGTAGAGTGAGTGTCCAAATTGTTAATACATTTATAAAAATTTAGATATGAATCCCCTTGAAAGTTCCGATTTATATGCTTTAATGCATGCTTTAATGTGCTTTAATGAATATTTCAGTCAAAAGGCTATGATGGTCTTCATGCTCCTTGATTTCTTGGTTATAATAACTCCTTATTTGTAAATGCCTATAAAATTCCTGTTTCTCTAAACCAAAGGATTCTTTCACCTCATCAAAGCTCTTCAGATTGACCTTTATACCTTTTGTTGTGCGGACTTTAAATCTTGAGTCTGTGCTGTGTGTGAATTTGGATCGTAAGCCAAACCAATTTAAGATTTTAATATTTTTGTTTAGTTTTTATGTCAGCTCCCCTCCATGTTGTAAGAACAGACCCCCCCCCCCCCCCAAATGACTCAACCACCTGTCATCTGCTAGTAAGGCCTGTACAAGAACCCCCGGCACAACAGCAATCTCAATATTCTTCCATTGAGCTTCATATTCTGGGTCACACCAGCACAGCAACTCTCTGATCTGAGCTGAAATCAAGTATTTTTTCAAAGAAGGTAAACCCTCAGCCCCCTTTTTCTTTTAATAATTGTGAGGTTTTGAATTGGATGCAGGTTTTTTTTCCCCTGCCATATGAATCCTGAGATTGCTTTATTCCACTCATCAAACGGCCTGTTGGGGATGGAAACTGGGAGAATCTAGAACAGATGGAGAAACTTGGGCAAAACATAGATTTTTATAGTTTCAATCCTTTGACTTAGACTTAAGTATGGGATAAGGCTCCATTTTTCAAGATCTTTTTTTATAGTAAAAAGTGGGGTATAATTTTTCTCCATAATTGTTGATAGGTCTCTATGGAGGACCACACCTAAATATCTAAGAGATTCCATTTGCTATTTAAATGGGTAAGTCTTTTTAAAGGTCAGAGGGGCATGCCAGTAAGAGAGGATTTCAGTCTTTTGTACATTTAATTTGTGTCCAGACATTGGACCAACTTCTTGAAGAAAATGCATTACACTGGGTATGGAAATGTCTGGTTTGGTCAAATACAATAGGCAATTTTATGCTCCATCCCATCAATTGTAACACCGTGAATTGTTTTTGTTTGTCTAATAAATTGGGCCAATGGTTCCAAATACAAAGCAAACAGGAGGGGGGACGAGGCGCAGCCCTGCCTGACCCCTCTTTCCAGAGTCAGTGGACCTGTCAGATGACCATTGATTTTTATTCTTGATGTTGGACAGTCGTAAAAAGCCCCAATATTTTTATAATTAGATCATCGATTTGAATTTTTTTTAGCAATTTAAATGGGTATGGCCTGTTAACAGAATCAAAATCTTCTTCAGTGTCCAGATTTATTATTACTGCTCTATTTTGTTGTTTTTGTACTTGACTCATTATGTCTAAGGATCGTCTTATGTTGTCTTGTGTTTGTCATTTGGTAATAAAATCCTGTCTGATCATTGTGGATTAAGATTGGGAGTATTTTTTTCCATTCTTTTGGGCATAATTGAGGTGTAGATACGATAGTCCACATTCAGAATAGAAATGTGTCTGTATGAGGCACATTCCAGTCGGTCATTCCCGTCTTTAGGTATTAAGGATATGATGGAGTTTCTTTAAGTGCCCTGAGATGTAGTATTCTTTAATCTTTTGATTGCGCCTTGTATTTCCAAAACTGTTATTTCAGCTCCTAATTTTTTATTATGTTCTTCTGACATAACAGGCAGATTGAAGGTGTCCAGAAAGGAGTTTATATCATCATATCTGTCGTCTGGAATTTTTCAAAAAAAAAAATCTTAAAAGGATAAAAGGATTCAAATGCTGATTGCATTTGGTCTTGTTTGGATAAGATTACATCACTTTGCCTGTCCCGTATTTACATTTTTTTTCGTTCAGCTTGTTGTTTTTTAAATTTCCAAGATAGTCATTTTGAAATGTTGGATCCACTCTCATAATATTTGATTGGTATACTTTGTTTGGTAAAGAGCATTTTCTTAACTATTTCCTGTGAAGCCACATCATTTATTTCTCCTCTTATCTTTTAATTTTTTTGTAGCATTTTAGGATACGCCTTTTTGCCCTGGTTTTTCTCCAACATTCCATTTTTTTCTTGCATATCATTTAGCTTTTTCTCGCTATGTTTCTTTTTTTGGGAAGCTATGGCTATAATTTGTCGTCTCAAGACTGCTTTGGAAGCATCTCAAAGGATGGTTCGGAGAAATTTTCACAGTATAATTTTCCTGCAGATCATTCTTAATGTTGTTGGACATCAAACAAGCTGGCATTGAACCTCCAAAGTGTTTTTTATCGTCTTTCCTCCAATTCCACAGAAATGTATAGATAGGCGCATGATCACTTAGGCCAGGCATGTCCAAACTACGGTCCGGGGGCCAAATGCGGCCCTCAGACCAATTTTTGTTGGCCCTCCTGCTTCCTGCTAAGTTGGTCCAAACAACAAAACGTAGCACTTTTTACTGTAAAATTGGAAAAATTCAAGCATTTTGATGTCATACCAACCTAATATTAATGTTCGAAGTCTTATTAAAGGTGTTGAGGCCCATCGAAACTATGTCAAAGGCAACATTTCAAATGATTCACTTCAATGTCGGGTTGTCTGTGGCCCTCTGCTCTGTATACATTTCAAAATGCGGCCCTCGGTGAAAAAAAGTTTGGACACCCCTGACTTAGGTCTATTGTGCCTATGTCTGGTTCAGTGATTTAAGATCTGTCTTCATTGAGAATATAAAAGTAGTCTATTCTGGAATAGAGTATATGTGGTTTTGAAAAATGTGTATACTGGCATGCCCTTGGGTTCATTTCCTCCCGAATGTCAGTAAATCCTATAGTCTTCAATAAGCGATGGAATTTCTTGTTAATTGTGTGTGTAATCCAGTGCCTCTTGAGTTCGACACGTCCAGTGTTGGCTGAATGCGAAGATTCCAATCACCTCCGCAAATTAGGGTTCCCGCAGAGTGGTTCACAATCAGGTCCATGACATCAGCATAGAAAGTGATATCACTCGCTGGTGGAGCATACACATTTAAAGAGTGAAAACCTTTCCATTGATATTCCTTTAACCAGTGCATATCTGCCTTCTTTATCCTCTGTTCAAACACTATTCGGTTTCAGATCAATATTGCAACACCCCTCTTATGTTTGCCTCTGTATGATGAATGATAGGATTGTTCTAACAGAATTTTGTTAGTTTTTGATGTTCAGTGTCATTCAAATGTGTCTCTTGTAAAAATATCATGTCTGTTCTTTCTCTTTTCATTTTTGTCAACATTTGTGTTCGTTTGATTGGGTTCAGTATGCCATTCACGCTGAAGGATGCTTGTAATACTTGCCATTGGGTCGAATATATTTTAATCTCTCTGGTCGAAAACAACGCACACAAGAAACCATAGAGACACCAGAGCAACTGAAAAGGTAAAAAAGAAAACAAAAGGGTTCATGCTGGAAACGGGCATCGAACCCAAAACCCGATCAAAGAATGATCGTAACAGGGAGGGAAGTTTGATTTATAAATTGTACAAAAAAGATTCAGTTGTAGTTATTCTGGACTCTGTTTAGAAATTCTCAATCTCATTTTACACCGACATGTTTCTAAGAATTTATTATATAAAGCAC
Organism: Chaenogobius annularis; assembly: GCA_015082035.1. NCBI lineage: Eukaryota > Metazoa > Chordata > Actinopteri > Gobiiformes > Gobiidae > Chaenogobius > Chaenogobius annularis. The sequence goes on from BJKM01000552.1 coordinate 240,929, forward strand.
ATTTAAAATCCACAATGGTGTTTGTACAAAGGCAGATTATAAAATATCATATTAAAACATACATGACATGTAAATACAAAGTAAATAACGCCTATAAAATGTTCTGCTCATCTTGTGTTAGAGAGCCTGTGTAAACAAAAAGGTTTTTTAACAAAGATTTAAAACTATTCAAGAGAATGGGCTGTTCTAGATGCCCTGAGGAAGACTATTCCAGAGTCTGGGATCCGCAACTGTAAAAGCGCGGCCCCTCTGGTTTTTAACCATGACCTCAGAACATCCAAGGTCATCAGATTTTGCTGGATCTCAAAATGCTCATTAGGATTGTACTTCCCAATCCTAGGGCCCCCCCCCAAAAAAAAACTCTCACAGGCTCTCCTGACACCAATCCTCAGAGAGATGAACTGGATACTATAACATCCCGGTCTCCACCACGTCCCCTGCTGCACATCTGCACCTATGCCTTCAATTTCCCAGATGTGAGTTTTAGTCACAGGAGTTTATGCACTAAAGCAGACGCGCCAACATGGGGCATAAAGTAGTCTGATGTTAAAAACTAAAAAAATCAGATCATTAGTCTCTTCAAATTAACAGAAAAGTATCAACCATGTGACCACAACCCGAACTCGCATGCCCACGCTGGTGGCTCCATCTGTACTGCTCATTTCTCTGTGTTTTGATTCCTCCTTAAGAGTACACTCTGCTTCTCCCGGTGTTCTGAGCAAGTGTTTTTTACCTTCAAAAGTCACCAGAAGAGAGTCGCGGGGAAAGAGAATCCATGTCTCAGTTTTCTCTTCACTGAGCTCCTCACAGATGTGGTGGAACTTTTGCGCGTTAGTTGGCGAACCTCTCGGTATGGAACATCTGGAGCAAAGAAGACACGCTTGCCTTTGTACTGGAGTCTCTCTTTAACCCTTGCAGCCTTCAGGACGTGTTCCTTCACACAGATCTGTTAAAGAAAACTCATAATCAGAGGCCTTGTGGTTATTCAGCTGCTGGTCTTGTTTGCCTATACGCGAATGTGCTCTTTCGGTTGTGATGGGAGGGACTTCAACTCCTGAAGTTAACAAGGAGCTATCAGGAACGATCTTCTCCAAGAAGCTTTCTGTGTCTTTCCTTCGCTCTCCTTCTTCTATGCCACAAGCCTGCAGGTAAGACGACGGGATCTGTCCCGTCCCTGCCTCCCTCTCCTGCCTCCTCTCCCGTGCTCCTCCCTTGCCTACCTCCACCCTTCTCCTCTCTACACTTCCAGTTCATCCCAGTGGCCTCACTCTCCTTGACTATCTCTCCCTCCTCCTCCATCTCCTCTCCTGCCTCCTCCTCCCTGCCTCCTCCCCCTTCTCCTCTCCTTCCTCCTTACCTCCTTCTCCTTGCCTCCTCCCTGCCTCCTCCCCTCTCCCTCCTTACCTCCTCTTTGCCTCTCCCCTTTCCTCTCCTCCTCTCTCCTTACCTCTCTCCCTGCTCCTCTCCCTCTCCTCTCTTACTCCTCTCCCGCTCCTCTCCTTGCCTCCTCTCCCTGCCCCTCTTGCTCTCTCCTTCCTCCTCTCTTACCTCCTCTCCTCCTCCTCTCCTCGTCCTCTGCTCCTTCCTCTCCCTGCGCACCCCCTCATCCTTGGCCTCCTCTCCTTGGGCCTGCCTACTCCCTCACTCCTCTCCTGCCTCCTCTCCCTGCCTCCTCTCCTTACTTCCTCCCTCCTGCCTCCTCCCCGCTTACCTCCTCTCCTGCTCCTCCCTGCCTACCTACTCCTTACCTCCTCTCCTGCCTCCTCTCCCTGCCTCCTCTCCTGCTACTTCCCCTCCGGCCTCCTCTCCTGACCTCCTCTCCTGGCCCTCCTCTCCCTGCCTCCTCTTCCTCTCCTCCTCTTCCCCTGCCCCTCCCTCCTCTCCCTCGCCTCACGTCTCCCTGCCTCCTCTCCTGCCTCCTCTCCCTAGCTCCTCTCCCTGCCTCCTCTCCTTTATTCCACCTCCCGTTTGCTCGCCTGCCTCCCCTGCCTCCTCTCATTAACCTCCTCTCCCTGCCTCCTCTCCTTACTTCCCCTCCCTGCCTCGTCTTCCTCTCCTCCTCTCCTTCTTCCCCTCCTCTGCTCTTCCTGCTCCTTCCCTACTCCCTCCCTGCCTCCTCTCCTACTTCCCCTCCCTACTCCTCTCCTTACCTCCTCTCCTGCCTCGTCTCCCTGCCTCCTCTCCTTACTTCCCCTCCCTGCCTCCTCTCCTTACTTCCCCTCCCTCCTTACTTCCCCCTCCCTGCCTCCTCTCCTGACTTCCCCTCCCTGCCTCCTCCTCTTCCTCTCAGAAGGGCTGCGGGACAGACTGCTGCTGCTGTGTGTCCTGCCTGTACTCATCCGTGACCTATCGATCCAGGACTTCTCTGAGGCATTATTTCGTTCACGTTTGAGTTTTCAGAAAAGTAATGACACCTGAGACGTGAATATACAGACAATGGACGCGACGGCGCGGGGGCCCGACGCTGCATTAGCTTTTTTCAAAACTTTCCGGAGCTGTTTCATTTTACTCATTTGAAAGACAGATTTAGTGCAAAATGCTGTAAACTCTCCATAAACAAACTCGCAGAGGACAGAAGAGTGTGTGCTTATTGTCCTCCATGAAGTATTGTGCGGGAGCTATTAGCATGAAGCGATGCTAACATACAAGTGGGGGATATAGAAAAAAATAATACACTAATATTCACACTTTTTTTTATCTTCATATTGATTGATCTCAATTTTCGATTCTGTTTTATTTGGTCTTTTCAAAAACTACATAAAAATTGTATTAATTATACAGACTCTTAATCTGTGCCATTTAATGAATAAAAAGCTAATAGCTACCTCCAATGTCTGACCTCTATTCTACACCAGCCAGAGGTTTGGCTGTGGACTGCTCGATTCAAAAACACCAGCCATATCATTGACTATTAGACGTGACTGAATTTCTCGTTCTTTCGATTAATTGCCCAGGAAGAAAAAACTGTTGTGTCAGCCACATGGGAGCTGTTACATCATTGCTTGCCACTGGAAGCAGAGTCATTGAAGTGTCACAGTCGTTGAAGTGTTGGTCTGTAAACACTCGTCCCCTGTGGAGAGTCACCTCAAAGTCACTACTGCAGGGGACGTGCACACCAGATTTTCAACAAATTTTCTTTCTTTCACACAATCATAAAAAACATCCCTCAAGCCACTAACTTCAAGCTTTTAGTAGAACATAGTAGCGTGCGGTGACTTTTGGTGTTCATCAATATTTAGTGAACATTTGCCCACATGCAAAAGTCAGTCTCGAACCACGCTCTCCCACGTGAAGGGCAAACTACTATATTTTACCTGTTTAAACCGCTGGATGGATTGAATAGTCTCACCTCACGGCTCAATTCATCACCACAAACAAGCACTCTATGTTATTATAAGACCGCCTGTTTCTCTAACTCGCGTCTAATCATTATAAACGTGAGCAGAGCCTCAGCTACAAACAAAGACTTGTCTCTAAAAGATCGTTATTAGGTCTGTTTGTTGAAACTTCGGCGCTGCTGTTGCGTCACTTCTCCTCTGCACATGCTCTGTAAGACACAACCTGCAAACATGCTTGATTCCCACACAGGTTTATTCAGCGTGCTTTGAGCATAGATCCATTGGGGTTTGAGGCTGGGGGGGTCCTCAAGAGCGCGTGTGCAGACCTCTAAAACAAACTGCTGTCCGCTCTGGTTCTAAAAGCTCACGTTAGAGCATGAACGAGCCTCTGAACACGGTCACAGACTGAGCCGCTGTGGGAGAAGAAGACCCAAGCTTCCTGCAGTGCTGCTCAGCGCTTGGATATATTTCGGGATCAGGTTTAAATCATCGGCCATTTTAGATTTTATAGGTCAATCACTGCTTTCCTTGATTGCCCTGACCGCACGCCACAGATAGAACACAGTCGTTTAAGGCATTTCTGACATTTGAACTTAAGGTTGAACTACTCATAGTTTTTAGACTTGAACAAACTGTTATGCATGTCCAACATTTGATAGAAGACTAGAAAATGAACTACATTTAGAATATGTCTGGTTTGAAGGTTTACATAGTAAGAAAAGAGAGAAAATGATGTTGCAGTGTTTGTGATTTGCTAATTGTGAGTGTTCAAAGTGCGATTTCAATTTGATTTGGAAATGTTTTACATAATAGCTATTTGGCAAATATAATTTTATGATAATATCTGCATTCTGATAAATGAAAGTCTATAACAGAGGTCACTAATACACTTTCACCAAGGTCCAGAAAATGTCTACAAACCAAACCTTCACTGCGTTTCTTTTATGCCACTTTTATCATATATTATAACGAGTATTATAGTAGGGCTAGCTATTTTTCACAATATACCAATTGATTATATTTCTCATCAAATAGTCTAATGAGGATATTAATATGAAATGTTTTATTGCTCTTTTAAAAGTTGATTTGAGGTAGAATATAAAGCTGACATGAGATGTTTGTTCTGATCAGAACATCACACACTGGACTCTGACTTTCCTCTGCACAAAACGTCCTGAATGCAGCGATGTGATTGGCTGATTGGGCGTTACATGCATAAACCTTTACATTCCTTTCATTGCTCCAAAGAACAGAAAAGTTAAGTGTTGCAAAGCACTTCTTTCTTATCCAGTTAGACTAAAACAGACATCACGATGATCTCCCGCACTGTTAAAGCGTTCTCACGCCGCGCTGTGATCTGACTCACGGTGATGCGGGCTCGTGGTGCGGGTCGGGCCGAGAAAGGATCGTTTCATAGCGGGGCGAGTTGGGGCGGCTCATAAAAGGCTGACAGTGGGTCTCGTGTCTCCCGCGGTGCATCTGCCTCTCTGCGTTTAGGCGGGTCTTGATTAATTTCCTCATCAGTCTCGTTTCTTCATGAACATGAGTCAGACTGTAATAGAACCCGCTCATCTCTAACGTGGGGAGGCTGCACTGCGCGTTCTCCGTGAACGAGGGGCTTACGTTTGGTGTCAGAGGTTCGGGTCCGGACAAGACGGCAGTATTAGTGACCTGGGGGTTTATACAGTCAGATTTTGGATGGAATTTTGTGAACTCAGCACTACTTTTCTCACTTGATTGATGTAATATTTACCACTGATATCCTCCCACTTAGTTAAATAACAGTTAAAACATATAAACCTGGATTCTGCACTTTAAATGAAAAGTATACTTACACTTTGTTATCAGTAAAGTCTTCCATTGTATGTTTTCTTGTCATTTCTGCAACACAAGCTGCTACACGACATAATAACTGTTTACTAAACGATGGAAATGCTGAATGGCTGTTTCGTTGTCTAATCCTTGTTTGCAGACTCTAATCCGCCATTGTTTGTGTCCAGAGAATAATTACTTTGCACAATCCATTATTTAGAGTCTTCTGTTGGTCTTTCACTCACTTTTGTCATTTTGTGACTTTAACTGAAGGTCCAGGCGTGTTTTTCAAATGATCCGTTTTTGGCTGGTTGGCGAGGTCAGAGCCACAGAAATGCAGCCACATGTCATGATCGTCTGCCCCAGGGCAACTGTGGCTACAGAGTGCGCGCAAGGAGTACATGCAGTATACAGTGTTTGAGAAGTAAGTTAGAGTTGAAATATTAGCTGCTGTTTTTATATGTTTGTGTTTACTTTTACTACTACATTAAAGGTGCACTGCGTAGCTTTTCTGGTGCTCGATGTAACATTTTCTGCTTGTTTCCGTGACGATGTTATTTTTGCCTGATATGTTGCTGTAAATCTTTTTTTATTGATCAAAAATACCTTGAAAAACACGCATTACTCACGGTGAGGGGCACACCTCTTCACAGACCTGACCTGTAACTTGGCCCGGTAGCGCCATCTGCTTGTCTCCGTGTGGATGGATAAGGTTAACGCCATACTCTGAAACGTTCCAGGCAAAACGATAACATCTCCATGGAGACGAACAGACGAAAAGTTAAGCTCGCCTATTTTCAGGTTGAAATTAAATTGTGAATAAAAATAATTGTTTTTATTGTTTTTAAATAAAGATAAATACACAAAAGTACATAGGAAAACAAAAAAGACAAATTAAATTATTAACCAAAATAAATACATCAGCCAACAAGAAACAAAAATAAGACAAACAAGAATAAAAAGTGTCTAGGATTCTAAATAAATGGATGAGGAGTTGCAAACAATTAAATAAATACTAAATCTAAACAGCAACAGAAAGAGTCAAATTAAATTAAAGTATTCCAACTATATATTCATTTTCCTTTTTCCATATGAATACAAGCAGTTATGCTAATGATATTTTGACGTTTTTTTGAATAAAGTTGTTGATTTATTCCCACGCTTTTCAGTGTTTTTTTAGGTTTTTTTGAGGGAATTTAGAAAAGTTGAGCTCTATAAGTTTGCAAAATGATACAAAATTCAAACTCGCTGAAAAACTAGGAAGCGTAAACATTGACGTGACATTAATTGACAGCTTTTGGGGCAGTTTAACCACAACCTCGTGTTGAAAAAAAACCCCAAAAAACCCCACGACTTGGTGGTGTGCGGTGCGATCCATCCCCGCGGCGGAGCGTCTGTCAAACGTGTCGTAAACAGCGTGTCCAAACGGCTGCAGCCTTGTGTTAATGAGGATCCGGCTTCAAAGGCATCGCAGTTCGTCAGGCGTCCGGCCAATTTACCTTCTCTTGATCTCTGACTCGCCGTGTGTGTGTGTGTGTGTGTGTGTGTGTTTGTGTGTGTGGGCTCCTGTCTGTGTGTGTGTCTGTGTGAGTGTGTGTGTAGATTAGCTATAAGGCGAAAACAGGGGCCAAAATAATGATGAAATATTGTCAATTCAAAATGGTTTGCTCCATGTAGAAGTAGGTGTAATCGTATGCTAACGATGGTATTGGTTGGTATCGGAGGATTTATCGGTATCGGTATCGGTATCGGAGAAAGCTGGCTGATATTCCGGACGCAGTACTTTTCCTTCCCCAGCCTGTGTGAGCTCATGTTTCAGAACAAACTCATTTAAATAGATAAACAACTGACTCCACACAATCGTTATTATTATTTTATATCGCAGATTAGTGCTTTTTGTTATTATTTTTACCAAAGCAAAAAGACATAGTATGCAAAGTACATGTTTATGAACCTTGTTACAACAGTATTTCTTCATCATTAGCTTGCTCAAAGATATACTTTGATTAATTCCTGCATGTTTGAGTCAATGCTCAGACTATTCCTGTTTTCCCCCTACCTCCTATCCCCGCCCACGTCCCTGTGCTTAGCTGTAATTGTCAGGAAAACATGAAGGATCTAAATGTCACATAACCACTCAAAAATAAAAACATGTACATGAAAATCTACATTTGCAATTTGTGTTATTAAGCTCCTAAATGATGCTTCACTAATATTAGGAACTACAATACTTTGCACTGAATACATTTAAACAGAATGCACAAGTCAAGCTTCCAAAAGGGATAAACTAACAGTGAATCCGTCTGACGTTTGTAAAAGTGCAAATATACATTAAAGGCTGCAGTTTAGTACAAATTTCCTTCCCTTTTTTTTTTAATCAGTCAGGACTCGTGTAAACAACACTGACGGCAACACACTGGCTTCGTCTGTAATTTAACTTTTAACTTTAATTTGAACACATTTGCACAGCACGTGTGACATAAAACCACATGAACGTCAGTTTTACAGTATTGAGTCTTGTCACCGTGTTTGGCGCGTCCCGTGGTGAGTTGTGCACAAGTCATGTCACTATAACTGTGAAAGCACTTAAAGCAACGCAGCTTCATTATAAACAAGACATCATCGGAGCATTGTGATACACGGGGTCCGATACGGTTACGATACAACAAAACCAGTATATTGTAAAACGATTGTATCATCACAGCCCTACAAACCAAGTCCATTTGATCCCTTTTTGGAAGCTTTTGTTGTTGCCTGAAATGTGTGATATAAAAGATGACGCGATGACATCAGACTGGCGGCGTTTGGACTATTCGCAGTAACTCGTTTAAGCCAAAGTTAAAGCTGGAAGTTTGACTCATCATGCGCAGTACAATAAGCCCTGAATGCTGAGTGAACGTTAAGCTCTTTTACCTCGACCGTCTCCAAAACAAAACGCGCTTTCATCATTGAAACGGAAACAACGACTCTAATAGTGACTGAATTGTTATGAAATGTCTTAATAACGCTACGTGTGGGGCTGAAATGTCAAATGAGCTAGAAGTTGCGAGCTGTGGGGAATGACTGGCAGGTTTTGAGCAGACTTTAATACAACATGCCGCGGCCGTTAATTAAAAGTCACAGACACATAATTGTAGCTAATGTGAGTCTCAGATTAATTTCCTGTCGACTGCGATTCAATATTTTCTTCATTTACTTTTTATAATGAAGCAAGGGGATGATGTATTCTCCCAAGGCCTTGTCAAATCCTGTGTTTTATTGTTTTTAATACTTCAAAACTCGGCTAATACGTACAAGGAGTAATTTATTTAACGGTGCACTTTGAAACGATTCATTGTATTGTTTTAAAAGTTGTATTTTGTTGAAGTTTGCTTGCGGGGGGGGGGGGAGGGGGCTAGTCAGGGCCTCTCTGTGAGCGTCGTTAGTTTTAAGCAGTCGGTAGAATGTTGTTTTGTCTGTTACAAAAACCACACAGGACCACACACACCAGGAACGTCAAAAATCTAAAAGAATAAATGCGCAATATACATTTCCCCAGAGTAAAATGTCCATGAAAATGCTGACGTAGCGATGTCCTTCCGTGTTTTTGGCGCAATGCAGAAATGGAGGAGCTGAGCCGGGTAGTTTACCTGGATGAAAGCCCACCATGTTTTGTGTAACGGTCTCCCTGAGTGCGGGTCCAAAAGGGGTTCAACTGCCTCTCCTAGAACCGCTTCACTGGGGGCACTGGCACTGAGTTTGATACAGAAGTGAACGGTGTTTTAATGTGGCATGAGAAATGGGCGACAAACGGGCGAGTGGACGTATGACGTAACTTGTTTGTGTGTCATAGAGGAGTCGTTGTGGGCGGGGCAAAACTCTGTGCCAGTTCTGTGGTTTTCCAGCAGTAGTGCAGCCCAGGTGGTTTGCCCCCCGCTTTGTGTTACAGGTCAGTCTCTGTGGGGAGGCAAACCCGTTCACTGTTTCTAAAGTAAAAAAAAAAAAAAAAAGTGTATATATATATATTTTTTTCAGCAATAAAACACCTATAATGGAATACATGACATAAAGATTGTAAAGTTTAATGCCATACTGTGAAACATTCCAGGCAATGCAGTAAAACATGTTTGGAGACATGCAGAAATGTGAGAATACAACGACGCTAAAGTAAAAACAAAAAAGCTCTAGATCAGTGGTTTCCAACCTCTTTTCTCCCAGCCAACCTTTTATTGCCATGGATACGTCGGCGACCCCCAAATACCTGAGAAAAATATTATTTTTCCATTGAAAAAAACAAAATCCCCCTGAAAATCTTTGGGGATGCAAGTTTGTGTCCTGCCCCCCAGGGTGGGAATGACCCACAGGCGCCTCCCCCCTCCCTCCACAACATGAAAAAGTGTTGTTGTTTTTTGTGTGTGTGTTTGTTTTTGTTGTTTTATGTTTAAATGGTGGTGTTTTTAACCCACACACTGTCTTTGAGGGTGGCACACGGACTCGATAATGACCTAAAACGATAGTAACCAGCTCCTCCTTTCATTCAAAAGCAGTTTCCTTCTCCAGTCCTCACAGCAGCCCGTTTGACTGATCCGTGACTGGTTTAAGCCGCGCACACCGACCCCTTCCTCCGACGCTCGAGAGCTGCACTTTTTCGCGGCGAGAACAGAGCGACCCGCTGAAACTGGATGTTCTGTTTTCCCGAGAAGCGTTTGCATCTGAGGAACCTGAAATCGACTCCATTTGCTGACGCTCCTCCATCAAAAGCCAATTGATTTTTCTCAAGCTTTTGTAGCCGCTCGGCCCTGAGGGGACAATACAACTACTGTTTGGCCTCTGCTGTAATGATGTTCTACAATATGGCTTTGTGTGAGAAAGACTGGCCTTTTGATGGTTGCAAAGATGAGAGAGGTGAAAAACATGTAGTTGCCCACAAATTGTCACTGTAGAAGAAACAGTATATATTAACTGCTCAAGGAGTAGTTAAACTGAAATACAAAGCAAAAATAAATTGAAAATGCCACTATTTTAGTTGCTTTTGTTGTATTGTTTTTACACATTCGATAGATATTTAAAAAAAAGAAAAAACATTGGTTAAATAATATAAAAATCAAAGCATAAAAATCATAAAGTTTCATTTATTTTATGGTAACCAAGACTGTGTTTAACTGTATTTTTTCCCCCTTCAAAATAAAACCAACATTTTGGGAAACTAGTGGGAAAAATGATTCATCAGATTTAGCCAAAACGTGCTTAACCTTTTAAAAAATAGCCAAATAAATGACAATCAACACATCTGAAAGCACTGTGATAAAAATCATCCAAGCATCCCAACTTCAAAAGATACTGAAAGGTGCGGCGTGTCTCTATGGAAATGGTGTTGCTATGCCTGAAATGTCCCACTGTTTGGCTGAGGATTCAACTTCCTACCTCAACAAAATAAAAAGTACCGCAGAAGACCTGCATTTTCACTGTGAGCTGGTCTGTAACTTGTCCTGCTTTCGTTACGATGGTTTAATGCCGTCCTGTGGAACATTCCAGGCAAAGGAGACAAGCAGGTGGCGGACCTTCCACTTGAAAAGCTACGTAGTACACCTTAGGGCAGTGCAATTAATGACATTTAATTCAAGATGTAGATTTAAATGAGTCTTTAGTTTGTGTTGCATGTGATTTGGAGCTGAGATTAGACTTTAGCGGATGAAATTATCTTTTTTTTTTATTTTTATTTTGGTACTGGTCTTGTTAAAGAAACGGTTTGTTTTGAAGAAGTCATCTTTAAATAAATGCATCATTTTCCTCTTACGCATTTTGTTACGGGGACGTTAAGATTCCCCCTGATCGTTTCTTTCCAGCTCGCGCACGCACACACACACACACACACCTGGACTTTGTGTTTGAAACGTGTCTTCTTCTTCTTCTTCTTTTTTTTTTTTATTTCTTCCACGGCTGCCTGAATGAGAGTCCCCGGTGCGAGGTGAGGCTGAGATGAGAACGTGGAGGGGCTTGGAGTCTGCGGTATTGAACGCAGCAGGAGGATCCAGAGACCGCGCACACACTCCAATATGGCCGACGCAGACTGGAGCTCTTTAAAATAGTGCAGGGCCGCAGAGAGGGCTGAAAATAGCCTCTGAGATCATTTCTGTGTAAATGTTTCATGGGAGAAGCAGTTGAGACACAGGAGGAGGTGGGGGGGGGGGGCGAGGCGGGTGGGAGGGAGGGAGGGGAGGAAGGTGCTCGTCCCGCTGTAGCCCGTACAATATGTGCATCATTACTGCAGAGTTCGCCTGGTTCAGTGCAAAGGAATGAGTGTCCCGGAATTGAAGCACAAGAATATGGAACGTTAAAAGATAAATGACGAGCGAAAGGCGTCGCAGATTGCTTTTCCCCCGTCCGCGTGTCGAAGAGGAAAATGAACACCTCGGCAACGGTAGTCAGAATGTATGCGTCCGTCCGACCGAAATGTGTTAAAGCGTGTCTTTAAATGTATTCGTTGATGTTTAATTATCAGACAATTGTCAAATGTCTCTAAAAATCAATCACAAAAGTGCAGAAATATCACGTTTGACCCTTTATTTGAAAGTGTGCAAGGTAACGTTGTATTTTTTATTCTTAATCAGCGCTTTGAGTAGCATTTTTTAACCATAAACGATGTAAATTCTAATATACTGCCCACTTCTAATTATACATGCAGGTGGGATGCTTTTTTTTCTCTCTACAAGATATCAAAAACGTTGTTGTGGAAAATATGCAAATGTGCAAACCAGCTTATGTCAACCAAAGTCATGAAACAGATCTGATGCAGTTAAAGCAAAATAAACATCCGTGTGATACTTGAAGCTCGACAAAGATCAGGCACAATAATCTCATCATTATTTTTATAATCCTGAGAATATTTAGATAAGATTTTTTTTTTTTTGGTCGAAGTCATTCACCTTGTAGTCAGTTTGTCACTTATTCCACACGTACATTCATTCCAGTTGTCTAATAAAAGATGTGACCAGCTTCATGGAAATCAACCTTTCCAAATGATGACGTAAAGTTACTGAGACATAAACAGTGCTAGTTATTGATTTTTAAAAATTAACTAAAAATGATTGGCATTGAGAACACTGCCTCATTCATTGCAGCGATTATTTCTTTTATTTTCTCAATTATAATCCGTCAAATTGTCAATTTAGACATACTGTAAACTCTAAAACTTATTTTAAAGTACTGTTTGACACACGCATTTCAGTTGTATTAAAACAAAATGTACATCCCTCAATTTATGAGTCAAACTGCAATTTAACAAAGATTAAAAACGTGTTAATCAAGGTTAATTAAGGTTAATTTATCATCATAAATTAAATGAGTCTTTCAAACGTTTTCCTTTTTGTGATGTGATTTGCAGCCCTTTGTTTCAAATTGTTTCATTGCTTAAGAAATTACTTTAAAAACATGCACTCTTACTTTGAGCGCCTCTCCACAGATCTGACCTGTGACTTTGCCTGCAGGCGTCAACGGCTTGTCTCCGTAGAGTTTAAATCAGTATAATGCCAATACTGTGAAACACTAGAACACGGTGTCCGGACCCCCAGAGTTTAAAGAGTTTCCTACGATTTTGAATGCGTCGTCGTGTTGAAGCAGAGGGTTCGTGCATTTCTCTGGCCTCGGACTGATTCGTGTCGGGTTTGTAGTCCAACCCGACGCGATTATCCTCCTCTTCATCACGGCAGCGCGGGGCTCCAGGCTCAGGAGCGTCTTCCATTGTTGTGCCGTGATGAAATGCCCTACTTTTTTCCCCGTAGTTTCACCGCGAGGATTCTGCACAAAAACATGAGCTCGTCTGGTGTCGTGTCAAGCCAAAAGCAAAAACACGACATTGCACTCCTCTAAACCCAAAGCCCATTTGTAGACAGTACCACGCAGTAACACAATACACGTTTCTATTGAAAATAACTATGATAAAACATGATCTCAAAGCGGGCCTCTAACTAATTATTTTTACATTAAAGCTGGGGAAGTAGGGATTTAAATCGATTTAATATTTTTTTCCAAACTCTCACAAACCCTTTATCATATTTACAGGCGTATTAGCACAGCGTTTTTTTAAAAAATGTTTTTGATTTTTTTTTTTTTTACAAGTATAATGTACAAAATGGAACTAAAAAAGAAGATAAATGAAACGCAATAAAACAGATCAAAAGCAGAGAGAAAACTAAAGGAAAGTGATCTAATTAAGTTTCAAAGTGTTTCTTTTCTAATCAATGGAAGAGAAAATGTCATTTATTTAGTTTTAGTCAATACAATGTCTCATTTTCCATTTATTCAACCAGAGTGATATTTTCTATTCAAAATTATCATTCAGTCTTTGTCTTTTGGACTTCCTGACGGCCAAACCAGCTCATCAATACTCGGCTCTTGTCCAAGTACTCTGGAGTATGACAGTTTTGTGAGCGCGAACGCAGGATGGAACAGATGGACGGCGCGTATCTTGTATCGTTGTATCTGTGTCTGTTGTAGAGATATCTGTGCTTTTGTTGAACTAAAACAGAAAGATATCAGTCGATAAAGTGAACGCCGCGTTGAGTTGTAAGCTTTACCCCACTTCCTCTGCAGCTAAAACCGCTCATGCTCCTCCCGATTCTTTGCCTCCGAGACTGACAACGCTACATCGCGCCCCTCAATTATTGCACAAATAATTCATCGTGCACAGCTCAGTGACGTCACCGCGCTTGTTAGGTCCTGCACAGGCCGCCAGTGGATTCAATATGCAACGGTAACGGCCGCAAAAGTATCAACCGCAACAACGTCTCCGTAAACCCGGACTTGTATTGCAGATGAAGGACTGACACTTGGAGACAATCTGAGCCAAAACTACACCGGTTTGACTCATTATTCACTTAATTGATTGCGTGAACCAGTTTTTTTTTTTTTTTGCTCCCGTGGGGACAGTTATCGTACTATTTATAACACATTAACATTTGAACTCTAGAGGCGTAAATAATTAACATATCCACGACTCGTTGGAGAGAATAATTCATTGGGCTATTTTAGTAAAAGTCTTTCAAAACCTAAGCGCGTTTATTTAAGAGTTAGAGCAACAGTTTTCCCTCTATAGACAGAATATTTGAAATTAAACGTAAGTAAATACCGGTAGTTATGGTACTTCATTCTCCCCATAGGAATATTTGTCCTCTGCTTTTGATCCGTTCTTCAGTTTCTCCAGCTCTGTTTAGTTCTGACACGGGAGTACCATATCGGACTTTTTGGAGCTTTTAACATGCACCAACGTCGCTCCCTCATCACAGATACAGTCACGCTTGTTATTTGATTGATTTCCCTGATTTGTGACATGATAGACAGAAAATCCGGGGGTCTCCTGCATCGTTTTTAAGTCCACCAATCACTGCCAGGCTCGTGTCTGACGTTACATTAGCACGTTTGGGGGAGCTTTTGTTTATTTACCCCTGGATAACTCCCTCTAAAGTAATATGTATTCTCTGTAGATATATGATTTAGATTATTTTAACCATTTATTTTTTATTAGAACATAGAACAACAAAAACAACAGGAAAAAAAACAACAGGAAAAACGCAAAAAAGCTGGACCAGGAAGAACATAAGGTAAGTAAAAGAGTAAAATTAGAAAGTAAGAGAGTGGCATCAAAAAAAGAAAAGAGCATATTACTGGATTTCAGGACGATATATTTGGGCCTCAGAACTCCTGCCGTGGACACAACCAGCAGCTTTCTCTGGAGCAGCCTCCTGGTGGCAGCGAAAAAGGCCCTCACAAAAAAATGGATGACACAAATCTTGTTTTGTTGGATGTCTTTTGATTAATGCCTGCTGTTCTCTCTCTGGTCCTGTTTTGTTTATTGTTTATTCATGTATTTATTTTTCATTGTTCTTTAAAAATTTGAAGGAAAAAAGTTCTAAAACCAAAGTTACTGAAGAGAATGTTTAAAGGCCAATAACAACACAGAACAGAATGCATTATGTGTCCTTTAATGAGCCAAAACTTAATATCCATGGAGTTTGGTCAGAACCCAGTCAGAACCCAGTCAGAACCCAGTCAGAACCCAGTCAGAACCCAGTCAGAACGCGGCCCGAGCGCTGATTTAAACCCCCGTCAGCAGACACCGCCGCGCTTTGGCTGCCCTCGTCAGCACCACCTCGTGAGCGGAGGTGAGAGGACGAGGCCACTGCCCGCCGCCGCCGCCGCCGCCCACAAATACATCTCCATTAACGCGCTCAATTTTCCTGATTGGCCTGTCATACGGAGACTCGTGACGCGCCGGGATAAGAAAAACTGCCCCGGCTTTTACCGCTAAATTGAGTGCTCGGGGTCAATCGGACGCCACGCCACAATGGACGGCTCGAGATGGCGCCGCGTTTGACTCGGGAACGTATAAAAGGTGAATTAATCATGGTTGTAGCTACGCGCGGTGGTTGCTATATGTCTTGATTAGCGCTTAAAAGCCTCTCGCGCGCACTCACGAGCCTGTCCGTGTCGAACATTAACGGGTGATTTATTAATGCGCAGTTAATGCGTGATAAAGTGGGGATTAGACAAGGCGTTTATGCTGCGCCGGCAACGGGGAAGCTCGATCAGGCACTTTCGGTAAGTTGTTTGTGTAGGTTTCCCCCGTCAACGTAACGACATCTTACAACTAACCCTCTGCACCTGAAGATTAAAATGACAAAGACTAATTTCCTAATGGTTAAAGAAGACGTGCAATCTTTTTTACCCGTGTATTTAGTAATGCACCATATCGCCAACATAGATCTGTTTTTTTTTTTCATTGTTAACTGGAATGTTGATCTAAAATGTCTTAAAAAAATGGACTCCCGGGGTCCATGGGGTCCTTCGATTTCCTGTTCAAAACTGCAGAACTGAGAAGGTTTGGCTCTTCATTAGGGATGCCAAGATGATCAGGTTAATCGATAATCGTGATTATTCGGGCCACAATATCATCGTAAGAACCCAAAAATGATAATTATGACCATTTTAGCGGCAAAATTAAGTAGTTTTTTGTTCATTATACAGCCTAAAAATAGACCTTTAATCAGGCTGTTTTTGTCACATGTTACTTCGCTTTGTCTTGTCAGAAAGTTCCAGTTTGTGAAATCAGTCACAAACGGGAGGAACAGTCACATGTCAGAATGAAAGAACCGTTGTTGCTTGGTCACAGTCTCAGTAACCGCGAACAATCGTTAAATCGTAAAGTAAGTAAAACCGTTTTCCATGTACGTGTGACATATTTGAACCCCGCACGTACAACACTTACTCTGATTTTTTTTTGTTTTAACTAGTTGCAAGTAAGTACAGAGAGGTAGGTGAGGTGAATGCGTGAGGAAAACACCTACTCAAACATGCGCCAACCAACGAGAACGTGACTTTGAGAGCGCTAATGACGAGGGGAACGCCATTATAACACCATTAAAGCTCATAAAAGTCAGTTTTATGCAATATGTCTCCCTTGACCTTGGGCGTAATGTGGTGACGTGGACATTTTCCAAAAGCAGCCGAATAAGAAAAGCAGCTGTGGGAAAAAAATAAAAGAAAAAGCGTAACATAGAACGAACTTTTATGTAAGAAGAGAGGCAGGAATCACACCGTAAACCAATTTTAATGACGTGTTCCCCTCATACGCCCCAATTAAGACGTAAACTGACACAAATATTAGTTAGACTTTCTCATATTTCCCACACACAATATGGCTGGTTGAGACTGAAAGCAGATTTTGTAGCAATATATATAAAAAAGAAAGAGAAAAGAGTTTTCTATTTTGCTATTAATTAAAATGGCGAACCCTGGCAAACTATTAAATTGTTGTCACGGTTTCCTCTCCTCTAATGGCTGCTGGGTACAACGGTTTGGAGTTTTGTTTGTGCCGGTTTTTAAACTGGCCGTCTCAGCAAACTGCCGCTCCGCCGTGGCACACTAATGGGACTCAGGTGCGGGGCGGGTACAGGACTCCTCTGCCTGGGAGGGGGGGGCGGCGGGGGCGGCGGCGGGGGGGGGGGAATCTGGGCCGGTTTCCAATCTTCCAGTAATTACAGTGAAAGTTTTGTAATTTGTGTGTCTGATCTTTTGTTTTGGCAAGAATTGAATGAGCCTTTTTGTCACTGAACTGTGACACGCACGGTGAGAATGACGCGCTCACGCCACTGAAACGGGACTGAAATAATTGTTAAGCGTTATGTAATATACAAATAATGAATGGGGAATAACTATTGAAAGAAAGTTGTTTTTAGCCATTTAAGGAACATTTATATTTCTCCACTTCAGTATAGTAGCAGTTGCAGTAGTCGTGGTGTAGTAGTGACATGGGTAAGTGTGTACTGGTGTACTTCTTCCACCTACTCGTGTTTATGAATAATCACTGGGTACATATACGTAAAATAATCAGATTTTTGGTTCGAAATAAATCTGTTTTTTTGGAGTAAATGTATTTTCAAGACACTCGGACGTTATGATTAAATTAATTACTTTCACAGTGTCAAAAAATGGCAAATAAACGAAACTTGCATCTTGAAAACTTGATTTCCAGAGTTAAAAGATTATTAAAACAATATGGAAAACAATACAAACCTGATGATTCGTATTGATCATCAGCCGTCTGACTTACTCACATCAGATTTGACAAGTTTGCATGTCATTTAAATACTCTTAAAGATCCAGTAATCAAATAAGAATCTGAGTTTGGTGCGCGTGTGAACATAAGACACCGTAAATGAATGGCTTAATCTAATGTTCAGTCATCCTTTTCTGTTTGGGTTGTACAGTATATCACTTCCCTTTACTAAACTAGACAAACCACTCGCGTATAAATACCTTTCCAAACTGGCGATGGTAGCTCTGCCAATTACTGCACGGTAAGGCACGCTGGGCTGTTGTGGCAGCGTCTAAATACCAAACACTTTCAGTCATCAATCATTGTAGTGTGAGTGAAGCCGCTTCCTGACCCACAACAATAAACGTCAAATGAGTAACGCTCAGGGGGATTGGGCACTGGCATGTGATGGGCGGCTCCATTGTTCCTTTTATATTAGTCAGACTTTAGGGGCCAAATACTGGACTTTAAAGAGATGGTTTTGGACACGTGCTGAATAGGTACGCAGCAACGTCAAATATTAGTGTTACTGTTAGAATCACAAAAAATAAATGTGTAATGCGTAATTCACCTTCATCCAAAGGTCTAATCAATGATGGTGGCGCTACTTTAATGAATGGAAACGTTATAAACATCTCTTTTTGCCATGATTAACTTTGTGAAGTTATGAATGAATACGATAAACAGCCAGATAACAACAGCACTTTACATTTAGAAGTCTAGATTTTCTTCCACGTAAATAGGTATATATTTTTCCTTCTTACAGTTATTAACCGTTAACGTGGCTCACACCAGATTGATCTGTGTCTCACTCTGAGTTCTCTGAATCAATCTGGGAAACTCGCACTGAAAGTCGTCGAGACGTTAAAAAAATACTTCACTCTGATTGGCCGAAGCGTCACAACAGCAGAAATCCAGTGTTCAAAAAGGCCCAGTCCTTTCTCATTCCTAAATGTGCTAAGCACCATTGTAAAACAAAATAGTCCGTATTTCTCCTAAAAAGAGGCTAAAGTACGGCTGCCGGCACCGCCGTGTTTGTTTTGGTTCGGTTGTTTGACTTTGGCCCAAACCACAATGCTGCTCTGTGATTGTTCCAGTCCTGTGATAGGCCCGTTTACCACTGGTGTGGACTGCACCGACTGCACCGACTGCACCGACTGCACCGACTGCACCGACCGACTGCACCGACTGCACCGACTGCACCGACTGCACCGACTGCACCGACCGACTGCACCGACTGCACCGAATCAGCCGAACAAGATGGAGTCTTAAGAGTTGGTGAACTCATAAAGATTGTGAAACTTCATCTTTCTGCCGAGGTTAATTCATCGTGACATCCCAACAGGAGGAAGAGCAGAGGAGTTGTCTGGAGGGGCTGGAGTTTGATTATTGTCCTTTAGGCAGGTGTGTTTGGTGGGGTTTGAAAAGGTCATTGCCTTGATTTGGCTGCCACTTTTCTTTCAGACTGCCCAAGGGCAACTATACTATACTATACTATACTATACTAAAGACATGTGTGTGAATGAGAGAGTGTGTTGTGAGCGTGAACGCGGGACAACGGATGGAAATGAGCCCGTGGCTAATCCAGCGTGTTTACATCATGTATGTTCATTAACATGCACTGTTCTGATCCACTGTCCAAATATAAATGAAATTAATACAATTTTAGCATCTGAGCTGAAGCCTTTGACTGACCTTGTTACATTCAAAATGCTGCTCTTCTTTTAAGGTTCTGTGCTCACTTTGCAGTTTTACAAACCCCTTTTTTAGCTGTACCTGCATTTGTTTTGGACGCTCATAGACTCTTTTCATTGCATCATTCATTCACTCGTCACCTGGTAAACTACTTCCTTTGCCACATTTGCCCTGGAACCTCGTCTCACTTACTAGTTTGTAACAGTTTATTCTAAACCCACTTGCCGCACGTTCACAGGTTCTGCCCCTGCAGCTGTCCTTGACTACAGTGACTCCCAGATGGTTGTCCAGTTGGAGGACAAGGAGCAGAGGGCAGAGGGTTCATATGGCATTTGTGACTATCTCTTGAGCAGACACAGACACAATGTTATTTACACTGACTCGCCGTGTCCATGACGAGGGATTGTCGGTTTGGGGTGACATTTCGCAGGGGTCAGGGGTCACCGGCGTGTAAGCAAAGTGCGTAAATGTGTGTGTGTGTGTGTGTGGAGATAGGGGCAGGTGTGGAGCTGGCACACAAACTGATTGGTTTTGTCCACCTCTTCAGTCAGTGCCAATTAGCCTGCTGACATTCAGAGCAACGCGACAGGGCTCAGCTACGTACGAGAACATGACTGAGGCTGGGAGCAGCACGGAATAGCATTTCACTGTGAGAGTATTGAACATTGTGATCAGAATTTAGATTTGAAATGGCATTCCAAAATGTTTTACATGTACCACCCCACCGTGCCTGGGAGTGTCCCTTAAAGTGTTTTTGATTCCCTCATGAACCTAAAACATGCCGCGTACGTTCGTTCTGTCCTTGGGCAAGACACTTCAGCTCTCTGCCTTTGTGAATGTGGCGCGTGAGCGAGAGGTCGGTGGTGGTCGGACGGGAGATGATACGTGGACTACCGTGTAAAGACAGTAGCAGAATAAAGCATGACATTGCAAAGCGGTTGCAAACTTTTTTTGTTATTTATGTATAACAAGTCCATTCATTAGTATCAGGCAAGTACTCTTGATCAATAATCCTGTGTTAGATGTAGAAGGATCATGGATAGCTGCACTGTTATCACTGCCTGGGATCCAGACTGGTTTACATTGAGTCCATCCTCCTCCGTCACCGGGTGGTACGCTGGAGCCACAGCCAGGGACAAACAGAGACTACAGCGCATTTTTTACGTTATTAGTCAACTTTATTTGTGTTTGTTTTTTAATGCATGCCTTGTTTGATGTGATATATCTTGCTTTTATTGTTGTCCATTGTTGAAAGTTGCACCAAATCACCAGACACCAACTTTTTCTGATATTCTAATATGGAAGATGTCTCAATCTGGTCATCATGGTTATTTCAGTCATGGGAAATGGACGAGAATAATAATAATAATAATAACACGTTTAGTCATTGTGTTATTAAAACATCTTCGTTGTCTAGAGAACGCACCTCGCTCCTCACATTTTAAAGATAGTCCGAGGAACCATCCACAGAGTTTGACCAGTTTGCTTCATTTTTTTCTTTGTTTTTCCTCATGCGCATACATGTTTGTGGACTATGCGCTTCTGTGATTGGCTAATCCGCCTGTCAGTCACGCCCGTCTAAACTCTGGGTGGTGAAACCTGGGCCCAGACAACATTTCTTTGTATAGTTTTGGAAAAGCTTGTAGACTTGGGCGTCCAGGCTCCAAATGATAGCTGAATAGACAGATACCTTCTTTATCTCGGAGTGAAATTCAAGTGCCAAGAACAGATGAATTTCTTCACCTTCACTGCCTCCTCTACCTGCCCTGCTGTTTTACCTGCATCTCTCAAAGTCGGCCGCTTTAATTAGCCTCTATTCATTCACTGAAGGACACATGCACTTCAATAGACCTTCAATGATTGTCTCGCATCCTCATTTATCTGCCTGGCTTTTCAAACGCGGCCGAGGCAGTATTGACTTGGCGAAGGAACACGAAAGAAAGAAAGAAAGAAAGAAAGAAAGAAAGCAAATGCCAGAGTTGTACGGAGTTCTCGGTGTTGCTCCACCCAAGGACGCACGGAGCGAGCCCAATGAATGCCAATGCACAGCTATTGAAATTCAATATCAAGTACTCTTTGCAAAAGCATCTGGCAGAGCACAGATTGAGAGGTGAACGCTCCTCTGCACTTGTACAGCGGATGAATGCAGAGCGTGGGTAATGAATTGGTCGTGTCAAGGACTCGCAGGGCCTGTCGCTCAGATAGGGACAGTGTTTGACCATAAACATCCATAAGAACACGGTTTGACGTTACACAACAAGCTACGGTCTCCTACACTTGTGTTTAATTGTTTTTGCCGCCGTGATTCAGCGGCGAGGGCTTATATGGTCATTAAGGTTGTAAACAAATCCATGGCCAGATACTATTTTAAGTGTCAGTAAATACACATTTGAATTGGTATCAATGCAGAAATAAATAAAGCAAAATAGCACAAATTGGGCTTTTTATTTTGATTTTTTATCTAATTTTGTTGCAAAAAAATGGGGTGAATACGAATAAAAGCAATATATAAGTTATTTTTGACTGGCAGTGTATAATAAGTTCTAAAACATGTTAAAGTAAAGGTAAAGCATGTTCAAAGGCCAATAATCCTGTTTAATGTTCATACAGTTTCTGGTCCTGAAAATGCTCCGAACGACCTCTGAACCTTTTTTGAGCTGGTACTTTCTGTAAAAGGTTGTGAACTACTTTCTGGTCTAGACACATCATTTATCTTGGCCGGTGTCACAACAACAAGTTATCTCAAATCAAAACTTCCGCTGTCCTTAGACCCTCTCTCTGCCAAAGAACTAACAAAAACACAGACTAAATGTGCTGCCTGCTGCAGGCGTGTCATAATGTGGAGCCTTGGCCTCCTCATCCTCATCCACAGCCAGTCTCCCCCCGTTCATTACCGATACTTCCTTATTATTTTCAATTGCATCCGGTTGCATCACATCATCAAGTTTATTTTGTTTACACTGGCAGTTTGATGCGTTTTTTAAAGAGACAGAAATGGCCGTTGCTGTGGTAATGGTTAATATAGAGTGGAATATGAGAGACAGATGTCTGACATGGCTCAATATGGTTCAGTGATTCAGCTCATATTGTTACAGGGAAATGTGCCTTCTCCCAGAAACATTTATAAAATAGAACATTGTTCGAATTGATGGAAGGGAAGGCTTTGAACAGTCTAATTAAAGTTAAAAATGTTATTTGTCTCAGAGTGAGCGGTTAAAGACATTTCAATCATAAGACTTTTTCCAATTATGTGCTCCATTTTACGTATTTTCATCCATTACATTGGGCATGATTGACAAGCAGATTAACTAATCCGACAAAAGCGTTTGGTTTACATTTAGAACAGGGGTGTCCAAACTGCTTTCACCGTCATTAAGACAAATCCAGACCGGAGGGCCATTTAGAGGCCAATCAAGTGAATCCATCAACATTTTAATTTTGATGAGCCACCACACTTTAAATAAGACGAGTAACATTATCACAACATCTATCAAAAAGGAGGGCCAATTCTGCAGGAGGCCTAAGGGCTAAGCTATGGCCCCTGATGTAGAAGATGAAAGAATCAATGTGAGAAAAGTTTGAGTTTGGCCTGAGACGCTCTGAGTGGTGAGTAGACTGTAAATCCTGTTCAGAGGATCTAAATCTGGATGTACCAGGCAGGTGACAACTGTTCTAATGTTTCATCACACTGAAATAAGGATGTGCAATATTGACATAAATGTGTCCATATATTTGTATTTTTTTACTTCCATAGCAACACACTGACATTATTTTAACAATACATCAGCAATGTGCTAAAACGTGCCTGTAATTGTCTTGGTATTGCATAAAGTATTGCATATACATGTGAATAGGGCCATAAAATGAACCAGAAACCACGAAAGGGCAGATTTATCATTAAATCCCCTTGTTTGGGGGATCACACTAGACGTTTCTGTTTCTGTTTGAGCTCATTTTCAATAGTTTTAATGACAGACCATACATTCTAAACGAAATAGAAAATAATGGTCGTATGATTTTACAATACCCTGAATGTGTTGTAGGACCGCCTTAGCTCTGATTACGGCAGAAGTTCACACAGGGGGGAAAAGAAACAATCCCTGTTATAAATATCTTATAAAACATTTATTTTTCTCAAACATACTGTACATAGTTTGTGACCAAGGTTACTCAGATCCAAAGACATTGTCATAGAAACTGGATCTGCTTTTATAAAAGTGTTCATTATTCTTACATTGTGGAAGATTATAATAATATAAAAAGTACACTCCTCTGTGCTGCTGAGTGTTTAGCTTGTAATAGATTGTAAAGTGGAAAACTCCCCCGTTCCTCCCAATATTTTGGCCCCTGTCAAACCCTGATGAAGACAAATGGCTCTTCCTCTTCGCTGTTGAATCCCTCCGACTGGGACAGGACCAGCAGCTTCAGAGGTCAAACTAAACACGCTTTACTACACTTTTATGTACTGCATGCCAGAGTTATAATGTTCATTTTTCAACCAAAACGTTTATCAAAGTTGTCTTCACATTGGTTTGAAATATGTGGCCTGGAGATCACTTATAAGTTGAAATATTATCATAAAAATGTACTTGGACATTTTGCATTTACTGATCCAGGTCCATGTTTATGCATGTGGATCTGGCCCGAGTTCTTGCTCTGGTTTGGTCCTGGTTTGGTCCTGGTTTGTAGACTTAGTTTGGTTTTTTTCTTGTCCTTGCTTAGATCCAGTTCAGTCTAACATTTGATGATCTTTGGTACAGCAGTGAGATGGAAAATTCACCCAGCAATTACAACTTCTTCTTATTTTGTAATTTTGTAAGATTTTGAGCCATAAAACAATATCCAAAAAGAATAAAACTAGAAAAGCTGGACTTAATTTAGCATTAGCATCTGACGTTTTCCTACCGACCATTTGGTTTGATTCTTTTTGGATGTCAATGTGTGGACATCCTTTCAAAACACGCTGACCAATCCGTCCAAACAAATGAATAAAACAGACCCTACAAACCCTACAAACCCTCAAATCATTACCGACCCGTGCCTCCGTTCCCTCCGCTCACGGCCGCTGTCTGTTTCCTGTCTGTTGTGCAGATATCGACGAGTGCGCGGAGGGCAAACACTACTGCAGAGAGAACACCATGTGCGTGAACACGCCGGGCTCCTTCATGTGCATCTGCCACACCGGCTACATCCGCATCGATGACTACTCCTGCACAGGTAAGCATCCCCTCGGGCTGGCTGATCTGAGACGGAAATCTGCACTTTAAATTCACTGTCTGTTGAACAAAACCATGTGAAAATAACAAATGGAGGAAAAATATAAATCATTACAGTTCTGCTTTATTGATTATGTCCTAAT
The DNA here is from genome assembly GCA_015082035.1 of Chaenogobius annularis. Taxonomy (NCBI): domain Eukaryota; kingdom Metazoa; phylum Chordata; class Actinopteri; order Gobiiformes; family Gobiidae; genus Chaenogobius; species Chaenogobius annularis. The sequence goes on from BJKM01000552.1 coordinate 265,704, forward strand.
GTCAATGCTTTTTAAAGAAATACTCAACCAGAAAATCACCTTTTGTGTCTGAATAATGCCTTTCTTTTTTTTTTACCTCAGTAGAAAATAATACAAATTTCACCATTTCTCGTGGATTGGCCCAGTGATTTTATAGATGTGAGCCAATAAACCAGAACAACTCATCTGCTTTGTAACCGATTAAAGACAAATGCATCCCGAGCACAGATGCTACAGAGATCATGTGACGTGTCTGGTCTGATCTGAGCAGGTTAACATGATGGAAGAGTGGTCTCGCAGCAAGAAGGACCCGAGTTTGATTCCTGGCCCGTTTGGTACTCCTTTTGCTTTTGTGCATGTAGAAAAAGGTCAACTTTGGGGCCTGGACTCCCCTTTTTAATTAGATTCAGCACATCAGTGGGACTTTGTTGGTTAGATCAATAACAAACTAGCTTGTGTAAACATTTCGGGTTGTAATTGTTGTCAGTATTTACCTCGACTGATTCGTTTTCTTTCATCTTCCATCATATCGCTTACAATCGCCAACAGACTAAAAAGGACTTAACGTTTCACACTCATTAAACAGAACAAAAAAACAATCAAACAAGGGTACAATAGGTCAAATCTGTACGAGCAAAGTTTACCTGTTTATCACGGCTTGACAGGTAAAATGACTTGACTGCAACTTGTTTTGCTTGGACTTTGCCGTGCCGCAGAGTGAGCTGGCAGGCGGCACAGTTCCTCATGGTTGGGCTGGTTAATATGCATTATTTGAGATGGCTGTCAGGGTGATTTGCGGTGATTAAAATGAAATGCACCCCTGCTCCGGTCGATAGCGCGCGCTCAGCTCCATCAGAGGAGCTGTGGCTGTCAGGACTGTTTACACTGTGCACATTATCAAGCATATTTCTCACTGATTAATCCACTTTAAATTGTTTAGAGTCGGTTCTTCCACTGCGTTTGTGAAGCAGATCAAGCCTCTTACAGCGTATACTTTGTAACACTAAAATCAAGGCAGTTCACTTTCGAAAGGATGTTAACTGTAGTAGTAGTAGTAGTAGTAGTAGTAGTAGTAGTAGTAGATGTGGAAGTAAAAGTGAAAGTAGTATTAGGGTCGTCACGATAGCAAATGTTAGTGGTGCAATTATTGTGTGAAAAAACATGACAATTTAACGATTATTCACGATTATTGTGACCAGCTTTACAAAATGGAACTTTCTGAAAGACAAAAGGTCTATTTTTGGGCTGTATATTGAACAAAAAAAACCTAAATTTTTCTTCTAAAATTGCCACGATTATTGTCTGTTGGTTCTTAAGATCATATTGTGGCCTGAATCATCACGATTATTGCTTAACCTAATCAGAATCAGAACCAGAAAGGGTTTATTGCCATTGTCAATGAACAAAATTCACAAACATAGGAACTTGTCTCAACATTAAGGTGCAACATAGAACACTGAGCAATAATAAAACAACATATATTCAATCTAAAGGGCATGCATTAAGAAACAATTTAAAATTACTATAGTATAACATGAAAATAAAAATAGGCATTACTATGTACACAAGTCTACAGTTACATTTACAGTTGTAGTGCAGAAAGTGACAGTGCAGTGAGTGATGAAGAGTTGCATTTAAAGTGGCAGGTGTTTTGAAGTGTTCATGAGTCCAACGGCAGAGGGAAAGAAACTATTCTTGTGGCGGGAGGTTCTGGTCTTCTTTGTGCGGAGGATTCTGGTCCGGAGGACCGTAGCCTCCTGCCTGAGGGGAGTGGTTCAAACAGACCATGTCCAGGGTGAGAAGGGTCAGCTGTGATCCGACCTGCTCGTCCCAGAGCCCTGGAGACGTACAGGTCCTGCAGAGATGGAAGTCTGCAGCCGATCACCTTCTCTCGCAGTAAACGCACAATGCGCTGTAGTCTCTGTTTGTCCCTGGCTGTGGCTCCAGCGTACCACACGGTGATGGAGGAGGTGAGGATGGACTCAATGATGGCCGTGTAGAACTGCACCATCATCTGCACTGGCAGCTTGGCTTTCCTCAGCTGCCGCAGGAAGTACATCCTCTGCTGGGCTTCTTGATGAGGGAGCTGATGGTGGGCTCCCACTTGAGGTCCTGGGTGATGTGGTGCCGAGGAAGCGGAAGGAGTCACAGGTGGTGATGGGGGAGTCTGTCATGACGGGGGGGGGGCTGGGCTGTGGCTTTCCTGAAGTCCACGATCATCTCCACTGTCTCTGGGCGTTGAATTCCAGGTTGTTACCGCTGCACCAGGACAACCAGCCGGTCCACCTCTCTCCTGTAGACAGACTCATCCCGTCCGAGATGAGCCCGATGAGGGTGGTGTCGTCCGCAAAACTTGATCAGTTTTAACGGAGTCGTGGCTGGAGGTGCAGCAGTTTAGTACAGGGAGAAGAGCAGGGGGGAAAGTAACACAGCCTGTGGAGCTCCTGTGCTGATAGTACGAGTGTCTGAGACATTCTTCCCCAGCCGCACGCACTGCCTCCGATCTGTCAGGAAGTCAGTGATCCACTGCAGGTGGAGTCAGGCACGTTGAGCTGGGAGAGCTTGTCCTGGAGCAGAGCAGGGAGGATGGTGTTGAATGCAAAGCTGAAGTCCACAAACAGGATCCTGGCGTAGGTTCCCGGGGAGTCCAGATGCTGCAGGATGAAGTGGAGTGGCCAGGTTGATGACGTCGTCCACAGACCTGTTGGCTCTGTAGGCGAACTGCAGGGGGTCCAGCAGGGAGGAGGTGAAGGACTTGAGGTGGGAAGGACCAGGCGTTCAAAATGATTCATGACTACAGACGTCAGCGCCACAGGCCTGTAGTTCATTAAGTCCAGTGATCCGGGGCTTCTTGGGGACAGGGACAATGATGGCAGACTTGAAGCAGGCTGGGACGTGGCATGACCCAGGGAGGTGTTAAAATAATCTATGAAGACGGGGGACAGTAGTAGTACTCATTGTGGTTGTGGTAGTTTACCTTCAAACATACACCACTTTGCAAGAGAAGAAAAATATCTTCCCCTCAAAGGCGATGAAATAAACTTCCAATAAGGAAGGTATAAAGTGACGTATTATCGGGATACTCAAAAACATGTTTTTGAGTATATTGAGAAAGGGTGACCTAATATATTTATTTAAGGTCTAAATATATTTATTTAGTTAATTTATTTATTTAAGGTCTAATTTATTTATGTAAAGGTCTAATAATTTATGTAAAGCCTAATATATTTATGTAAGGTCTAATATATTTATGTAAAGCCTAATATATATTTAGGTCTATGAATATTTATATGAGAGGTCTAATATAGTTACGTAAGGTCTAATATATTTATGTAAGTCTACATCAATTTATGATGGTCTATATTATTTAGCATAATAATTTATTCTCTAAATTATTTATTTGAGGTCAAATATATATTATGAGGTCTAATATAGTTACGTTAAGGCTCTAATATATATTAATGTAAGCGTATATATACTTATCTAAGTATGATATATTTTATAAGTCTAATATATTACCTTTGTGAGTCTAAATATTTTATGTTAAAGCTAAGTCTATATTATGTATTATGGTCTAATATATTTATGTAAAGCCTAATATATTTATTTGAGGTCAAATATATTTATGAGGTAATATATCTATGACGTCTAATTAGTATGATAATTTTAACGTAAGGGTCTTATATATAGTACTAATAATATATCTGAGTATGATAATTTTAGTAAGGTCTAATTATATTTAGTAAAGGATCTAATATATTTATGTAAAACCTAATATATTTATTTGAGGTCAAAATATTTTATGAGGTCTAATATATTTATTTGAGGTCTAAATAAATATATTTATAGACAATAATAAAGTTACGTAAAACGGGTCCTCATAATAAATGCTAAGTCATCAATACATTATGAAAACCTACAACTATAATATTAGTTGACAACAGGAACACCAACAACAACCAAACTACCCTAAATATAGAATTGATAGCCACGCAGCATTCTCTATATATAGCTCCCATCATCCTCTTGCGAGGTCTCAAATTTGAGGTCAAATATATTTATGAGGTCTAATATATTTATTTGAGGTCTAATATATTTATGAGGTCTAATATAGTTACGTAAGGTCTAATATATTTATGTAAGGTCTAATATATTTATGTAAGGTCTAATATATTTATGTAAAGCCTAATATAGTTATTTGAGGTCAAATATATTTATGAGGTCTAATATAGTTACGTAAGGTCTAATATATTTATCTGAGGTATGATATATTTATGTAAGGTCTAATATATTTATGAGGTCTAATATATTTAGGAGGTCTAATATATTTATGTAAGGTCTAATATATTTATGTAAAGCCTAATATATTTATGAGGTCTAATATATTTATGTAAGGTCTAACATATTTATATAAGGTGTAATATAGATCTAGGTAAAGTGTAATATATATTGATGTAAGGTCTGGAGGATAGGGATGTTTGGTACCAGCTTTTTCACTTTCAAATAATGAATATATCTACATTATTATACATTAACATCTCATCCTTTCCTATTATGATCTAATTAAGGCTGATTATTCACCACAACTATATTATAAAAGATGTCCGAAACATTTTATCTTTACAAATGTGTCAATGGTTGATAATAAAAGCACTTTTCCGCAGCTTGTTGTGTCAAATATTGGCCGTCTTATTGGCTCCTTCGTGACAAAAGTCCATTTGTAAGTTTTAAAGTATCACATCTTTCAGAGCAGTATCAGCACCATAATTAGAATAGAACTTGGTATGGAACGTATGGATATTGCGCACGCTCTGAACACATTAAAACGATCCAGCTGTGATTGACTGTCAGCGACTTTGAAAATAGCATGTGATTGACACTCACGGCTTCATTTAAATTACAAAATGTTGGTAAAGTAAGTGGGGTGGGTCTGGTATAAGGAGCGAGTTTTAATGAAAAGCCTGCCACGATGAATTTTTACGACTTCACACAAACAGTTACGCTTTGGAGCTTGGAAAAACGGTGCTGTTCTGTCCGCTTGGCAATCGGTATGCACCAGAATGTCCACCACAAAGTATTTCTCTTCCCTTCCTTCAGAAAGAGCAGTTTTAACTTGTTTATTCTCCAGTCGGATCGTATCATGGTAAATGTGGTGAGATTGCCCAAATTGGGAGTCTAGACAGAGAATGAATCAGCGTTCGCTCTCACATCCTGCTCTCCAGAGACAAGAGCAACTCCACAATTAAAGCTAGCACGGAACACGTTTGTTATTATGCTATATTGCTGTTGTTGCTGCTGTTGTTGTTGTTGTTGTTGTTGTTGCTGTTGTTGTTGCTGTTGTTGTTGCTGTTGTTGTTGCTGCTGCTGCTTCTGTTGTTGTTGTTGATGTTGTTGTAGCTGAAGTTGTTGTTGTAGCTGAAGTTGTTTTAGCAACAGTAATAGTATTTTTAGTTGGTCTTGTAGTAGTTTTTGTGTAGTTGAGGTAGTAATCGTTGTTGTTGCAGTTGTGGTAGTATTCAATGCATTGATATTATCAGTAGTAGTAGTTATTGTAGTATTCAATTCATGCATTGTTATGATATTAATAGTAGTAGTAGTTTAAGTTTTTTTAGTTGTAGTTTTTGCGTAGTTGTAGTAGTAGCAGTGGTTGTTGTTGCAGTTGTAGTATACAATGCATTGATATTAACAGTAGTAGTAGTTGTAGTACTTTTTGTAGTTGTTGCTGTTGTTGTTGTTGTTGCAGTAGTTTTTGTGTTGTAGTAATTGTAGTTGTGGTTGTACTTTGTGTAGTTGTAGTAGTAGCAGTGGTTGTTGCAGTTGTAATAGTATACAATGCACTGATATTAACAGTAGTAGTAGTTGTAGTACTTTTTGAAGTTGTTGTTGTAGCTGTTGTTGTTGCGTTGCAGTAGTTTTTATGTAGTTGTTGTAGTAGTAGTAGTAGCAGCAGAAGTGGTTGTTGTTGCTGCAGTTGTAGTAGTATACAATGCATTGATATTAACAGTAGTAGCACTTTTTGTAGTTGTTGTTGTAGTAGTAGTTGTTGTAGTTGTTGCAGTAGTTTTTGTGTTGTAGTAATTGTAGTTGTTGTTGTAATTTGTGTAGTAGTAGTAGTAGCAGCAGCAGTGGTTGTTGTAGCTGCAGTTTTAGTAGTATACAATGCATTGATATTAACAGTAGCAGTAGTTGTTGTAATAGTACTTTTTTAAGTTGTTGCAGTTGCATTATTAGAATATCATCAGTAGTATTAGATGTTGTAGTAATTGTTTTTGTACATGTAGTAGTAGTAGTAGTAGTAGTAGTTAGGGTTGTATGTCTTTAGTGGATTGCTCGGTCGATGGAGCCTTAGTCGACTTTTATTTCCTGTACATTATAAGGATTTAAAGTATGGAGTATTTAAGTATTTTGGTGCTTATTTATACATAAAAAACCCCAGATCAAACTCATTATATAAGTTTCCTCGTACTTATTTCAGCGTGACTAGTTTGTGTTGTGCCTGAATACCCATGCAGGTGTAGTTGCCTTATTTCAGTTCAGGTCACACACATAGTTTAGTTGACTTATCGATCGGCAGGAGGGGTGAAATGTAGTAGTAGTAAAATGGAGGTGCAATCGGTATTGACAAGCACAGCACAATATTTGTCATCCACACATACTGGAACCAGTTACCACCAAATAAAACATAAATTGGGCCATGGTCACGCCGAGGAACCAATGCCCCGTTGACCTGCACATTCAAACACAAGACAGAACGCTGTGCTCGAAGCGCGAATACGCCCTCCGACCTTTAGAGGGCGAATGCTAAACCGAGTGCGCTCTTGTATAGTTTATATCCATTGCCCCACATACACAGAGCTCAAATCACATTATCCCATCTCGCCCTCTGTGTTATTTATTGCAAAGCCCGACAGACTCCCGCCTCTCCGGTTGTCGGCCTGTCGTGTACAGCAGCCCCCCCCCCGCGCGCGCTCGCCACATCCCTCCACGGCTGTAATTAAAAAAGCCATTAGCGCCAATGCAAACGAACGCAGCGGTGAGCAGGGTTTTCCCGTGGAGTTGTTGGAGGGTGAGTTATAGCTGTAAGACACGGCAACGCAACGTGCGCCGTGCGAGAACTCCTCTTTTCCCCCCACACCGCTCCGTCCGGGCCCCCCATGGAGCCGCTAGCTGCTTCCCCTGTGGAAAGATACAAGAGTAATACGCTCAAGTTGGAGAGGGGCTTGACGTTGATGTTGAGGAAAAGATATTTCAGGGAACAGCCAAAGTGAAGATTATAATTTTATGATTCGACAGAGAAAGAAAGGAAAGCATGTCCTTGTATTCGTTTTCCAAATCTCTGTCCTCGTAGTGTGAAGGTTCATGGTTCAATTCTGGATTTATATTGTATCGTACATAAACAGTTCAGTTTGGGTGTTTTGACATTTTCCAAAGGTTATGAAAAACACAAACTTAACAAATAATAAGAAGAATCGTTTTAGTATGTTGACATATTGTGTGTGCAAGTTTGTTTGCGAAAAAGAAATTGCGATTCTAAGTTGTTTGGATGGAAGTTTTGAAGCCATACATCGTTAACATGCACCAGATAAATAGATAAATAAATAAACAAATATAGTGTTTGTCCCCTTTGAAAACAAACAGGACGATCAATGACAAGGACTGACGTAATAACAGAAATTAGACAAATGGGATTTGGAAATGGACAAATTTGAACGACTCTGGACCAAATGGGACTTTTTTTTAAATTTATAAATGTGTGCAAAAAATGCATAATAGAGAAGAAAAAAAATACATATATATAAGTTGCACCGGAGTATAATTCGCATTTTTTGGGAAAATGTATTTGATGAAATCCAAGAGCAAGAACAGACATTTCATCTTGAACTGCAATTTAAAATAATAACAGATTAGAGAACAACATGGTGAATAGATGTTCGTATGCTAACGTAACACCTTCAGCGACATGACGCACAGACAACGACCTGACGTACGTGTCTGGTATGCTAACGTAACACCTTCAGCGACATGACGCACAGACAACGACCTGACGTACGTGTCTGCTAATGCTAACCTTTAGTAACAGCCCATTCAGCGACATGAACGCACACGCACAACGACGCCTGACGCACCGGTGTCTGGTATGCTAACTGGTAACACCTTCAGCCGAGCATGGACGCACAGACACGTATTACGAGTTATTCAGATAACTATAGCACAGAACAATGTCAGTTGCTCATGTGTCGAAAATAACAAACAAACTAAGATATAATGTGTTAATAATATCAACATATTAGTCACGATTTATAGTCTGGAAAATCAGTAGTTGATGGTCTTTTGTATTGTTCTTTAGTGGTTGCTCTCTGGTTGTGTTGTGTCTGTTTTTGTGTTTTATGTTTAATCTTCTTTTCTTTTTTTTTTTTTTAAATATATAAAACAGGAAAAACAGTAGAATGAACTTTTGTGAAGAAAAAAAACACAAAATATATAAGTTGCAGACCGGAGTTATAATTCCCATTTTTTGGGAAAATGTATTTTAATGAAATCCAAGAGCAAGAACAGTACCATTTCATCTTGAAACTGAATTTAAGATAATACAGATTAGGAGAACACCATGGTGAAATAGATTGTTCGTATGCTACGTGACACCTCCAGGCGACATGACGCGCACCGACAACGACCTGACGACGTGTCTGGTAGCTACGTGACACCCTTCAGCGCACAGTGACGCACAGACAACGACCTACGCACAGTGTCTGGTATGCCTAAACGTTAAACACCTTCAGCGACATACGGCACAGACAACGACCTGACGTAACGTGTCTGTATGGCTAACGTAACACCTTCAGCGACATGACGCACAGACAACGACCTGACGCACGTGTCTGGTATGCTAACGTGACACCTTCAGCGACATGACGCACAGACAACGAACCTGACGCACGTGTCTGGGTATGCTACAGTGACACCTTCAGCGACATGAAGCACAGACAACGACCTGACGCACGTGTCTGGTATGCTAAAGTGACACTTCAGCGACATTGACGCACAGCACGACCTGACGTACGTGTCTGGTATGCTAACGAGACACCTTCAAGCGACATGACCGCACAGGACAACGACCTGACGTACGTGTCTGGTATGCTAACAGTGACACCTTCAGCGACATGATGCACAGACAAGGACCTGACGTACGTGTCTGGTATGCTAACGTGACACCTTCAGCGACATGATCGCACAGACAAGGACCTGACGTACGGTCTGGTATGGCTAACGTGACAACACTTCAGCGACATGACGCACAGACAAGACCTGACGTACGTGTCTGGTATGCTACGTGAACACCTCAGCGACATGACGCATCAGACACGACCTGACGTACGTGTCTGTATGCTAACGTAACACCTTCAGCGACATGACGCACAGACAACGACCTGAACGTACGTGTCTGGTGTGTTAACGTATTAAACAGTTATTCAGATGAACTATAGCACAAAGAACATGTCAGTGTCAGTGTGAAAATAACAAACAAACTGATAATAAATAATGTGTTAATATATCACATACTAGTCACGATTTATAGTCTGGAAAATAGCAGTAAGTTGATGTTCTTTTTGTGTTGTTGTTTTGTGGTTTGTTCTGGTTGTGTTGTGTTTGTTTTTGTGTTTTTATGTTTAAATCCTTTTTTTTTTTTTTTTTTTTTTTTTTTTTTAATAATATATAAAACAGGAAAAAAGTTTTTTGTGATAAGTTTGGTCACGCCTCCTCTAAGGGCTACGAAACAACTATAATCATTTGGTTCGTGCTCATAACGAGAAGTCGTCCTCACTAGCAACTAACGATGTGCCCTATTTTTTGTGATCTATCTTCTTATTGAGAAATCCAACCCTCAACAAGGGAAAGGTTACACTGACACAAATGAATATCTTGACTTTTTGAGGGCAGATGACAATAATCAGACAAAATGATTGTCATCCGTGTGCTCAAATGCTCCTGTAAATGTCCTTGGTTCAAGTTCACCAACAGCAAATGAACCATAAAATGTGCAACAGTAGTGCAGAAATATCACTTTATACAGAGTGCTTTCAATCTTTAATAATCTTGTAATATTGTCCTGAAATCATTTAGTTTTAGTTACACTTGATATGTTAATTTTGCACAATTTCAGTGTAATTCAACCGCTTTGATGCCGTCCGTAGTTTGACGCCGCTTCGCCGTGGCCAATGCAGTTTGTCAGTTATCGATACGGCTTGAACGTGATCGCGAACTTTAAATCCATCTTTAAACCCCGCTCGGCACTTTCCCGTCGCCACCGCAACGGTAAGCCACGACGGAACATGTTTTATGCCGCCTGCCTCCCGTGCTCACGACCGCCTTTAATCTTTGGCGCTGCGGGCGGGTCGCATTGTTGTACTCGTTTGTCTTTCTTCCAGATCCCCAGTAGAGATTAATACCACCAGAACCCGGCGGATTAAAAAACGTGCCACTATATTTTATGTTCGGTCCTATTAAAGCGGCATTAAGTTACTCACAGTGATGCGCAGCCCTGCCTTCGCCTGGTGTAAAAGTCAATTTGTGTGATTACGCCGGGCTTATGCAGAGGTTTGGTGTAATGGCTTTTTCGCTGCGGTTGTGATGTGGCGCGTGAGGTAATCTATATATCGCAAACACGAAGAACAGACGGCTCCGCTCGCACTGGCGAGACGGGAAAGAGGGTGGAGTGATGATACTGCACAATACGGCGCAAAGAGCACAAACAAAAAAAACACACAAATTAAATCGATTGCAATGACACCGACCATTGTTTTTTTTTAAATGAAAAAGGCAGTTTTGATTCACGATTTTCCTTTTTCGGTCTAAATTGTCCTTGATTTACCGATGAATTAATTGAGCAATGAAATGAGTGTGTCAAAAATAAGGCTGCAACGATGAATTGACTAACCTTGAGAAATAATCCTCGTCGTAGCGGGAGCATAGATTGAATATTTCACAATTAGTTGATTAATCGTGTCTTTTGCAGGCCGAGGTGTCCCGTGTGTTTGTCTCTGTTTGTGTGCGCCACCCTCACCGGGCCAAGCTACATATCTCCCAAGACAAATACAGTGAAGAACAACACGTTCTTTTACTGTGCGCCGCCGCCTCTCTCTCTCTCTCCACAGATCTGACCTGTACAGATAGATCTGTTTAATGCCCACTGGCACGTAGCAGAACCTTCAGCAGAGAAGATAGTCGCACAATGCACTTTGAAGTTTTGAAACTGGTCATTTTAGTATGTTGAAATGTTTCATCTCCAATGGGAATTTGTACTTTTGCATTGCGTTTGTGGTTGGTTACAGTTGCGGGGGGGTTATTACGTTCCCGGGCGTTACCGGCGTCTGTTTTGTTGACATGCAGTGGACAGTTTGCCCATGAGAAAAGTTGGCAAACAAACAAACTTTATACATTTCAAGCATGAAAAAGCAGGATTTTATATTAAAATGGATGAAATCAACTAATTTAGCTTCAACGCATTAGATTTATTATATAATTGTACAAAGATGATCTTATATTTCTGTTGATTCTACATTCTCTACATGTTTTTTTATGTTTTTTTGGACCATAGCCACGTTAGAGCTACAACTTAGCATCCTTAATTCTGTAAATCTAACCACTTTTTGTATCCAACGTACTTTTACTCAATATTAAGTACTCGTTTTATTGTTTTGGGACTAGTAGTACGATCGAATTGAGTAAGAACTTAACTTTTTATTGTTTTTAAGTGTTTGTGCAGCACTTTGGAACCTGTTATTGTTCATAAAATGCGCTGTATACGTAAAGTGGACCTGAATTTGGAATATTAACTTAACCGGTTCCACGGGACAAGCTTGTATCCCGTCTCCTGCTTGTTAATAACCATCTGCTCGGTCTCCAGGGGGATTCCTCTGGAGAAGAAATATCGCAGCTGCCGTTAGGAAATATTAGCATCTCCCCGTACGACCTATCGACATTGTGTGTTTCTGTGATGTATGTAATCCTCTGTAGTCTTCAATAGCCTCCATCAATTACAGAAACGCATCTTCAGCAGAAATAGGCCGATGGTATGGATTAGGCTCTCATAACCAGACAAAACGCAATAAACCTGTCTGTAATATATGATAATTGCTCGAACAAAAGTTTTGCTACTTCCATTTGCAAGTTAAATTAAAGGACTTTGGAAATGTAAACCCCCGTTTCAATTGAATTTTGACTGAATTAAGCCGCGACTAAAATCTGATATAATCTTAAAGTAGACGTACATGTTATTCTATGGATTTTTAAAGGTTTTTAGCACGTTTGAACTATTTTCCGTCAATATTTACTCACTGGAGGTAGTATTTTCAGTGATTCATGCATATTTGTGTCACCTTTATTGTCGTTTTCAGCCCCATATCGGCCAGTCAGCGCGGTCTGCACACTTGTAGTGAGGTTTTGGGTGACATACTAGGAACCTGCGTCACAGTTTGGTGTTTTTTTTAAGAAGAAACATAAAACAAATATGCAAAGAAGGAAAAAAAAAACCCAAAAAAGGTGGTGTCGTCCAAAGAAAACATGGGTTAAAGCACACTATGTCCAAAAATAAGAGTCTCATTTTGTCCATTGTGTATTTCAAATTGTCGGTTATGATGTCCGTCCAGTCCTTAAACGTCGGAGCAAAAACTCTCTACAGATATTAACTTGTTCAGGTGTAATTAAGAGTTAGGGACGGGACAAAATCTCGTGCCACAAAGTCTTGCAAGATAAAAAAGACCACAAGACATGATCTAGTGAGACATTTACATTTGGCTTGGACGGAAAAAAAAAGGTTCACACACCTCAGAAAAAGAACGTTTGTACATACAATTGTGACTCAAACTACACAATTTATTTTTTATCAGGCAAGTGTATTTGTAGAGCACAATTCATACACAATTAAAACGGATTTACACAACAAGAAAAGATTAATTTAAATCCCAAAATTTACGTAATCAATATCAAATTAAGTGTCAGAATCTCATCTCGTTTTCGGAGAATTGTGTCCCCCCCATGCACACCAAATAATAACCCACCCTTTCCCTTAACTTGAATGTGTTCCGTTACATTCGCTTGCACCAGTATTACGAGCCGCTTTCTGTGTAAAGAGGATTAGCCCGACTGTAGTTCATGTTCTGCCTCAGACTTCTGCGCTGACGCCAGATTACAGAGCCGATCTGCAGATAGGAGCAGCCTGCGGTTACGGCTCAGACGCTTGCGCACCCGGACCGACCGCGGGGACAGAGGTCGAGGGGTTCAAATCCCAGCTGGGGGTCGACAAGGACGTGCAGGTTCTGCCCTGTTTGTACTTGTTTGTGAAATACAGTAAACAGAATAAGTCCAAATTCGCTTGCTGTGTGGCGCACAATTTGTCTGACTTTAGACATGATCAAGGTTCTACTTTTATTCCTGTTTTATTTCTGATTTGGTCTTGGTTTAGTCCAGTTTTTAATCCTGATTCAGTCCAGTTACTATTACAATTTGTGAGTATCCGCCAACCAGTTAAGCCTGTTGATGCAGCCTATACATTTCTGTTGGTGGAAGTAGTATTTATGCAGTGCAGCTCGATAAATTACTCATAAGATGCAATATGTTAATTGTTTTCAAGGACATAAAGGGTGTTTTCATTTGTTGATATCAGTCATCGGCAGAGATAATGGTAACTGAAAAAGATGGATTGGTGACTCTCTAATTCCTTAAAGTCACATCAGCATTTGGCTCGCAGGGCTGCACAGACTTGTTGATTTTGCCAGCAGAAAGTTAGAAAATCAAACACCGAAACAGTCACTGGTCAATAGTCAAGAAGCGGATTAACCAACGTTCGCAGGAATGAAGCGAAAAATGTCCCGGAGCGCCCCCTGTCCTCAGACCCTCCTTCTCCGCAATGAAAAACTGCAACAACAAAAAACCACGAGGAGAAGCACAGCGACGGAGAGATTTGAAGTGCATTTGAAGTCGTTGTGAGCTGCTGGAGTCGCTCTATCTCTCCAGCGGTCTGCGCAGAGGAGCGAGGAGGCGCGAGGAGCTGTCACCAAGCGCGCACACACACACACAGAAGAGGAGGAGAAGGGGTGAGACCACAGTGAGACTCAGGAGAGATGAATGTGATATTAGTGCTACTGTTAGTCACTGTTGCTTTGCATCGCTCTAACTACAGCCACAACCTGTTGGAGTTAAAAGAGTCTTTGCAAAGAACAGTATTAGCTGAATGTGTTATCGCTGCAACAACGGGTCCAGGAGCAGACCCTGCCCTTACACTGCTCAGTTTGACCTGCCAAACACCACATTTGCCAGGTATTATTCCAAACTGCTTGGTCTAAATACTGCAGCTCCCTTTCTTCCACTTGCACCATTCGCACTACACAACTCTTGCTGTCTCTTTGCCGGCCTCGTTGCCCTTGATTGTGAAGGTCATCTCTCCTCACTCTTTCTTCTCCCCTCTCCGTCTCGTCCCCAAAGTGCCCGCGGTGCTGCTCGCTGGCGGAGATTAGCGGCTAATCCATGAAAGGTAGCGGACTGCTTCTCTATCCCTTTTGAACGTTATTAAGGGAGCGTCCTCCGCCTGTCGGTCCGAGGTGTGGGCATCTGCGGTCTGATCCCGATAAGCAGACGCGCCTCCTGAGGCTGAGGAGGGGGAGATATGTGAAGGGGAAGCGTGAGCAGAGGAGGAGCAGGGTCAAGAGGAGGAGCAGGGTGCAGAGGAGGAGCAGGGTCCGGAAGAGGAGTAGGCTTCAGATGTTAAGATTAATCACGGAAGCAACACAAAGTCATTACAAGTCAGTTGTTCATGTTCCACAAAAGTAAAAGTGCTGGATGTTGATGTGACATTAAATTGACTTAATCCTTCATAAAGTTTGATTTGATAAAGCTGCTCGCGTACTAGAGGAATGGTGAACTATTCCATTGGGAGTAAATTCAGTATTTCACTGTTGTTTGGTCATGGTGTCGATACTGTACTAAAAGAAAGGTTTCTTCTCGCAATGATCGTGACACTAAGATTTTCATATTGGGACATTTCTAGCGAGGGCGGGGCTTAATCATTAGGGTTGTAAATAAGAAAATTAAAAATAGATATCCAGACACAACTTGACTCTAAAACGAGCATCGAAACTAGATATTGTACTGAGCAAGTCTCCAAACTAATTCCAGAACTGGACCTTTTTATGTAATCGTTTTCGAATGACCTTGATCTACATAACGACTAGTACAACACTAGTAATATTAAAGAGACTACCATTAGTTTGTGTTATAAATGAGTGCATCCTATTGTCTAATAAAAATAGTGTGTCTTTTGCCTATAAACCTATAAACCGAATCGATTGAACGGGGGGCGCGGCGTGGCGTTGGCTAAAGCGCTGAAAAAGGAACCTGTAAACAGCACTTTATTACAGAAAAGGCTGATGAAACGGTCCATCTCACTCACTCCAGAGCTTCTCCTTTCTGCTGTGGTCCATATCAATCCTAACTATCATTAAAACATTATCTGTGGACTAATAAAAGCAACCAACTACAGCTCTATTTTGTGTGGTCTCAAAATCAGTATCAAGCGAAGTGTAAACTATGGCGACGCCTCTACTTCTAACACAAAGCAAATCCTCCACATATCTCTCCTGGGGGACGTTAAAGAGCACCTTAACGGGGGGCTGTTGTTGTTTTGGCCGAAGGTGATGAGGTCAAACTGGAGTTGAAGCCCCAGAGTCCACCGGCCACAGATCATTGATTGTTTTTGTGTGTTTGTCCCGAGCAGCTGCAGTCGCAAAGGTCGCGCAGTGTCACAGAAGGACCGGAATACAAAACACGACGAGGAGGCCGTGTTTAAGGTGTGGTGTGTGGTGGGGGGGGGGGGGGGGGGCGAGAGGTTAGCGTTAACATCCTCACAGTGAGACGGCAAGAAGGTGCGAGTAGGGAGTTTGCGCGTTCTCCTTGTCGTGAAGATCGTGTACACTTTCTCCACAGGGTCGCGCCCTCTTTGCGATATTTGGCTAAAGCAGTAACAAAAGTAAATGTATCGCAATAGCTAACAGGTCCTCCATCTGACAGAAATCTATTGTTTTTTTGGTCAAAAATGTGTGTTTAAATGAAAAAGTCTGATATAATTTAGTGCAGGGGGGTCCAAACTTTTTTCACTGGGGGCCGCATTTTGAAACATACGGAGCAGAGGGCCACAGACAACCCGACATTGAAGTGAATCATTCAAAATGAGTCATTTGACATAGTTTGGATGGGCCTCCACACCTTTAATAAGACTGGGAACATTAATATTACGTTGATATAAAACATCAAAATGCTTGAATTTTTTCAATTTGGCAGGAAAAAATACAACTTTTTGTTCTTTGGACTAACTTTGCCGGAAGCCGGAGGGCCAACAAAAATTGGTCTGAGGGCAGCATTTGGCCCCCGGGCCGTAGTTTGGACATGCCTGATTTAGTGTTTTCATAAAGTCCTAAATTTGCCTTGATTTCATTTTGGTTTTGACCGTGTTAAGCTTTTGTTTGACTTGTAAATTAAGGCGTGCACATTTTAGTTTCAAAATAAATTCAATTAATTAGACAACATTTGTATTAAACTGTTGCAATGATATCAATATCACAGTAATTTACACAATATCACAATCTTCTCCATACCGTGCAGCCCTGATTGGTACGTCCGCTCAGGAGGTCCAGGACTCCCCATTAAAAGAGATGAATCTACTGAGATTTTCCAAGATTTATTTTTATTTTTATTTATTAACCTTTATTAAAAAGAACTCATTGAGATCAACACCTCTTTTTCAATGGTGACCTGGATGAATAAAAGGTGTATTTAATGACCCAAATCAAATGTGTGTTTAGGGCAAAACAATATTTCTTTTTAAATCAGGATTCGGATCACAGTTCCCACTTCCCTCCGCTCGAATGGCGTTCGTAATCCATGATAATAATGAACACGACAATATGTTCTAGCGCAGTAGTTCTCAAACGTTTCATTTGGCTTTCCGAGTATCAGTAGATCTAAACCCGGACTATATCAGGCCCTAAATTGGGACTCGAACGTGCTCTCAAATCAGACTCAACCATGGATAATGTTTTTCCAAGTACCTTTTCCGGGCATTTTAGCCGCTCGCCTATAATAAGCCGCATTTGCTCTATTTTAAAAAAACGATAATAAACAATACATAGGCGCACCTTTTGATATTAATGCCGCAGAACTCTTTCCTTGACTGTTTGGCATCGCGAGCTCGTCCGCGTTCCCCTCCGTTCCCCTCCAGCGTCTCACGTACATTCATTGATGTTAAAGCTTGCGTGCAGCCGCGCGGTTTCCTAGCAAGATCGAATGGCCTTCAGCTTAAAACTTTGCTTCATACGAAACTTCTTCGTTTGGTTCCATAATGATACGGCAAGAATTTGAAAATAATTGATAGTTGGTAATTTGTCGTCGTCCGTGTTCTATGCTATCTGAATAAAAAAGCAAGCAACATTCTTTGCTTAACTTTTCTGTAACTTTTTCTGTTTTGATTCTATTCGGTTAGTTCGCCCTACCCCTAGCGGTGAAAGAAAAAAACCACAGAAACTTCCGCAGCCGCAGCCTCTAAATCAAGCCGCATGGCTCAAAACATCTGACAAAAGTAGCGGCTTATAGTCCGCAAAATATGGTAATATAACTGAAGCAAAAATCACGACAGGTTTTTACGATTTAATTAATTGACTTTATTTGATGTGTTTATACCTGTCGCGTACATATTACATTATAGTGACATCACGCTAGGGCCACTCATTCCAGTCAAATGTAACGCATAAATTGGCACAAAAATTTTTGGACTCTCTAAACGTTAATTCAACCGTCGCTCTCATATCTTTTTGTCAAATCCCCAAAAAAGTGACATTAGATGATGCTTTTGCTGGGTTATTTCCTACTGTGACGTCATCAATTCACAGGAAGAAAAATTATAAAACCTAAAAAAAAAAGTGCCATTTCTGTGATAACATTTCATCATTTTTAGCAATTTTCAAAAACTATTTATGTTAGCCGCATTTTAGTCCAATGAGTGGTCCGACCTGTCAGAGGCACTCTAAGTAAAGTTTGAGAAAACACTCCAGAAAAGTGTTTTTCTGGTCTTTTCAGCATAACACAGAAGAAAACAGCGCGTGTGTTTGTGCATGTGCAGCTCTGCTTAAAGTGCCCTTCACTCCGTCCGCCCTCCGCAGCTCTTAAACACCTCAACCACGGCTCCTTCCATTTGGGTTCGTCCGTGCTGCGTCGAGGAGGAAATATAAATGGATTGTGTGATGGCGAGAACGGAGGATGCAGGTCAAGGTTTTCTTTTCTTTTTTTTTTTATCAATTTTTTTTCTTTTTGGGTGCCATCCCGTATTCTTTCATTGTGCTTGTTTGAGGAAAAAGTCTTTTGAAAAGTTGGTGCGCGTTTGAAGGAGAGACTTGTGGCGTAATCCAATCATTTGCACATTTCGCGCGTGTCAAACGCTCTGTGTGGAGGTTAATGAAATTCCCTCTGAAGGGAAAAAAAAAAAGTTCTGACAAAAAATAACTTGAATTGCTTTTCTCGAAACATTGGCACACCAAGTAAAGATTATCATAGAAACTGAGTTATTACTTGAGTTAGACTTCATAAACCAATAAAGCGACTGTATTTATTATTATAGTTATTTGAATAGTTATTATGGAGTGACAGGTGAGTTTAGCACTTTGACTTGCACTTGTGTCCTTCTTTGGCAAGGCATTTCTCTCCCGCGTTCCATTGTCTGGTTGCGGAGTTTGCACACTCTCCCTGTGTTTTTTTGGTTTTCTAGCTACTCCGGTTTTCCCCCGTCGTAGGTTGGAGGTCTCACAGTGGGACAAGGACAAAGAATTGAACCATCATGTTTTTGGGACTGTTGGTGGGATGGTGTGACACCACCATCCCACTTAATTTCAGAAACATGTACTTGGGCCTCCAGACCCCTGCCATGGACAATGTAGATGGATACCTTACTTTTGGCGGGAAAAATGGATGACACAAATTTCACACGGATTCAACCTGGAAATGGACTTTAAAAGAATCTGGACTCAGTTATTTTGAAACTTATGTGCCTTAACCTTTCTTTTTCATTTTTGAATTTGATTTTTTATTTATTTTTTTTAAATTTCCACATCTGTTTTCTCTGGCCCCGCCCCGCGCTTTCTTCATTTTTTTTCTGTCTTTTTTTTTTTTTGCCTTGTGTTTGGTTTTGTTTTTCATCTTCTCACGTTTCTTTCAGTTTGAAATAAATAAATAAAAAGAGCTTTTTAAAAAAATAAAATAAAATAAACCACAGCTAACGTAAAACAGGTACAAATATGATATAAATCGATAAATCAGAAATCTTAAGAAAACTGGAAATCCTGTCCTTTACTCTACTTTTTACTGTATTAACTTCAATAAAATGAAAGCTCTAACTGTAAGCTCAATATATAGCAGGAGACTTCTTGTTTATTTTATGGTCATATTTTAACATTTCAGCTGAAGAGGTTTGAATAATTAACATGCACGACTCATAAATGACTCATAAATGACACTAACTAAACGACGTAAGTGTTTCATTCTACTCTTTCATTATCGCAGCTCATATTTTTTTTTTTTACAATTTGGTTCATTCGGAAAAGAGTTACTGTGTCAATGGCATAAAGTAGTTTCAGTATTATATCGTGGCTGTCCGTGCATTTTCTGTATTAGTAACATTCCTTTCAAAGAACCCGAAGCTAACTTTCAATAATCCAACTATTTTCGACACGTCACGGGTGTCAAACTATGATAAATATTCCTCCTTGTGTAGTTGTCCTCTGTTACTTATTCCCCCACTGACCATTTCACAAATTGCATCTCTTTGTGTTGAAATGCTTTGTATACTTTTACGCTGCCTCGATTTGTTTTTTAATCACACACTCGACTGCAAAATGATGCCGCGAATAAAACCGCACGGACTAAATAACATCGTTTAATAGATAAGAAAAGACCACATTGTTACCGTTTAACACCATTACGGATGCTCATTAGAAAAGTGTTTTTAAAGTGTTTTAAAGCCACGCAGTGCTTCTTTTCTTCGTCTGGATGCTGCGAACGTGCCGCTTTATTAAATATCAAACGTTCGCTGTTTCACAACCGAAGCAGCAGCAGCACGGACTCTCTGACTGCGGAGCTCCCTTTATCCGCTTAAACCCGAAATAAATCGACAGTTAATGCAGTGTCTGGAGAATCTGCCTATGGATTTTCCACGCTTTCTCCCCGAAATTGTTGCATTTCAATATCAAGCGGCATCGCAACATTCTGCCTATTATAATATTTAACGGCGATGTGGGGCGGTTAAACGTTATTTTGTTATTTGCCGGACGAGCTCGGGGGACTTTTGTTTTTATGGCCTGGGAAATGCTATTTAAACGAATAACACTGTATCCAAGCAAAAGCTGGTCGTTTTTATTTTGTTTTGGTTTGTTTTATAGCTGTGAACTGAACTTTTTTGTTGTTGTAATAAGTCCAACTTTTTTTTTTTTACACAAAATCACGTGCAGTTTCACAATAAATTGACGCAGATTTTGCAGTAAGTGTCAAATCCAGCGTACCAAATAAACTTGAAATATTTAATAAAATACTGGTTTAACAAAGCAGCTATAGTGATTTAACTCCACCCACGCTCCGCCTCTCTGTTGTGGCCTTGTTATTTGGCACGTTTACCGTTGATCCATACGACATGTTCGCTTGTCCTTCACGCTTTCATGGCATCATATTCGTCTCCCGAGTCTCTGCGTCGTTGCGTACGCTGCTTATGTTGCCAGTCGGACACGCTGGTCATGGCTCTTTTGTGCATTTGTTAAGCTTGTCTTGGATAAATGTAGAACTAACTCCATCAGCGGCTCGCGGTTCAGATTCCAAGAGAACGGCTGGCTAATGCCTTTATCTTCGAGGAGTCCCGCGGCAGCTGAACAAAGTTTGGTTCCATAGCTCACAAATAACACAAAATAATGTGTATAATTCGCATTTGTCA
Organism: Chaenogobius annularis; assembly: GCA_015082035.1. Classification (NCBI taxonomy): domain Eukaryota; kingdom Metazoa; phylum Chordata; class Actinopteri; order Gobiiformes; family Gobiidae; genus Chaenogobius; species Chaenogobius annularis. The sequence continues at coordinate 286,699 of BJKM01000552.1, forward strand.
TTCACTGTCGTTGTCTTTTTATGGGGCTGTCAGCGGTGTTTGTTTTTTCAATTCTGTCGTCAAGTCTCGGAGAATGTTTCCCCAACTTGTTAAACCTATCGAGATTTTTTTAAAGTTGCTAAAATGCCTAGCGTTCATTCAAAAAGTATTCTGAAAGTACGGCGCGGTGAATGTGTTTACCAGTGGTGATCCAGCAGAAAACCAGGTTGTTCCACGCCGCTTTTGTATCATTTTTATGCGTATTTTACTTGTTTATTCTGCCGGTGATGTAACGTTTTTGTCGTCCGATTTCAAGCTTCTGGTTCAGTTTTCTGATTCTGTGTTTGACATCTTCATTTCTGTCAGCATAAACAGTCAAAAAGTGTAATTATTTTTGCCATTATTCAACCCCAAAGATGTGATCGTCGTCAGTTAAAAGGAACAAGGGAAAGGTTCAACATTTGAGGATCATAAGTGCATCTTCCATAGAGTTATATATATGTGCCCTTTGAAATTAAATGATGACAGAATGAAAGTCTAGCACGTGAACCAATGAAGGCTAAAATACACTGCCTGTCCACAAAAAAAAAAAAAGAAAAAAGTCACCATCTCTCCTCCTACTGGGATTTCTGAAACCACCATGTGGAAAGACGAATCCCGTGGTCATGGATTCACAACAGCGTGTTTGAGAAGGGTCAAATCATCAGAGGAAACATCTGAAGGAGAGGCAGAAACTCATCTACTCCAGCTCTGACCCCCAGTGGGAGTGTTTGGGAGGAGCAGGAGAAGGCTTTGTGCAGTGGACTGAAACACATGAAACGCATCTTTTGACCTCGCAGAAGCTTATTGAAACAGTGCAATCAGAGCCAAGTATTAATCACTGCACTGTTCACGTTCTGCTCTACATCTGTAAATTTAGCAGTGCATTTTGTGTACATGGTAAGCCTATTTTTATCCAATAGTAGATTTAAATTGCTTCTTTAATGCATTCCCTTTTTAATTTCATATATGTTGTTTTATCATTGTTTTATGATCTGATTCTGATTCTAGATATTTGCTCGTGACTTTGTTTTCTGTGGCGGCTTTTATTTAAATTTTTTGACACGCAGTACGTTGGTAAATGTTCAGGAACATTTTATCATGATCTACCTTTTGACTAAAAGTATCTGGTATGACAAACACAAAACAAAATGAACTGGTGCGCAGGTGTTTCTTTTTAGTGAACCTTTTGATTTAGCTTTATTTCACAATCTGATTTCCCATCCTTTAATTTGAACTATAGTCTTGGTTTGAATGTGGTTTAGACCTGGTTTAGACCGGGACTCCGGACTTAAATTAGTCCTGGCCTATACTTATTAGACTTTGTTAATCCTGGCTTTGTTCTGACTCTGACTTTAACCTTGATTAGCCCTGATTTATTTTTTTGGTTTATGTTAATGGTGATGGCTAAATCCTGGTTTAGTTCTGGATTAGACACTGTTTAGACCTGAATTCATCCCGTTTATGTTCTGCCTTGGTTTACAACTAGATTAGACATGGTTTAGTTCTGATTTAGCCCTGTTTCTTTTCAGGTTTGAACCCTTATTCAGACCGCAATACCAGCTCCTACCACAAGCGGTCAGTGACGGGACAGTTGATGATTTAGCGGTGCAGTCACACCACCACCGCCATCATTTCTAGTCTATGCGTGTGTGTGCAAATTGCTTTTTTATTGTAATAGCTTTAAATGTCAGCTTCTCATTGAGGCAGTTTTCGTGTCTTAATTTGCGCCAATAAAAACAACAAATTACAAGCTAAATCATTTGTACGACGGATTGTTTTGAGGGGAGCGGAGATACCCCAAGATCGTTTCAGAGTCCGCCGTTTTTTATTCAAGCCTTTCTCATAACTGTCAAAGTCAAATGGTGTTGTTTTACTAATTATCTACGAACACTTCGAAATTATTTGATAGCAAGTTGACCTCTCACACAGTTGACCTTTCTGTCTCTCCTCGCCAGTATTAGCAGCAATCATACAGTTATTTTATATGATTTTATCCTTTGCATAACATTGCCCTAAATGTGAATGGGAGTGGACTGAATATGCACATTTGAATTACTTTAGATTTCAACTAAAAGCGTTAATAAATAAATGAAAATCTACTGTTATGAAAACTTTCCTCAAAAGAAATGAGTTGTTTATACCAAAAATGTTGTTTGATTTCGTAGACTACATATGTTTTTAAATGTATTATGGCTTTGTCTGTCATGTTTTGGAGATCATTTTGAGATCGGGTGAACACGCACGGTCCCAAATGATGAAATACCACGTGACGCAAAGTAGCAGCAGCGGTAAAAAGTAGTAGTACCAACAGCAGAAGTTGATCTACTTTTCCCCGTGTCCTTTCGCAGAGCACGACGAGTGTCTGAGCGGTCTTCATAACTGCGACGAGAACGCCTTGTGCTTCAACATGGTGGGAGGACACAGCTGCTCCTGCAAACCTGGATACACCGGCAACGGCACCGTCTGCAAAGGTAAGAACCATTCAGACACCAGCGTAACTAATGAGCCCACGTACGTTAAAATGACATACTGGCCCTTTAAAAACCCGGTACACCCTTCCCTTTGTTTATGATGCATTAAAAAGTGCACCATGTCACTTTTCTGATGTATTCATGGAGAAGGAGTATCGCACTAAACTTATAGATACACCTTAACACCTTAATAAAGCACAAATAAGCTTAATTAATAATGAACAAATAGTGTGTTAAGAAGGATTCAGGCTTAGTGACTACTTAATTAAGTGGGTTTGAAGTTAGGGTTGTTAACAATGTTGTAAATCAGATGTCGAATACAAAAACATATATATATATATATCGCAGTAACAGAGAAGGATTAGTCATTTTCTGAACAGTTTTAGAATGAGCTTGAGCTGCTGTACGACCGCATGGTTTAATACAGGCAGTACTATTATTTTATTTGTTTATTTGTGTTGAAAATGTCGGCCTATTGGCTAAAAACGTCACTTTGACCCAGTAAAAATAACATTGTATTGAAATAAGTATCGAGAATCGAGAGACAACTCTAGTTTGGGTATTGATTAAGTTATTTCTGACACATACTTAATAAATACTTTGTACATCATGCATAAAATCTTTGTTCATTTTATGCAGGCTAATATAAGTGAAGTTATTATTAAGTGTTTTCACCTTATCTCCATGGACACAAGCAATTGACGCCACCATGTCAAGAAACAATACATGTTTTTCAAGGTATTTTTAAGTAATACATTAACTAGTAATTGTAATCAGTTTAACGCCCATCTGTGGAACATTCCAGGAAAACCTATTACTTCTTTGAAGTTATTTATTTTCATTTATTTCACGCCTCCAGAAAAAAAAACCAGAAAAAATCAGAGGAGACTTAATTAAATTCAATTAAACTTAACAACGATCAACAACACTACATATGAGCTAATGTAAATGAGCAATAAGGACCTCTACTCATGGAGACAAAACAGGATTTATTGAAAAATCGCACGCTGTAAATGAGAAAGTGCTCGAGTGGGTGCTCAATTCATTAAACGCGGCCATTTACCATAAAGACGTAATTCTGTTGATTCCCGCATTTGAATATTGTGCAAACACTCTACACGAAGTCATCAGTCTCCCCCCGTCGTGTTTACCCCTTCAAACCCATGTAACTGTTTGTGTGACATTTACCAAGTGTCTACTACCCATGTATAACGCGCATTACGGCATTAACCCTGCCGCGACGCATTAATCATTGGAAATAATATTCCGAGAGCCTGTAATGAATCACTTCACCAATTTAGCCTGGATTCTGTATGCAAATAAATACATATACTCGCGGTGCCGGTGTAATTGCTCCGCTAACGCTCGTTAATCTTGAGGAGTAACCGTGGCTCCGCTTTTGGTCTCCGTAGCCATGTGCGACGGACTGTGCCAGAACGGAGGCTCCTGCGTTTCGCCCAACAAGTGCATCTGTCAGCAGGGCTTCACCGGGGACAGGTGCGAGACAGGTAAGCGCCGCGGTTTGGTTCATTTTGGGGGGGGGGAGAAAACTGGGGAAGGGGGAGCCGGTGCGGGTTAACCTTGCCCCCGGAATCGAGAATAAACTCTTCTCCGACGCGCCCGGAGCCAAACTCAAACGCAACCGTGCAATCAGAGTTGTTTATGTCAGTGGGCGCGTTTGCATGACCAGGAAAAAAAAAAAAATCTGAAATGACGGTGTTAGTTTACAAGCACGTGTGAGTTAATTTGTGGATTTTTAGAGTAACTGCTGTTGTATTTAGAAGGCATTTAAAAAAGATCATTTATTTAATACTCGTCTGTTTTTCAAGGGTCTTTTGGCCAAGTCAGCAGCAAAGATGACAAAACATCAACACACATTTAGAAGAGTTTGTCCCCTAAAAACAGTTACAAGTACATTTGATCTTAAAATAACTATCATTTTCTCTTTCCTTTTTGTCTTTTTGTCAAAAATAAACCAGATTACTTACATCAACTGTGCCTGTTGACATATCATTTCAATAATCTGATAACACCAGAAATCAGATAATGATGAGATTTCTGGTGTGCCTGTGAACATAGCCACCGACCCATGTGATACAGAGGAGCTCATTGGTCAAACATTGGGACTATTTTGTTGTAATCTGGTATGGAACATCTCTGTTTTCTTATTTTAACGTGTCTGTACATTGTCCCTTCAAATGGCGACTCATTTAGAACAAAAACAGACGTCAGCGTTTTGTGCTTCGTTCATTGTTTCCGCAGAAATCCGTGATGTTTTTCAGTCCCTCGTGATATTTTTTTCCCTTTCTTTTAAGCAGCCATGTTTGTTTTGATGCGACCGGACCGAGCGTAATTGGCTAATCCAGTTGTCAATCACGTCCATCTGAACTGTGGGAGATGAAACCGGTGGCCAGACTGATATCGATCGCTGATAAAAAAGAAAAAAAGTACAGAGAGAGATGGTTCTAGGGCAAGGATTAACCAGCAGAGTGCGGTCCTGGTCCTGGTGATGGTCCTGGTCCTGGTCCCGGTCTCATGTGGCTGATTCTGAATCGTTTCTTGTTTCTTGCTGAGTTTTGTCTCCAACACCAACGTGGCTCAAGCCAAATGTGAGCAACAGCCTAAAACCTCTGCACTAGTAATATGTTTTTATTCCAGTGACGTTCCCAATAGGCAAATGTTCCAGTGTTTTAGTGATGAAGATCTGGAGATCGGACTTCATTGGTATATTCTATTTGGCAATGTGCAAACGCTCATTAAGGCCAAGACTCCTTGGATACACCCTCATAAAACGTTTCTCCTGAACAAACTAAATCATGGATAGGCTTAATGTGTGCAGAAGGTTCTCTGAGGTCGGCCGATGAAACCTTCCTCATCGCCCTTAAAACCAAGAGAAAAACAAGGTGCGATCGATCTTTTTCTGCTGCTTAACTCTGGAAGCAGCTCTCTTGGTCGAGTCCCGTTCTGTTTTTAAGTCTTGTGCAAAAATACATTTTCTCTTTGGCTTTAAACACACTTTGTACTGCTGACTTTTGCTTTTGTTTTAACTGTTAGTTTTGCATTTTCTTGTGTGTTAAACTCTTTTTTGTTTTTTTTAAGCGCTCTACAAAGTAAGTTGGACTGGATGGTTCTTCTGAAAGGTTGCCCAAAGCATTGAAGAATGGGTAAAATGCAGAGGACAAATGATGGGTTGTAATTTACCTTTAACCATCAGGTTGGAGTATGATAACTGTCTGGCATTGTCAGAGTTCCTTCAAGATGTTTCTCATCCAACAAAATGTTCTAAAATGCATTTACAATAACGCTCTGCGTTTATGTGGTTCATTTGACTCGAAATACAAGTCAGGTGCATTTACGGATCTCCGAAGTGTTCGTCATTGTATAGGGGACTTAAACCTTCTGCATAAACGGGGGAATCCTCACTTTACAAGTCCCTTGTGTTAAAGACAGTAATTACTTGAATGCAGTTCTGTGAAGCGCTCGGCTATGACTCGATATATATATATAAAGTGTGAACTCTCAAATGTAATAAGGGGAGGTGTCGGCCGTGATGGGGCCTGATGGAGCATTTAAACTGCAGCTAAAACACGGAGAATCACCCACATCACGGCCCATAGTAATCAGCCTGATGATGGGAGCTGAGGTGACGCTGTTACAAGAGCAGTGTCACAATAAGAAGTGGAAGTTATAGCAGTTTTATGACTAGTTTAAGAGAGTAAAATCATCCTTGACTTAAGCCTGGTGTCCACCGTGTACCAGTGCTACACACTCGCAATGTTTTTCTTTAGTAATAGTTACTATATGAAAGCGAAATGGGGAGCTCTGATCTCGGTCACGATGGAGCTCTTCTGCTGTTACTTTGAGGAGCGCTTGAGTTTACTGCTGGTCACACGTTTGACAGAGATTGATCGTAGACACAGTGAGAGGAGGACTCACTCTGCGACAAAGGTTACAAAATATCAGACACGCTTGGCTTGATATGCATCGCAGCGTGTCTGTGGTCGTACAACGTTTTTAAGTTTAATCTTTGTCCCGGCCTCACTGTGAGACCTACGACCCACGTTGTTGAGCCACAACTCAAAATGTTCCAGAAATCTGTGATCAGAAATCTTTCACTGCTGATGGGCAAAGTTGTGACACTCAGTTTTCGTTGTAGTAGTTGTATTGGCAGTTGTAGTAGTAAGGAAATAAATCAGTCTTGTCTTAGTTGTACTAGTAGTAAGTATTTGATTGGAGCCTGCTTTGAATACCAGGTGCTGCAGTGGAGCAGTGAACGCTGCTGTGTCCTTCACCTCGCCTCGCCTGAATGTGGTTTGTGAGATTGATTGGTGTTGGTCGTGCTCATACCACTGAGTTCGGAGAATAAGCAACACGGCAGCGGAGCGGCTAGCACGCTCACGCCAAGACGGTTCGGTCAAATGCAGGGGACAAGTTTCCCTCCGGTGGCATTAAAGAGTAACCCGTTGTTGCTGCTAAAGTTGGTGTTGTAGAAATAGTATTTGTAGTCGTCTGGTAGTAGACAGTATTTGCAGTTGCAGCCGGGGTTATGCCGATGCAAAGTAGTGGTGCATTTAATATTTCAGAGGAATAACTTGTGGTCTATATTAAAATAAACTCGTGATTTGAACTGCAAAAGACTCCTGGGTTCCTACATTTGAGAAGCGCTGGGCGACGTGATAAGAGACAGCAGATGTAACAGCTTTGGTTCATGTAATTTGCTTGTGTTCGCGGCACAGATAGACTTCATAACGACTGTGCCCGCCTGTGCGCAGAATGTGGCTATAAAAACTCAAGGCTGCTGCTGCATTCAGCCCGTTCTGCCGCCGATTCAAAACATTTAAGGCCAAGATGGGAAATGCAGCAGAACCATCACTGCTACATTTGTGCAATTTCGTTTCTATAGGAGCACGGTATTGTCATGACCATTCCAAGCCTCACTGTAGTGTGTCCTTCAGAAAGTACATTGTGTTGGATAGAAAGTCAAGTGTGGCTGAAGCAAAGGAAGACCGAGTAGCCTATTACTATTTGCCAATGCAATGCAAAGCTATCTGGATAAATGAGATAAAAATGAGACTGAACCAGTTCTAAAACCCTAATGCATTACAATGACAAGCCAGACTAATCCAGAACAAATTTAAGGCGGAAAAACGCGGCTTCATCGAGTCCAACCGGTGTTAAAACCGATCTAATCCAGTACTGAACCTGTTCTGTAGCCAAAGACTAAATTGGAACCAAACCAGAACTACAACCAAGACTAAGCCAGGCCCAAATGCCACGTTTAAACAGGCCCCAATTCGAACTTATACATGACAAAACAGGTTTAACCCAGGACTAAACCAGAACTTTTTTAGGGGGAAATGCGATTCCGGTTCGCGATTGCGGTTCGATTTGCGATATGTATGTTTAAAAAGTGTGATTCTGTTCCGAGTGCACATTTAAAACAACTGCAGGACCATGAACAATTCAGATCAGACTCAAATGCAGACCTGACAAACCAGTTCTAGAATCACGCGCGTTTCAGAGCACAATTGTTACGTCTAAACTGCAGGTGCAACACGTTTTTACTCTCAAAATTGCGATATATTGATTGCGATATATTGTGTCGCACAGATCGGGATGAACTTGGGACCAAACTAAATAAAGTTTCAGTCGTTAAACCAGGACTGCAAGGGGTCTGAACCAGAGCTAACCCTGCACACCTTTGTCATAACACATTTCAACCTCTTGGGGATTGTCCTTGAAAAGCTAAGCTAATAGTAAGTCTCTCTCTCTCTCTAACACCTTCTCTCTTTTTCTTTATCTTAATCTCTTCCCCCCTCTCTCTCTCTGTTCTCTCCCCCTCCTCATTGGCTCACATATTGATTGCACATAAAGCACCCTTCTTTACGAGGCGTCCTTTTTACTGCCTGTCTTAAAGTAAATGAATTTCCCGACGCCGCTGAAGAGAGCTGAGAGAGGAAAAGAGGGGGGGATGAGAGAAAAGGATGGGGAGAAAGAGAGAGAGAGAGTGTGAAAGAAAAGTCCAAAAGGAGCGCGAGAGAAGAGAGAGAGAAAGGGAGATGGATGAATGAGAGAGAGGAGCGAGACGGTTAGAATTGGGAGACAGGGAGAAGGAAATACAGAGAGAAAGAAATGAGAGGGAGAGAAGATAGAAGAGAAAAAATATTAGGTGGAATGAAGCGAGAGAGAGGGGAAGATAAATGGAGAGAGACGTTTGGAATTGGGAGACAAGAGAAGGAGACAAAGGAGATAGAGTGAGAGAAAATGAGAGAGAGGTGGACTGAAGGGAAAAGAAAGGTCATGAGAGTGAGAGAGAGGAGCGGAGACGATTGGAATGGGAACAGGGAGAGCGAACAAGAGAGATGGAGAGAATAGAGAAGAGTGGAATAAAGCAGAGAAAAAAGGGAAAGGTGAATAAATGAGAGAGAGAGAGAGAGGAGAGAGGAGAATTGGGAGACAGAAGAAATACAGAGAGAAAAGAATGAGAGGGAGAGAAGATAGAAGAGAAAAAAATATTAGAGAAGCAAGAGAGAGAGAAAGGGTAATAAATGAGAGAGAGAAACGGTTGGAATTGGGAGACAGGGAGAAGAAATGAGAGAACTGAGAGGGAGAGAAAATAGAGAGAAAATAAGGTGACATAAAACAAGAGAGAAAGAAGACAGATAAATGAGAGAGAGGAGCGAGAGATAGTTGGAATTGGGGAGACAGGGAGAAGAAGGAAAGACAAAGAGAGATGTGAGAGTGAGAGAAAATAGAGAAGAGAAACATAAGGTGACTGAAGCGGGAGGAAAAGAGAGCAAGGTCAATGAGAGTGAGAGAGAGGAGCGAGACGATTGGAAGTGGGAGACAGGGAGAGCGAACGACAAAGAGAGATGTGAGAGTGAGAGAATAGAGAAGAGTGGAATAAAGCAAGAGAGAAAAAAGGGAAAGGTGAGATAAATGAGAGAGAGAGAGAGAGAGAGAGAGGAGAATTGGGAGACAGGGAGAAGGAAATACAGAGAGAAAGAAATGAGAGGGAGAGAAGATAGAAGAGAAAAAATATTAGGTGGAATGAAGCGAGAGAGAGAGAGAAAGGGAGACAAATAAATGAGAGAGAGGAGCGAGACGGTTGGAATTGGGAGACAGGGAGAAGGAAATACAGAGAGAACTGAGAGGGAGAGAAAATAGAGGAGAAAAATAAGGTGACATAAAACAAGAGAGAAAGGAAGACAGATAAATGAGAGAGAGGAGCGAGAGATAGTTGGAATTGGGAGACAGGGAGAAGAAGGAAAGACAAAGAGAGATGTGAGAGTGAGAGAAAATAGAGAAGAGACATAAGGTGGACTGAAGCGGGAGGGAAAGAGAGCAAGGTCAATGAGAGTGAGGGAGAGAGGAGCGAGACGACGGGAAGTGGGAGACAGGGAGAGAGAACGACAAAGAGAGATGTGAGAGTTAGAGAAAATAGAGAAGAGAAACATAAGGTGGGATAAAGCAAGAGAGAAAGGGAAAGGCGAGATAAATGAGAGAGAGAGAGAGAGAGAGGAGAATTGGGAGACAGGAAGAAAGAAAGACAAAGAGAGAAGCGAGAGATGAATAAGAGAGAGAGGAGAGTGGTGGTGGCGGCGGAGAGAGATAAATGAGAGGGAAAAGGGGAGAGAGAAAAGAGAGACAAAGGTTTGAAACGTGAGAGAGGAAGGAGACGGGCGGAGAGAGAAAGAGAGAGAGAGATGTGTTAACAGGCTGGACCATAATGACCAATCCTCCTCCATTTGATAGTGAAAAGGGTCCGAGGGCCACACTTCTGTAACAGACCCAGTCAATCACACGAATGATTAGCCTCCGCAGCCGGCGCGCATCACCGGGAGAGCCCGCTGCAAGCCCACGTTTAGCACCGCCGGGTTTCTCCTTCAAGGTGTCTCATTTACGCCCAGGAATTGTTTTCAGATTGTAGGATTTTGCCAATTTCCCCTTCAGACGGCCGAATAAATGTAAAAAAGAAAAGAGGCGTTTGATGGTATTTATGACCTCTGCCGGCGCTTTAATCCTTTTGTCAATGACCAACGTCGACTTGGAAAAACTTTATTGATTGGCAAAGGGGGCGGGATATGGTAACAGGGGTTCAAAAATAAAATGTTTAAGAACAAATAGCAAACATAACATAGTAATAATGAAATAATAATCTTAACAATAAGGGTGTAATTTGATGGAAGTAAATCATAGCTATTATAAAAATGAATAAGAAACAATGAATATGAGAGCATTGATATGACAAGCATTGATCTGTTCATTTATTTATTTCATTATTATTATTTTTATTTATTTTTTTGCCAATGAATGAATGAATGAATCTTCTCTGCTGGTAAATAGATTTAGCCTTTCAAATCTTGTTTTTTTTTTTTTTTTTTAAATTTTTTTTTTTTTTTTGGTTTTTTTTTCTTTTTTGTTTTGTTTTTTGTTGTTGTTTTGTTATTTTTTTTTACATAGGTCTTTCAAGTTTTTCAGTTATTTTTAGCGCTGGCTAGTTCTTTCCTTCTAAATTAAAGGTTCTCAATGTGTGGTAGTTCTATCTTTTGTGGTTCTTGTAATGTTTACAGTCTTAGCTCTGGATTGGACCTGATTTAGACCGGATTTATTCCCAAAATGAAGTCATGCTTAGACATGTTTAGACCTGTTTATCAATGGGTTTCGCCTCGGTTTAGTCCTGGTTGAGATCTTGTTTCACTGTGGTTCAGACCTGCTGTAGACCAGGTTTTGTTGGTACTTTAAAGTCGTTTCCAGACTGAGCTCATGAACACCTGTTTAAATATGATTATCAGTCGTTTTAGACCAGTTTTTCTAATGGTCATAGATCTGGTTTATGAATGGTTTCGGACCAAATGTAGTCCTAGTTTAGACCTGATCGAGGCCAAACCTGTTTTAGATGCCTTTTGAACGATTCGGTCCTCGTTATGACCTGGTTTTATCCCAAGTTCTGTCCCCGTTATTGCTACTCTTTTAATTATGCTCATGGTTTAGTCCTGGTTTATTTCTGAAGTCATGAAGACCTGTTTAGACACGATTACAATGGTTTTAGACCCAGTTGAGTCCCGGTTGACACCTGGTTCCACATTGATTTTAGACCTGTTCTCCTTGTACTAAAGACCTGGTTTAGTCCTTGTTTGGATTTAGGATTTAGTTCCAATTTTGTAAAGCACATTATGTCAAACTTTCATGTGCATTTCCTACTTTGCTTCAGTCATTATCAGATCTTATTTTACGCCATTGAAGCTGGTTCGTTTTTTATTTATTTTGTTACTTATTTTAAAATGTTTGAAATTTCTGCTCTAAATCTCGTCGCAATCATCTCCGTGACAGCGCCTCCTGCCGCGTGGGAGTGGTACTGCACGGTCGACTCCGGAGGACCTCAGGCTTCAGCGCTGGAGCCTGGAGCACTCTTTAGAGACTCCATTGTGAAGAGTGACAGGTCCTGGCGGGGGTCTCGGAGCTTTGTTTGGAAATGACTCAGGGTTGGTGGTGAGGACTGCGCTGTAAAAAGAAGACATTCACTCGAGTTATGAAGTCGGGCTTAAAATCTTTACCAAATTAAAAGCAATTCGCCTGTAAAATCTAAATTGCTTGCATGCGGGAACTAGAGGTGCTGAGGGGTCTGTAGCGCCCGCTGTCGGTGGATCAGGGAACTGCAAGTGGGCTAATTGGTGGCTGGATCTGTTCTAATGGAGATAAGATCAAATAAACACTTTCTAAAAGTGTGTTCCCGCGCTATGCTTGTATGATTACAGAAATAAGTTATGATATTTATCACTGTCTCAAATGCTAAAGGTAATTTTACATACAATCATTTTACCAGACAAAGTATAAAGAAAATATATTTGATTTGTGCCATAGACATTGAATGGCATGACAAAGGTAAAACATGGTGAAAACTGTGCTGAAATTGCTCCACTCAAGATTAATATTGTGAATTATTATTGTGAAGTTAATGTATAGATATGAATAGGGCAACATCTAAGGATCATTTCAGTAGTCGACTAGTCAAACAATTATTTATTTTGTGCATGAAGACTTTTTGAATGCATCTAATCAAGTTGAAATATGCAGACTGGACTTTCAAATAATGTGTATTACTGTTGAAAATCAGAAATGGTTTATTTTTTCCAGATTTAATCACTTTTCCTTGTACAGTCCAGATAACGAGTACGATCATCAAAATGTTACTGCTTCTTTTGCAGTGTGGTTGTGTAAAAAGATGGAGTTGTCTGAGCGGATTGACATGAGGAGGAGGAGGAGGAGGAGGAGGAGGAGGAGGAGGAGGAGAAGGAGGAGGGTGAGAGGAGGTGAAGTGGAAAGCAGATACAGAGACGTCGAGCGGGGGAGAAAGTGACAGGCGCGCCGGTGCAGCTGCGGAGCGGGCAGAGGGGCTGGCCCGGCCGCGCGCAGGGGTGAGCGGGTTGCTCCATTCGGATGCAGAACCAGGCCGCTGTCGGAATGATGAACACGGAAAGGCTTTCACTGAGCCGTAGAGAAGGAGAGACGGAGAAGGAGCCCACTTTGAGAACCTCCAGCTCTTAGTGGAGTCTCAGGGGAATCCTGGTTCTTCTCCTGCTGCTGCTGCTGCTTCTGACGTCTTCAAGCGGCATTCACATGTAATGAAGAACGTGGCGCTGTCAGTGACGAATACTGTTTAACATGTTGGAATTCTGAGGATAGTTATTATTATTAGTTTGTTTTTTGTAATTAAAGCAAACATACAAATACAAACAATGATATACATTAGTAACAACAGAAGAATAAATAAGTAAATAACACAAAACAAAACCACACAATAAAACCCTTACAGCATATAGACAGACATACCTATGTCAAAACCATTGCTTGGTAGAGACTTTATTTAAATGCATTTCGAAAAATAATTGTTAAAAAATTTGCAATTTTTAAAAAAATTTTCTCCAAAAAGACCAAAAATTATTCTAAATTATGAGGAATATTTATGTAGTGGTGTTTAACTCTAATCAGTCTATTTGATTTATTTCACAGCTATATTATTTTAAATGAGTCCAAAGCAAGACTAAACCAGGATTTACAGTAAACTCCAAAAAATAATTTAAATTTTTTAGACTTTATTCTTTAGACTTTATTCTTTAGACTTTATTCTTTAGACTTTATTCTTTAGACTTTATTCTTTAGACTTTAGAGGTACTTCGCTTGAACTTCCACCGCCATTCTTTGGACTTTATTTTTAGACTTCCGTTGTCAATGAACAACATTTAAAACTGGGAAATGCGCTTTAGAAGTAATTATAATTATAAATGTATATTAAACTGAAGTATACAATGGTTAATCCAGATGCATTTGCGCTCTTACTCGCTGACGCCGCCTTTACAACTGTCAGTGTTTTCTTGGGCACTTTACCCAACACACTCTGTAATTATGTGGTATTAAACAGGAACGCGCCAACTCTGCAACTGGTTTACATTGGCCAACTTAACTTAAGCTGTTCTCTAGTTTTTATTTGCCTTGTTTCAAGATAGACTGTTTTCAAATATTATTTTGGAGCAGTTTGCCCGGGGAAACTTGCATCTGAAGGAGGAAAAGCAAAGGCGGTTATTATAGAGAGAATATTTTCAGATTAGGAAAGGTTTTATTGCCATTTTAAGTGAACACAATTTGTAAACTAGGAACTAGACAACACTCATACAACACTGATTTAATAAAAAGTTAAAAAATGTAGACGACTGTGCTAAAATAAGAGCATGTAAAACAAAATAGAGAATAAAAAAGTAAGCTAAATACAATATATATGCAGCAGATCAGAACTAAGTAGATTTATTATTATTTATTTACATGAATCGTTAAAGTGACAGGTGAGTCCAACGGCAGAGAGAACAATTAAAACCTAGGGAGGATTTGGCTGCTAACTACCTTTAAAGTTCAGTATTCTGGCACTAGAGCGTTATACATGTATTTCCTCAAACTTATTTATTTTTAAAGACAATAGATCTGGTCTCGTAACTACCTTTTCCACATGTTTTGGCCGCTAATTGTTGTTCGTGGTAGTCATATATAACAGCTGCCAGCAGGGGGAGGGCTCTGACTGCCCGCCCGGTGGTCTCTGGAGGGTCCCGCGTGTGTGCGATCGGAAGTTAATGCTGTTGCTGCCTCGCTTTCTCATTTCTTTTTCAACTTGACGACAAACACACACAAAAACGGAACAAGAAGCGTTTGAACTTGTTTTTGTCCGGTCCAATGACCCCCGTGCCCCCTGTCCCGGTCCGTAACGCGGTTATTCCTTTTTACAGTGGTCTGATATGGCTGACAGAGTGATTTACCAATTAAAAGCATTCGTCTTTTAACACTGAATCCCATGCTCTGTGTAAATAGTGTCGGTCTAAGAAGTACAAAAAGGGTGTTCCTCTTTATTCCGCTTTATTTCCTCTATTGTCGGGGGCCTGTGTGCTGGTTCTGTGCTCTGTGTCATTACACTTCCGAGGGCCGTGTGGAGAGAGGCAGGGACAGGCAGCACTGACAGGCCTGATGCCCCATGAATAATTCAGGCTCCACACCCGCTTCAGTCATGGATATAAACACACGCTCTCACGACATGTAATGTGCGCCCCCCCAACACACCGCAGAGACAACACGGAGCCCAGGGGCAAGAGGGACAATAAGGCCACTCTGACAAACGGACACATGCAGCTGAACGCACGGTTTATTTTATTCAGCCAAATGTGTCTCTGCCTGTGGGGCCCGGAAACTTGGAAAACATTTCCGTGGCATATGACAAGTGAGTGTCACGCACAGTTCTGTAATGTGAATAGACGCCGAAGGGTGAGAAGTTGTGCTTCTGACCTGGTCTGGAGGAGGTGGGTTTGGTCATTGAGCTGATGTGTGATGGGGGGAGTCTGCGTGTCCTCATGGTTGTGTTTATCAGGACAATGATGATATTCAGACAATGATGACAATGGTCTTGATTGAGGTTCAAGTTTTGTAGGATGGAACGATTTTAGAATAAAATATAGAAGTGATTTTTCTGACGAGCATTGCAATTACAGTTTGATTCGCTATTTAGGTTTTGATTGTTTTGTTCACATTCACTTTCCAGAAGCATTTACATTGATGAGATGACTGAAATATGAACTCATAAACTAATCCAAGAACCACATTCTTTTCAGAACATGTTTGAAGAGGTCTAAACGACAGATTTGTACATGAGAAGATAATGTGGTGATTAATTGTGATTATTAAGGGAAATATGCAAATAAAGGCAAGGCAAGTTTAATTGTAGAGCACAATTCGTACACAAAAGCAATTCAAAGTGCTTCACACAACAGGAAAAAATAACAAAAATGCATTAAAATCACAAAGACATGACAGAATAGTTTAAGACTATAGTTTAAGGTCCTCAGAGTCCGAGATGGTTCATATGGATATAAACTGACTTCCTGACGGATCGGAGGCAGTGCGTGCGGCTGTGGAAGAATGTCTCAGACACTCGGACTATCAGCACTGGAGCTCCTCAGGGCTGTGTACTTTCCCCTCTGCTCTTCTCCCTGTACACAAACTGCTGCACCTCCAGCCACGACTCCGTAAAAACTCATCAAGGCTTTGCCGGACGACACCACCCCTCATCGGGCTCATCTCGGACGGGGATGAGTCTGTCTTACAGGAGGGAGGTGGACCGGCTGGTGTCCTGGTGCAGCGGTAACAATCTGGAGGTTCAACGCCCAGAAGACAGTGGAGATGATCGTGGACTTCAGGAAAGCCACAGCCGCACCAGCCCCCCTCATCATGACAGACTCCCCATCACCACCAGTGTGGACTCCTTCCGCTTTCCTGGGCACCACCATCACCAGGACCTCAAGTGGGAGCCCTCCATCAGCTCCCTCATACAAGAAGGCCAAGCAGAGGATGTACTTCCCTGCAGCAGCTGAGGAAAGCCAAGCTGCCAGTGCAGATGATGGTGCAGTTTTACACGGCCATCATTGAGTCCATCCTCACCTCCTCCATCACCGTGTGGTACGCTGGAGCCACAGCCAGGGACAAACAGAGACTACAGCGCATTGTGCATTCTGCTGAGAAGGTGATCGGCTGCAGACTTCCATCTCTGCAGGACCTGTACGTCTCCAGGGCTCTGGACGAGCAGCGTGTCGGATCACGACGGCTAGTGACGGTACCATCCGGACCAGAACCTCCCGCCACAAGAATAGTTTCTTTTCCTCTGCCGTTGGACTCATGAACACTTCAAAACACCTGTCACTTTAACTGCAATATTCAACCACTCACTGCACTGTCACTTTCTGCACTACAACTTTAAACATAACTGTAAACTTGTGTACATAGAAATGCCTATTTTTTATTTTTTGTATAAGTAATTTTAAATTGTTTCTTTAATGCATGCCCTTTTTTGATTGAATATATGTGTTTTTATGTGTTTTATGTTGCACCTTAAGGCCGAGATAAGTTCCTATGTTTGTGAATTTTGTTCATTGACAATGGCAATAAACTCTTTCTGATTCTGATTCTGATATGGCACTAACATGTCCGAGATGTACTTTGGTGCTAGGCCATGGAGAGACTTGTATACAAGCAGAGCTGCCTTTGAAGTCTATTCTCTGAGCCACAGGGGGCAGTGCAGAGACCTGAGCAGCAGGACTAATGTGATGGTACTTCCCTGGTTCTAGTCAGGACCCGAGCAGCGGCGTTCTGGATGTACTGCAGCTGTTTTACAGCTCGTTTGGAGAGGCCAGTGAGCAGGCCGTTACAGTAGTCTAATCTACTAGAGACTAACGCAAATAATTCAGCCTTTGCAATTTACTAACTGCAAATATTTAAATTGTGTTTGCGATTTGATTGCACTATACTGTATATCGCACAAAAAGTGAATGGACCACAAAGTGCAGAAAGTGAATTACACTGCAAAACAACCATTCCCCATTTGTAGTTTCTGTTCGTTTTTTTGTCACAATCAACCAGTACCAGACCATAAATGTTGTTTCTACCTGCACTTCTCCTTAAAAAAACGTTATTTTTAATCATCTTAATATGTCCAAACAATATTTGTCTGAAGCATATCCAACATGAACTCCTTCTGCTTCAGTCGACCGCCTCGTACCACTCCCACAAGGCGAGCAACTCTCAGGAGAGTGTGAGATTGTGAGCAAAAATGTCAAACTTTTCACCACTAGTACCGGTGGAGATGTTGTTGTACTTGCTGTAACTGAGATATTCTGGTGATGCTGCTGGGCCCAGTCAGATCTGCCCCTGCTTACAGTAAGAATACCTGTTTTTCAAGGCATTTTTAAGCAACAAAAATAATAACGGAATGAATCCAGGATGAGTTTGATGCCATATTCTCCAGGCGGTCTTTATGTCGTGGAAGTTGCACTCATAAAGACGTAATTTGGCTTCGAGAAAGTCTGTTATTGCTTTGTTTGCGTGTCATTCCAAAGCGGGACAGAAAGTGCAGCGTAAACCAAATTCAGAGAAATGCGGCGTGCACCTGCTCAATCAACTTCACTTTGTCTGAATCGACCAGCCTTGAGCATCAGTCTTATTTTCCGAACAATTATTTTCAGATTGGCATCGTCTTTTCCAGCGGAGATTTTTTTTAAAAACTTGTCAAGCAAAATGTGTAAAACTTGGCCAACTTTTGGAAGTAAAAACAGCAAACTCGGCTGTTTTGTTGCTGAACTTGACGATAATCCGGGCCTGCAGGCACAGAAGCTGGACTGAGCTCGTGTCTGTAAAGGTTTTATTAGCTGTGCGTCCCTGGGAGGAATAATTGGCCCTAACATCAGTGAACAAGGGCCGCGTTTTAGCCCGTGGCTCTGTTTATCGACTGCTCTGCTCCATAAGATGAATAGTTAGATGTGCAGTCTTTGTGTATTTCCACCTCATTATCTCCCATTTTTAGTGCTGCTTAAAATTTTTACAAGTACAAGCTAAGACAATATTTTGCCTTCAAAGCACAATCTTTAGGCAAGTAAAAACCGCCTGAATCTAGATTAAAACAGGACTACGTTTGGTCGAAACCAATGGGGGAAAAAAGTACCTCTAAATACAAGAAATTAGGCATGTCTTCTTTAAACAGAATGAAGACTTTATTTTTGGGAAGTGTGCCATCTATTGCATTCATTTTCTTTTTATGTCCTCCTTTTGAAAATGATTCCTTCATTAGTTCATTTGTCTCACGTGGAAAAGCCCAGTTGTTACGGCGACATAACCATAAACCACGACAAAACGCCTGCATTTTGACAGGTTTAAGACACAGATTCTGACCGACACCAAGTCTTATTTCATTTCATGTTATTGTTATACAGAAACATATTCATAAAAACATCGGAACAAAAACAGAATAACAAATCTTCTTTGTATTTTATCATTTATGTATTTATTTGTTTTTCATTTTGTATTCTGAGGTTATTGTTTTTTATTATCATGACTATTATCATTCAATTTTGTCATTACTCTATAAATATTTTCTTTTTTTCCCTGTTCTATTCGATTTTAATATGTGCTACAATTTCTTATTTGTCCATCTATGTAATTGCTGTGATCCCAAGGGGTAAATGTTTGTTTGTCTATAATTGAAAATGGTAATAAGAAGACAAAAAAAAAAAAAAAAAAAAGTTCGCTTAATCAGGCCTGAGTTGTTTTTCGGCAGAAAGGATAGGCAAAGGACAGGAAAACAACCACAAAAACACCACAATAGCCACACGCACAAACAGTTTAAGAGGTGGGCGATGGCATCCAAACCAGTCCCAAGCCGCGGTGGGCTAAGACACGGGTACGGAATATTGAAGGCGCGTCACAGAACAGTCGCACAGGTCGGGTATTTATCGCTCCAAAACGCAAACAGATAAGCCGGCACTTACTTACTTCCGTTTGACGACAACAACGATACCTGACCACGCGAGTCGTTCTGTTGTGATGTAAAACGAGATGGTCCACGGTCAACGAAAGGTCTTCTTCCCCCCGCGCTCACCCCGCCGCCGTTACCCAAGCCAAAAACACGGCAGGTGAGCGCTCCCACTGATAACCACACCACACCCACAGTGCCGCCCCCAAACACCGCAGAGTCGTGCAAACCCACATGTGGCTCCTACAGGCGTGACTGTTGTTCTGAAGGTATAGGCAACATTTGAATATCGAGTACTCTGATTATAGTACAAAGAAAATGCTACAAAAAATAAATAAATAAAGATGAAAAATATCACGTTTTTTTAAAAAAAAAAGCTCTTTTGTGAGAAATTTTACAGACGTTTCACATTTGTCTGATAATTAAACCTCCACTACTGTATATAAAGCCATGTTTTTCTGTTGGATATTCTGACCGTCGTTATACGGAGACGTTCACGGCCCAACCCGATGTACGATGGGGCCGTTTGAATAGCAACGTATCAGTTTAAGTCAATTAAAACAGGGAAAAGACTTGTCACCGAAACCCCTGCATTTCCCCTTTATCTTCCGTTGTCATGGGAACACAAGTTACACTGATCGTCGCCTGCTCCCGTGTCCTTGGCTGGCCCTCGGTCCCTGTCTGAGCCTGCTGTTTCTGTTTGTGCTCTTTTGGGGGCCGGGGCATTTGATCAGGCGCGGTGGACGGAGCCGCTCTTTTATCTGGTACTTCAGATGCGTCTTAAGTCCTTCCCCAGCGCTTTAATCAGATGCCCGCAATCTCTCACGGCCGGGCTAAGCATCCGCGTAACACCGAAGCAGAGAAAGGGAGATAAAAGGTTTCTATGGCCAATGCGACTGAGGCAATTTAGTTTTAATGTCGATGCGAATCGTTGCATTGACGAGAGCAGAATGGATAAGCAGGGATATTTCACTCGACGTCTTTTCCAAAATGGGTGCTTTATATAACTTTCCTGGTGCAGTGGAAGCCGCCTGTCGTGTTGAGGTGTAACTGATTGGCCTGGAATGTTCCACAGCATGGCATTAAACGTGTCCGTCGTGCCTTTATTCAATTACAGGTCTCTTTTTTTCCGCCAACAAATAATCTGGGAGAAACCTGCATTCTTACCGCGAGCGGGGTCACACCTCCGCAGAGCTGACCTGTAACTTGGCATATGGTGGCGCCACCTGCTTTTTCGTCATGCAGATGGGTACGTTTAATGCCGAGCTGCGGAACATCCCGGGCAAAGCGATAACATCTCCGGTGATGGATCGACTAAATGTGACTAGTCGACTGTCGAAAAGAAGAAAAAAATACTTAGTAATTGTTATTTGGAGTATACAGACTCTAAAACACATACATGAATTATTTTATTTTTTTATAAAGACAGCAACATTATTAAATCAAAAAATAATTAACTATTTCTAATTTTCATCTGGAATACTTTATTTGTAAATATTCTCCATTGAATCTTTCACCATATTTCAAACTTAATTGGTTCAAATGTATTTAAATTTGCAGTGTACAATAGAAATAACTGTTTAACGATTCGACTTCTACTAATAATCGTTAACTGCAGCCGTAATCTCCAATAACTATACTCCATAAAAGTTCCATAGTGCACCTTTAACACAACATAAAGCGTCTACTTTTAAATTACGTTAGTTTTGCAGTTTTTGTATGATGACAACAGGGCGATTTCAACGGTCAATTCCAAAATTCATTTTCGAAGTGAAATAATTAAGCCAACAAATGAGTAAAGTTACAAGGGAGGGAAAAACATAAAGTACTATTTGTTTACAAATAAGATGGAGGGAAAAGGGAAGTGGAAAAAAGTTCAGAAAAGGTTTTATTGCCATTGTCTTTGGCGTTTTGGTGCATAAAACAATGAAAAATGATAATGATAAAATATAAACAATGAAAAATAATAATGATAAAATATAGACAATGAAAAATAATAATGGTAAGATATAAATGATGAAAAATAATAATGGTAAGATATAAATGATGAAAAATAATAATGGTAAGATATAAAATGATGAAAAATAATAATGGTAAGATAGAAATGATGAAAAATAATAATGGGTAAGATATAAACAATGAAAATAATAATGGTAAATATTAAAAATGAAAAATAATATGGTAAGATATAAACAATGAAAAATAATAATGGTAAAATATAAACTATGAAAAAATAATAAAGGTAAGATATAAATGATGAAAAATAATAATGGTAAGATATAAATGATGAAAAATAATAATGGTAAAATATGAATAATGAAAAATAAAAGGCATGCATAAAATAAACAACCAACAAGGCTACGCACTCTCCCTGTCTCTTCAAATAAGTATTCGAAACTAAGCGCAATCAAAACACCTGACCTCGGTTTTAATAAATATTTCTGTCGTATGTCTTCAGTCCTTCCGCACAAGCGTGTTTCCCGCTCGCAGCCTTGACGCCTGTGTACGTCGGGAGTATTCCTCTTTGACCTTCACCTCTGCTGTCATCCTCCCATCTCCCACAGTTCTGCCTTTTGTTCATCTCAAACAGCTTTATTCAACACTAACCCGTGACTTCCTCTGCCCCTCCCACCGCCCAGGACAGAGCTAGTGAATATTTAAAACCTTATTAATTTCACATCTCCTGACAGCTCCCATGATGCATTACTCCGTCTCTCTCTCACTTGTGCTTTTTTCTTTTTTTTTTTTTTTTTACCCACGATGCCCTGGGGCTTGTTCCTGGTCTAAGCTCAAGCGGCTTGTTTAAGCTCCGTGATGGTGTTTTCATCATTTATTCAGATGTGGCCTTACAAAGCACTCTCTCCATCACCCTGTAATTACCAGCTCTTAATTAGGCTTCACAGAATTGTCAGAGCGGCTGAGGACGGCGCAGCGACATTATTGATATGCCTGGAATGTTCCGCGGTATGGCATTAAACTCGTCAAGAGAGGCAGTGCAGCCAGACGCAGTTATAGGATTTCACAGGAAGTTATGCAGGATTTTCAATGTATTTATGAATAATACAAACATTTAGGACGGAATTCCATTCTCCTTTTTTTCTTCTTTTTCTTCTTCTTTTTTTTCTCTTTTTTTCTTCTTTTTAATTTTTTTTTTTATTAGAACATAGATCAACAAAAACAAAGCAACAATACAACAACAAAGAAAATAAGCACACAAAAAAACATGGCAAGTAAAGGAGTAAAAGTAGAAAATAAGGGAGTGGCATCAGAAAAAATAAACATAATAATTGTCCCATTTTGTCCATTGTTTTTTAAATTTGTCTATTTTTAAGTTGAGTCCTGAGGTTATATTTTCCACTCTGCCTTTCTGTTGTCATCTTAGTCCTGTTCTTAATCGTCAGAGCGGTACATTCCAAAAGTATCCATCCACTGTGTCCATGGTGAGGGTTTTGAGGCCCAAATACATTGTCCCAAAATGTAGTGGGACAGCGATGTCAAGAACGATTTGCATTGCCTTGTTCATTTCGAGACAGAACCATCCTCAAAGTAGTATCAAATCGTTCGATACTGTAGGATTTGCTTCTCAGAGGTTGGCTTCTGCTGTATTCTTCAAGCCCCTTCTTACTTTACATTGAAAGATACAAAAATATTAACTTTTAAATGCTCCAAAATATCAAACGCGAGAAAACACTTGATTCACGATACTGATTTTGCGCAATTACGATTAAAAAAATGCTCTCTTTGTGTTTTTGTCAGTGTTTTAGACAATTGACTGACAATTTCAACACAAAATACTAGTACTGTCTTTCTTAAACCCTGTGGTCTTTTACCAGTTCTGATAAAGCTCAAGATCATTTTAGATCACCATTCGCTAAATGTAAAATGTTGTCTTGTTCATGTGATTTTAATTTTTTTTTTATCGAGAGTAGTATCTGATTTTACGATACTTTTGACAACCCTAGACCGTAGTACTTCCGTCGTCTCGTTGATTAATCGGTCAGCATAATTGGCATCCAAAATGTGTATTAGTCGGAGAAACATGGACATGGACCTTTTCACGTATGAAGATGACGAGTACTAGTACTTCTGGTTTTACAAAGTAGTAGTAGTATAGCTTTTTGACGGTGCCACTCCCCCTTTTATTCGATTAATCAATGCACACTTCATATCTTTAGTCGACTACAGCCTTAAATATCCACCAGCCGAAACCTCTTATCTTTCATATCTTGTAACTCCATTTGTGCATGTTTACGATTGATCCTTGTTTCCGTTGGAGACGAGGAGCGGCTGCGATCACTCAATGACTCTTTAGTGTAAATAAGAGTCGCCGGCGCGTTATTATCGACTCCGTGATTCATCTCCAAATGTCAGGGACGTGGCGAGGTTTGTTTTGAAGGCACTCGTTCTGTCACGCCGGAGTACGCTCGCAGGACGCCAGTGTTCATTTGTCCGCGAGCTTGTCGGGGGTTCGTAACGTCTCTCTTGTCGATTAGGCGATATTGACAAGAATGAACGCCTCTATTTGCCGTCTCAGCCTGATAATGGAATATATTTTGGCAATCAGTCAGGATCAGACCAGTGTGAAAGGACTAAAATTACCCACAAAAAGAGTCTGAAAATATAGCTTTGTACATTTGTTTGAAAGATTACAACACAAATTTGCTCCATTTTTGTTTTTGATTCGATACTTTTGCAGAACGTTGCTATTATAAACCATAAATTTGGCCTTCAAATTGTGCATATCTTCAGAGAAACATCCACGACATTATCACCAGTTCAATGCAGTGCCCTCTTTTATAATAATCCAAGGACGATTGTGGCCATTCAATTCAGGTTCAAGTACCACACTGGATGGAGCGTAAAACTGACTTTAAAAAAGCAGAAATAATGCAAAGTTTCTGACATTTTACAGCGTTTATAAACCGTTTATAAAAAGACGATATTCTCGATACTTTGCGTATCTCCAAAACGACAACCGTGATATTGTCAATTTTTCTGTTCATACAATATCGCCCACCGCTACTATTGAATTGGTTAAGAAAAAATGAGCTTGAATTTTTAAGTTTTCCGTGACTTTTTGAGGTAGAGATCTTATTCTAGAAAGGTCATTGCACGTAACAGTTCAAAACGAAACATTTTAACGGCGAAAAGTACTCAAATGTCAATGCACGCAAACAAGAAACTGAAAGCCTTTAGTCTAAACCTTTGTATCCGGGTGAAAATCCAAGGACTGTGTAAGCGAACACTGGCGCACTTTAATAAAACCTGTGTTGGATCAGAATATTCAGCAGGGACACAGCCAAGGGCACAACCGGTGAAAACACCAGACGGAACTCCACTCAAACTGCTCCAGCTCCAAACGAGAAGGCGAAAGAGGGAAGGCGATGGTGCGATTTAAGCCGGACATGGGCAGAATGAAGGCTCCAGCGCCACAGAAGGGAGCGCAAGAGCCGTAACAAGCCCGGGACGGCGCACTTCCTCCCCCACTGCCCTTCCCGGCGAGCTCCCCGAAGACGATCCTGGCCCCGGTTTCCTCCTGCCACTCACTTTTCTTAACGAACGGGAGACGTGCTGGAGGTGTGTGTGTGTGTGTGTGTGTGTGTGTGCGTGCGTGTGCGTGTGTGTGCTCCTGTCGTGTTCGCTTTTTGGGGGATTCGCGGCTTAATTTAACGGCGAGGTTTTGTCTTTTTGTGTCGCTCACTTCTGATGGTTTTCACACAGAGCTGCACACGCGGGGGCTTCCAATTAAAGGATGAAAACGCACCAAGCTTTAAAAACGTTGGGAGTTTGTGTGACTTTATAGGTGGCCCCATGTCCCGCTGAAATGTTCCCCTGTACGGCATTAACGGTCACATAGTGTGCATTGTTTGTTGCTATGGTATTGCAAGTTTTATTTAATTTTTTTTAAATCTGTTTCTTTATTCCTGATTATTATTTAAAAACATTTCATTTCACAGAACAAAGAGCATGACACAGTGAGTGAACATACAATTTACATAAAACGTCCAAATAGTTCTGTACGTTTAAATGGTGCAACCTTATCTGATGTTGATGGTGCAACTGATGTTGATGGGTGCAACCTGATGTTATGGTGCAACCTGATGTCGATAGTGTAACCTGATGTCAATGGTGTAATCTGATGTTGATGGTGTGATGTCGATGGTGCAACCTGATGTCGATGGTGTAATCTGATGTTGATGGTGTGATGTTGATGGTTCAACCTGATGTCGATGGTGCAACCTGATGTCGATGGTGTAATCTGATGTTGATGGTGTGATGTTGATGGTTCAACTGATGTCGATAGTGTAAATTTATGTTGATGGTGTAATCTGATGTTGATGGTGTGATATTGATGGTGTAACCTGATGTCGATAGTGTAATGCCTATTTCTATTTTATATTTTATACTATAGTAATTTTTTATGCTATAGTAATTTCTTAATGCATGCCTTTGGATTGAATATATTTTTGTTTTTGACTCAGTGTTTTGTGTTGCACCTTCATGCCGAGACAAGTTCCTATATTTGTGAATTTTGTTCATTGACAATGGCAATAAACCCTTTCTGATTCTGATTCTAATCTGATGTTGATGGTGTGATGTTGATGGTATAACTGATGTTGATGGTGTAACTGATGTGATAGTGTAACCTGATGTTGATGGTGTAACCTGATGCTTGATGGTGTATACCTGGTGTTGATGGTGTAACCTGGTGTTGATGGTGTAATCTGGATGTCGATGGTGGGATGTTGATGGTATAACTGATGTTTGATGGTGTAACCTGATGTTGATGTGGTAACTTGGTGTTGATGGTGTAATCTGAATGTTGATGGTGTGATGCTGATGGTGTAACTGAATGTTGATGGTGTAACCTAAGTGTTGATGGTGTAACTGATGTTGATGGTGTAACCTGATGTTGATGTGTAACTGATGTTGATGGTGTATCTTGATGTTTGATGGTGTGATGTTGACGGTATAACCTGATGTTGATGGGTAATGTGTAATCTGATGTCGATGGTGTGAGGTTGATGGTATAACCTGATGTTGATGGTGTGATGTTGATGGTGTAACCTGATGTTGATGGTGTAACCTAGTGTTGATGGTGTAATCTGATGTTGATGGTGTAATCTGATGTCGATGGTGTTAGGTTGATGGTATAACCTGATGTTGATGGTGTAATCTGATGTCGATGGTGTAATCTGATGTTGATGGTGTGATGTTGATGGTGTAACCTGATGTTGATGGTGTGAGGTTGATGGTATAACCTGATGTTGATGGTGTAACCTGATGTTGATGGTATAACCTGATGTTGATGGTGTAACCTGATGTTGATGGTGTAACCTGATGTTGATGGTATAACCTGATGTTGATGGTGTAACCTGATGTTGATGGTATAACCTGATGTTGATGTTGTAACCTGATGTTGATGGTGTAACCTGATGTTGTCACAGAAACGTTTGAATGAAACTCTCAAAATAAACAACTGGGTTATTTTTAGACCCTCGTCATGTGGTATAATTAGGGTCTGCTGCTTCAAGGCACTTATTAAGAGGAACTGTGTATTGAGTTTTTATGTCATGTGTTTTAGCTCTTGTTATAGACCTGGTTCATATTCAGTGGCACTTGGAAATCCAGATATTTTCTGCTATGTGTAAACATTTCTGCATCCAGGTATTTATGGATACAGAAGAAGAGTGGTATTGTAGTTTTGACTAGTTTTCAAAAGTTTTAGAATCATTCATGCATATGCATTGTAAGTATACTGAGCTTGAATCAGGGTCTTGGTCAGGAGTAACTGGAGGATTTACTTTCAGGCAGTTTTTTTGTTAGTTTATTGTATAAATATATAATGGGAAATTGTATTACGGTACAAGTCCACCTTCTGACGGGCCTATGCATTTCTACTTTCCGAAGTATTGTTTTGGAAAACTGGAGACTCTTTGTTACATGAACGAGAGCTAGGTTTTAGCCACCTAAATTGCTGATATTTATTCAAACTATTTCAAACTTTATTAGCAGAATGCATGTGAACTGGAGATTTTGTGTAATTTTCCTGTTAAATTGGTCTTTTCCAACACTAAATTGACAAGCCGTTTGCTTCTGCCCATTATTAAGGCTGCGCTTACACTTGTTCTGGTTTGATCCCAGTTTAGTTTTGCCACAGTGTTGGTTTAGTCTTGGTCCGGTCAAGAGTTAGTCCCAATTTTGATTTTATTTAACCTTAAATGTATCACTTTATGCACACTTTCTCAAGCTTTTGTCGTGTTTTGTGCATATTTTCCATGTTCCATTGAGTGAACTTTAAAGCTAAACGTGTCAGAATGCAGACATATAATATAATCCTAAAGGAACGACGTGTATTGGGATCACAAATGGTTTGGCCCACTCCTTAATAGCAGGTGGTAGAGCCCAGTCTTACTCTCATATAAAATTAAAAAATCTACTTTACCTTTCAAAAGGAAACGGTGCTTTCATCATTTTAAATTTTTCAGAAGCAACAAAGAGCAAGTTTGAATATTTGTCCCGGGGCGATGGGGAAATTTACATGTATTGCAGTGTTTTTAGCAGTGCTCCTTAAACCGCGGAGAGTGTCCTGAGGGGGAGGACTCAGGTGGGCCAGAGTCACTCCTCTAATTGGCCTGATCTGAGAACTGTTTTTTTTTTTTTCTTTTACAGAGAAAACATGGAAAAAGAGAGATAAAGAGGTTTTCACAAATCTTTCCATTTTAGTCCAGTTGTTAAAGTGGACTGTGTCTGTGATTGGTTCATATATTCATTTAAGACAACATTGAACTATATTTTATGGTTTTATTTATTGTGCTTGGTCCTTTGGAAACTGCTTTTATTTGTAAAAATGTGCTATAGAAATAAAGTGAATTGGATATGTCTAATTTCTGTGGTCGTATGGACATTTTTATACAAATGCAAATAGTAAAAGAAAATAATTGTGAGAGATCTTGATTTAGTTTGGTTCTGGGTCTGGATTGTGTGTTTTTCTGCTTTCTATTTATTTTATTTATTTATTATTATTATTATTGTTATTATTATTATTATTATTATTATTATTATTATTATTATATATTTTTCTTTACATAGGTCAGTTTGTTTTATGTACGTTATTGTTGCTGTATTTTTTAAAAAAATAAATAGAAAAAAAGAGGATTTTTAAAAAACTCAATAACTCAGTTTTGCAGTGCTTAATGAAACTAATATGTTGAAAAGCCCTTTCACAATAATTACAATAATAAATGATCAGATAAATAATGCTATTTTTTGATGTGATAATTTTAGCTGTAGAGAGTCAAATAAATCGCTTCTATGACCAACAAAAGTAAAGAAATACTAAACTCTTGTATAATAAGTGTTTCATTCTGCTATTTATTTGCTGCAGCTCATGTTTTTTAACGGTATTATACATTTACAAAAGTGTTTACTGAGATTATCCCGCTTTTGGGTCAGCAGTTTCAGTATTATTGTTTATCGTGATATTTTTCTGTTGCAATACATCTTAAATTGACATGTGTTATTGTGACGGGCGTAATCTTGCCTCCTGTTTGAAAAGTGTAGATTTACCACTGGACAAATGTGGTGTTTTTTAAAGAGGTTAGTCCATAATCCGAGCGACATTTGATCAGCGCTTAATCTGCCGCGCTGATTCTATTAAAAGGGTTTGGCTCATTAGGCCATAGATCTTAATCCCATTACAGAGTAGCCGATGGGGGCCCCGAGCAACTGTCCGCCGCTGGGAGGGGCCCGGGTGCTCGCGCGAAGGTCACACTCGGCCATTTTCCTAATGAGAGCGAGGGATTGTGCGTCAGCCGCCATCATAAAACAGCCATCACGGGCCAACGCAGCACTTTTAATCAGAGAATACTTAGCCTCATGTAGGAACTGGCTTTACTCTCTCTCTCTCTCTCTCTCTCTCTCTCTCTCTCTCTCTCTCTCTCTCTCTCTCTCTCTCTCTCTCTCTCTCTCTCTCTCTCTCTCTCTCTCTCTCTCTCTCTCTCTCTCTCTCTCTCTCTCTCTCTCTATCCCTTCTCTCTCTCTCTCTCTCTCTCTCTCTCTCTTCTCTCTCTCTCTCTCTTCTCTCTGTCTCTCTCTCTGTCTGTGTCTCTCTCTCTCTCTCTCTCTCTCTCTCTCTCTCTCTCTCTCTCTGTCTTGTGTTCTCTCTCTCTCTCTCTCTCTCTCTCATCCCTTCTCTCTGTCTGTGTCTCTCACTCTCTCTCTCTCTCACTCTCTATCCCTTCTCTCTGTCTGTGTCTCTCTCTCTCTCTCTCTCATCCCTTCTCTCTGTCTGTGTCTCTCTCACTCTCTCTCTCTCTCTCCATCCCTTCTCTCTCTGTCTGTGTCTCTCTCTCTCTCTCTCTCCATCCTTCTCTCTGTCTGTGTCTCTCTCTCTCTCTCTCTCTCATCCCTTCTCTCTGTCTGTGTCTCTCTCTCTCTCTCTCCATCCCTTCTCTCTGTCTCTCTCTCTCTCTCTCTCATCCTTCTCTCTGTCTGTGTCTCTCTCTCTCTCATCCTTCTCTCTGTCTGTCTCTCTCTCTCTCTCTCTCCATCCCTTCTCTCTGTTGCTCTCTCTCTCTCTCTCTCTTCTCTCTCTGTGTCTCTCTCTCTCTCTCTCCATCTTCTCTCTGTCTCTCTCTCTCTCTCTCTTCTCTCTCTCCATCCCTTCTCTCTGTCTGTGTCTCTCTCTCACTCCTACTCATGCTTTCTCCCTCTTTATCTCGCGTCGCTCTCTGTCGCTTCACTTTCGCTCCACTCTCTCTCACTCACTCACTCAGCATCTCTAGCTCTCTTCTTAACTCTTCCTACTCTCTCTCCTCCCACTGTCCTTCTCGCTCTCTCCCCTCCTCCTTCCTCCGCCCTCTCTCTTTCCCGCCTTGCTTCCGCTCTTGTTCCCTCTTCCGCTTCCTCTCTTCCCCTTCTCTCCCCTTCCTCGTTCTTCTCTTTATTTCTTGCTTCTCTCTCTCCCTCCCTCCTTCTTTTGTCTTCTTTCTTCCTTTCTCTCCTTCACTCTTCCTCTTCTCTCTTTTTCTCTTCTCCCCCTCTGTTTTTCTCTCTCCCTCTTTTCTCCCTCTCTTCCCTACTTTCTCTCCTTCCTTCCCTTTCCTCTCTTACTTGTCTCTCTCCTTTACTCTTCCTCTCTCCCTCTCCCTCTTTCCCCTCTCCGTCTCGCTCTTGTGTGTGGGCCCGGGCCGTTAGTTTAATTAAATGTTGGCTCAAATATTACAGCCATCGATGTGTCCTCATGCGGCGCAGAAGAATCTTATGTAACATCACTTTTTCCTGGTCGAGCGTGGTGAAGGAAAGGCAGTATTGAAGTACCATTATTATTTATACTTCTGGTGCTCATGTCGGGCGATACATACAATGTATGTTGGTGGGTCGGACTCGGTGGCAATATGCAAAAGTGGGACTGGCGCTCAAACGTCCGACCTCCTCTCCTTCACTCACAAGGAGGAATTAAGCAAAGCCATTAGATATAATTTTAATTGTTTTATTTATTAATTAATTTTTTTGTTGCCTGAATGCTGTGGTTCCTGATTTTCAAAGCGTGAAGTACATTTAAAACAGCTTTATTAACGTCATACCAACCCTTCAGCGCATTGCTATAGTATACATACATATATATATACGTCGCATGCTTTTTTGTACATTTTTGCACAGTTTTATCGGACATTGAAGGCAGCACAGCCCAACAAACTCTCGCGGCGTTACATATCGACTCGCGCGGACTTTATCGATATTGAGTGATCGATAAAATATTGTGTAATTCAGACAGTGCAGACAGTGCGCGGCGGTCTGATTTTGAATAAATAAAATCCCAATCAAAAGCATTTTACACGATCACAAAGGTGTATTTTAAAGTATTTTGCGCTTCAGTCACCATCCAACTCTTTAATTTCAATCGAGTTGTATTATGTCGTTAAACTTTATACACACTGAATGAGTTTTAAGTAAGTTTTGTTGAAACGGAGACGGATTTAAGGATATTTCTAAGTGGTTCTGTGTCACTTCTTAAACCACACACAAACTCACGGAGCGCAGTGTCTGAAAGCCTTTTCTGAGCCACTTTCATGTCTCTAAACGGCCTCTAAAGTAAAAACAAAAAAGTCCAGACACATCAACCATCCTTGAGCATTCTCCTGCAGACAGACAGCACGGCTAAAACACATCTCCCAGACTGTTTATCGTGGTGTTTCTTAACGTAAGCCTCATACATTACTTTTTTCCCCCTCATATTGACTTGGGAGAAAGAACGTTCACTCTACTGTCATTGTTTGATTTGTTCTCATTTTAGACACATAAATATGGCTTTCAATCTTAATTTCATGGACATAAACGAGCTTTTTACCTGTGCCATTTAACACATATTCGTGGTCAATTCTCTTCCTTCCAAGTCAATACGAGGGAATAAAAGTGAAGTCTGCTCCAAACTACATGCTTTCACTGACATGCAGGAACCTTTAATCGTCAGAACTTAACTTATTGTTGACCTTCTGATTACAGTAGAATAAAAAATACTGTACAATTAACATTTTGTTGTGCAGAATTTGATTGGTTACGTTCTGTGTTTTTTTTAACTTGTCAAGACAAAATAAAAAGTATAAAGTCACACATTATGCTCAAACGCTGTACATTCTCAACAACTGTGATTTTAAAATGTTGTGGGAACTTTGCTCGGACGTCAGCGGTTTTAGTTTTGTCTTGCAGATTCAGAAAACGCACTTTCTATGTCAATTCCGCGCGGTAGCTCCTTTTACGCAGGCGCAGCGGTGGCATTTCAAGACCCTCGACGCGTCCAAGAACAGGCTTGTTATGTCAGATGAATTCATTTCTGCCCGCCGTTTATTGATATGGATGTCCTCCTTCTGCCGTAAAGCCTCGTCAGATCGATAGAGCCCGCTGGAACCGCCGGCCCCCGCTCAAAGGCTGCGCGCGCCTTCTCATCAATTACTAATCCATCAGTATCAGAGAAGTCTCCACACAAGGCTGTCCCGGGCACAACGGAAAGAGGGAAACTTGCTACAGACGCAGAAGTATCGATGAAGCAACACAACGGTCAATACGGAACGCGTCACAACGTCACTGAAGTTAGAAATGTGGAGAAAGTCGGTCTAAATTTGCCTCCGTTTAGTCTCGGTTTGGTTCCTGTTAACGTTCTAATTTATAAAAGAGAAATGCAAACGGCACGGGCATATTTGTTTTAATCGAACGGAAATTGCGTCAGGAAACAGCGGGGGAACGTGCGGGGGGAACGCGTGTGTTATCGTCCCTGTCGACAGTTGCAGGAACACAAACGGCAAACGCAGACTTACCTTTGAAATGTCTCGGACCAGTTGTAGACTTTAGGCAACGAAAGGGTGGGCACACGTTATTGCGCTTGCGTGGAGAGTCTCCTCACGTTCTCTTTTGTTGTCCTGGTTTTCGGTGGTCTCTCCGTGAAGGAAAAGAACCGCTTAAATAGTTGACGTCTGTTCCAAAATCTGCGCTCAGCAAAGAGATCTGATGTCACTGTGGAAAAGTCGGGTCACCAGGAATGTCAATCAAATTATTGGCCTGGACCAGAGGCAGGTTTTATCTTCAGGTTTCACTTCAATGCCCTGACGTCGGCGATATCAGATGTCGATGATCAGAACTCCTTTCTAAACAGTTTTTCCGATTCGGATTCTAATTCATGATTTCTCAAACATGCATGAATCTGGGGCTGGGTGATAAGACACTAAATGTATCACGATTTTATTAAAGCCAAATCACGATACATGTAGAGATGGGAGAAGTATCGAAAAAGTGATCATCGTAATTGTTTTGGAAAAATGCTAAATTAGAATATCGAGTGTATCGTCTGTGAATAAAAAGGTTAAAAATGAGCTAAAAAAAAGAAACAAATCAGAATCAGAAAGGTTTATTGCCATTGCCAATGAACAGACTTCACAAACATAGGAACTTGCTTTGGTGATTCGGTGCAACATAAAACAATGAGTGATAAAACGACATACATGAAATAAAAAGGGCACGCGATAAAGAAACAATATAAATCTTACTACACAGTTTTTACAATAAGATTTACAGTTGTGAGTGCAGAAAGTGACAGTGCAGTGAGCGATTGATTAAATTAGTTAAAGTGACAGGTGTTTAGATGTGTTCATGAGACCAACGGCAGAGGGAAAGAAAGGGAGCGGGTTCTGGTCCGGATGGACCGGAGCCTCCTGCCTGAAGGGAGTGGCTCAAATGGCCCATGACCAGGGTGAGAAGGGTCAGCCGCGATCCAGCTGTGAAACAAGAGTATAAAGCAATATTTCTGCACCGTTCATTTTACAGTCCATTTAAGTTTTGTGCAATATCTGAACCAAGACATTTGCAGACACATCTTAGCATCTCACATTCAGGAGAAAATTGCTTGAATTACGATATGTTGATTTAACCAAAATGACAGATTGTCACAGGAATGAGATCACGATTTGATTTGTTTATCACCATATTGCCCAGCCGTACATGAATCAAACTACAACTTTGAGTAACAATGTGATGACCCCTTTAATGTCCCCTTTAATATACAAAATACATGTTCTACTAGTCCAAGTACCTCCTCTCCACTTATGGAAGAGGATGACATTCAAAGTTGATATTGATTAAAGAATTGGATCAACATTTCAAACACGCCACACAGCATGAGTGTGGATATGTTCATATAGTATTGTAAGAGTTATTTGGGGCACCAGCCAATTTAGGGAAATAGACCGTTCTCAAATCAAAATATCTGAATTCATATTTAAACATTAATAGTCAGTTAATCTGAAGGTTTATGATAACATAATTGTGACATTGACCTCTTTTCTTGAAATGGATGAACACTTTATCAACTGTGGTTTATGAAGATTTATTGACCAAATAATGAAACTGATAAATATGAATATGCAAATTAGTCATTAACAGGTGGAGACACTAGATGCGATTGTTCTGCATCTATCTAGTTGTATGTTAAACTTGATACTGCGATGACTGTGAAATGTGTGCGAGCCACAACCAGAGCAGGGGAGGTCAGTCGTGGGGTCCCGAGTAATAGCTGACGTCTGCAGAAGGTCATCTCTGGAGAAGTCAGGCTGCTCGGCAATGGAAGAGGGCCGCTAGATCTGAATTTTCCTCGGCTCTGAGACTTCACTCTGAAAGCAATTGCACTGGTCCACATTTGCCTTGAAAAGGGGCAACGCGTCCTTTGCTGGAGTGTGTTTCAGTACATTTCCCTTCACTCTGATGGATGCAGGCTTACGGGGGAGAGAGTAATGTTAGCTTCCTTGATTTCTCTGGAATGTCTTATCTTAAGTCTCGGGACACTCAGAGTGTTTTTTTCTTTTCCCCGGTCATGGCTCTTTTGTCCTTGAAGTCTCGGATGGAACTGGGTGCAACTGGCCTGGGGTTGGCCTGTGCTGTTTAGGTGACACCTTGAATATTGGCATGAAGCTTCAACTAAACAGACTCGTGCTGTTGTGTGAGTCAGCTGGCAGAGGCGGGGCTCTGGATCTCGAATTTCCCCAACATGCAGGCATCGCTTGAGCATTAACTAGGCCTACATAGTCACACAGGTTAAAATGCTCACGACAGTTGCAGAACATGCAGAACAACATTAATTTTATGCACTTACTTATGCAAACGTATAGTTTAATAAAACAGCGTAGTCTTTTAGCTTTCATCTTGGGAGAGAAAATAGTTTATTCTGACTTCCAAAGCAGCAGCGTTTCTGCTTGTTAAAGATTGCGTTTCTAGATCCAAATTGGGGGAAGGGCTATAGAGTCTGTCTGATGACGCTTTCAGTCCGGTTGCAGTTCTGAGGTCAGGTGTCGGTCGCTTACAGTTCTGCTCTTGTTGAATAAGTGCTTTAGTTTAAACTCCATCGTCCTCTCCTCTTCCTCAGATATCGACGAGTGCACGGACGGCTTCGTGGAGTGTGACAGTAAATCCGCGTGTGTGAACCTGCCCGGCTGGTACCACTGCGAATGCCGCGACGGTTACCACGACAACGGTCTCTTCTCCGCCAACGGGGAGTCGTGCGTCGGTGAGTACACATGGTCTATCTCTGTTATGTCTGTTACAGGTACAGCACATGAGCAGGAGAGCAAGTAAAAAGGAAGAAAGCTGAACCTAGCATCTGATCAAGCTAACGCTGATCAAGCTTTTGTTTTGAATGACATTCTATTGTTTAAAAATGTGTAGTATCAAAATCGAGTTTGAAATGTTTGTACCGTGACAACATTAAACAAGACAGAGCTCATTCAAAGGGTTTAACTTGCCCTCTGAACTTGGTGATACACTCATCCTGCTGCAGCCGCGTCTGATTTCCTGAATAGGTGTGTAACGATAAGTGTTGGCAGTGTCATGTTTGAAAAGTTCTTCTGCCAAAAGTTTTTTATAATGTTAAGAAAAAAACCTTAAGCTGCCTGAAAACCTGAAGCTTTGGCATAAGGCGAGAATTCAAAAGCCCACATTTATGGGCGAAAAAAGGAATTTTAGTGACATATCAGGCCCTTTATTCTGGGTTTGCCAGCACTAAAATGTTATCTAATTCAGTGCAGACAGCGCACAGCGGTCTGATTATGTCACAAAGTGCGGCTTTTACAATAAAATCCATGGACGGAACACACAGTTTATTGATTTACAAAAAGAAGAATAATACAGCTTTGAGGTAATGAAGCTCCTGAATATGTGCTTGATAAAAATGATTCAGAAGTTTAGTTCACGTTTATTTCGTTTCAGTCATATTGTATTTCATCATAAATAAGTGCATCCGTTTTGTGGGAAGTTGAGAAATGGTAAAAAAAACAAAGAAACTGGTGGACTAGATTGTCTTGAAACCTTTTACTTGGACAGTAGATTGATAGATTGAACCACTATCCAGTTATCCAGAGATTACAGACACAGATTAGGGCTGAAAAAAAGTTAAATAAATGGATTACAGCTAATTGATTACTAAAATAAACAGGCTCCAAAACATGCCATGTGCTGAGAAGATGAGTGAAAATGTATGAGTCAGACTGAGCAGTAATTACATCGAAACGACGCCGGGGTTTTGATGAAAAATCTATTTTGTTAATACTCTCCATCAGGCTGTTTTTTGGCGCCATCACTTCAGCTTTATCGATGTAAAATGGAGTCAAATCTCATCATCACTGGCCTTTCACGATCTGCGCAACTAATTAAAAAGCAAAATAATCGCTCGTTGCAGCCGAAGTACAGATAACGCTACTTAGCATCTTCCAAAAAGGGCTTGATTTGCATCTCTTTTGCTTGGACATCTCGTCATGAACCGTGCATTGGCGCTCGTTCCTCCGTCTCATTGTCCGTCCCACCCCCCCACCCCCCACCCCCCCACCCCCCACCCCCCCCCCCGCCTGAAAGAATCCTGCCTCTTCATTTACTCCGTCTGTATTCTCCGATATGCAAAGTGTCATCCGTCAGAATCTAAACCCTCCATCTCCCACTGTAACAACACAACCGGTGCTCTGACCCCGCATCGCCTGTCAACGCCGCCGCGGAGAGCACTCAGAAATATCCCCGTGTTTTAGCCGAACGTTGTAATTTGACACAAAAGTGGGTTTCTGGGTTGATGGGACCACGCTGCGCGGAAAGCATCCTGCCATGTTGTGACGGCGTCTTCTGTCGGGAGTATTTTTAGCTGTGCCACTGTTTTGGGAGACGCGGGGAAGTGATGAAACTGTAGAAATGTAGCTTCCTCCGTGATCAAACGTCGTCACGGTAACGATAGATGTTCGGGTTCTGGGGTCTGAAACGTCCATTGTTTCTGTTTAATGGAGTTTGGGGCTGTGTTTGTGTTAAAACCAGTGGGATTCCGTATGAGGGACTTTGTCTGAGCCTTTTTTTTGTTTTTACCCTCTTTAGAACCAGATATTAGTGGGAGAAAAAAAAAATTTGATCATTTATGTCTCTCAAGGAAGACCAGACTTCACTGATTTCTTTTGTGCCGTTTTAAATTGTAGTTTAAACTCACCAAAGTGTCATTTAAATGAACGACGTCATCATTTAACAACTTCATAAGAGGCTAAATGCTAAACCTAGCCTTCATGCAAAAGTACTCTTACACTATATTGTGATACGTATATTTACCAGTAGTGATTGTTTTGGCTAATGCGTCATTTCCATGGTAACAGTGGTATATTTTTCGATAATCGACACAGTCACTCACTTAGATGTATAACTTTGTATTTAATAAGGTAAAGTGAGAAGGAACCAAAGTTACTTCAGTTGTTTCATCTTTTCTTTTCCGTTGGCATCACAGCATAGCATCCTCTTCATATCCTCTTCATCCTTATTAATGCGGTGTTTGTTTTAAGACCGGTTTTTAAGGGCCGAAATGCAAAATAATAAATTACGATTTGAAATAATTGTAAAACTTGTCAAATCAGCATTAAAGTTGTGGAGAAGTTGACATAATGGTTACTGTCTCTGGATTTGCTTTTGTGAAGTCATTTGACAGTTAGCGCTTGTCTGCTCTCTGTCCAATACACGAGCGGATGTAGTCCTAGCGCCCTCTGCTGTGGGTTTTTCTACAGACAAATCAACTGACAGCTAGAACTCTGAGGTATTTTAACGGCACATTCAGTATGTTTCGCTTATTCTACAGGTAATGCCGAGGCGAAGGTGTCGAAAGTAGTTTAAAAATACTTCCTTCAGCTTGAATTTGTGGCCTGACACTCGCCCTTTCATAAAAGACAGTCGTTATACAAATTGACTCTCATGTTCAAATGCTGTAAATCACAGAAACACGTGAAATACTTATTACGGAACTGAAATAGCAACATAAAGGAAGGCTAAAAATACCCCAAGTGTAGCTGAATTATTGTACCCCTCACACGCTGTGTGCACTGAGGAGTTAAGACGTTTTGATGGATTGTTGACAGTGATTGGATATTGGAGCTGTCAATCATCTGCCAGTCACGGCCTCCACAGAGAAAAAAAACTGGTCATTGGGCAATTAAATGTGTTTCACCAAATGTAAAAAGTGATCTTAGGGGAATTTAGTGTCATTCTGGCTTGATGAGCGTGTGTTTGGCGAGTCCCTTCAAAAAAAGTAATCCCTTTTGCTTACCAGTTACTCCTCCTCAAAAGTAATTGCGCTACAGAGTGACGAAAGTTGCTAATCATCAGATAAGCTAACTACAACACAATAAAAAAAAAAAATAGCAGTATTCAGTCTTATTTGGCTTGAAATTCACCCAATGCATGTAGAACGGGCATAATAATGGCGTGTTCTCCAAAACACACACACACACACACACACACACGCGCGTCAACCGTCCTCCACAACAACAAAGAGCAAACAATTGTCACCTTTACGCAGCAGACACTGGCCAAACAGCACATTCACCGAGCGCACACTGACATCAGAACATGAAAAACATTTGCATCCGCCTGTAAAAACCGGAGGTACAAAAAAAGGCACAAAAAGATTAAAACCACACAATGAGTAAACTGTGCGCACACTGGCCAGGCTCACTGCTTTTTCTCCCTCCGCACTCACATCGCACTCTCCCTCCTCTGTACTTGTCCAAACCATCTCAGTCTGGAAACTTTGTCCGCAAAACACTCGGTGGTGCGGCTGTGTGCGCGACTGTATGAGAGAAAGACACTGACACCAGAAAGATTTACATCACAGTACCAAGAACCAAGTCCCTACGATCCCCTACAGTTCCCCGCGCTCACAGAACCCTACAATTAGAACATTTAAATAGTCAATTAATTCAGCAATCCAACCGTATTTTCCCCCTTCTACTCTTTTTGAACACACTTAATTCACAATTATTCAGAATTAGATTTTATATCACTAGAATTTGTAAATATTTATGAATCATTGACAAACAAACTAATAATTTAATAATAATTTACTAGGATTAGGGTTAAGTTTAGGGCTAGTTGATGTTAATGATAGTTCTTTTTTGTTAATTGATTAGTTATTTATTACCAAACGTGTATAAATGCTTTATAGTTCATGATCAGTTCATTTTTGTCCATGATTAGCAAATAATGCTAAACACTTGTACTGTAAATGAGTAGTTTATGTTTGTCAATGATCAGTTATTGATTACCAAACATTTGTAAATGCTTTGTAGCCATGCATTATTTTAAAGCGTTACCTTTTTATAGTAGAAACCGACATGTTACCTTTTCATTTACTACAAACTCATTAAGAATTGTATTTTTGGAGCTACTGTGTCCGAGTTATTTGAAAAGTTTGTCTCAGTCAGAAAATGAACGCAGCACATTTCCCAACCAGTTCGCACTCTGGAGCTGCTAAAAAGTACCAGGAACTGCAAAAGGTCCCTATAGTGTGAAGGAATAAAGAGCGCCCCCAACATAAGCTGTGATAGACCCCTTTCTTCTCTTATCTGCCGCTCAAACCTGCTCGCCTGAACACGTTCCCCCGTCGCTCCATCTCCAAATCTGATATTTTCCTTCTCGTTTCAGACATCAACGAGTGCAAGTCGGGCCGTAACACCTGCGCCAACGACACCGTGTGCTTCAACCTGGAGGGCGGCTACGACTGCCGCTGCCCCCACGGACACAACTGCACCGGAGACTGTATCCACGACAACAAGGTCAAGCACAGCGGGCAGGTGTGGGTCCTGGAGAGTGACCGCTGCTCCGTCTGCTCCTGCCAGGTACACGACGCGGTCGGAGAGTCACCCGCACGACCGCTGATGCGACACGGGCTGCAACAAGCTAATCGCAGCTCGTCGATTTATGAAATGATCGTCTTTAGTAATTGAATATTCGTTAACTGGTCTGTACGCAGGTTCCGGAACATGCCATGAGCTCAGAAAAGTAGTTTTATGACTGAAATTGAGCCGTAATTCCATGAAAATGACGTGGAAAATGTGTAAATTAAGTGTATTTGATGAAAACACTCTTTAGGCCGTAAATGTGCTCCACCAGGATCCTCCAAAAGCTTCACTTCTGCTTCATCTGGGTCAAATTTAGTAAAAATAATCGTAGAAGTGGACTAATCGATTTGCAAAATGGTTAGTTGCAGCCCTAGATGCTAATAACGCTACTACTGCTCCTTCTCTCACACAAAAAAAGATCTCAGTAAACATCTAATATATCTTATACAGTAGTTATTGTCCATTACAGACTCCAGGACTAAGAACAGCTGTGTTTGAAGAGCTGCGCCTGGTACTGATGTAAACACTCTATCCCATTCATTGTGATGAGGCAGTGTTTGTGGACAGCACTGGCAAACGATCCGTGGTGGAACAAGAACTCAATTTTAAGTAAAAGTACAGCTATAAAATAAAATAATTTGCATGTAGATGTATGCATTTCGATGTTTACTTTTAGAATAAACGGTAAAAGTATTTTGCGCAGATTTTTGAAAGCTTTTGATGAAGAATTGTCCTTTTTTATGTCAATATCTCAGTGTTTCTAGACTTTTTATATGTATTTTTGTTTGGTCAGGGTGTCCTCATGAATGTGCAATGTCTCAAATAGACATAGTGGAGTAGAAATCCCAGATACCTGCTCTCAAATGTAGTGAAGTAAAAGTAAAACGTATCCATTATCCATTATACCTACACATTTTACACAAGTACAGGACTAATTTGTGCTTTGTTACTTTCCACCACTGCAAATGCCTGGTGCTTGACAAACATTTCATTGTCAAACATCTGTTGCTCGTAGCGATGTCACAATATAACATTTTAGTGTTGCGATTATGTAATGATTATTCACTATTATTGAGACGGCGCGCAAACAACAGTGAAATCTTTACTTTTCCTCAACTCTCTGAAAAACAAAAGTTAAATGTGACAAAAACAGCCAGATAAATCTTAATTTTTTGGGCTTTATATTGAACAAAAAATACTTAATTTTGCTTCTAAAATGGTCACAATTATTATGATATTGTGACCTGAATAATCCCGATCGTCTCTTGACATCCCTAGTTGCTTGCTGTAAATTTTGGTGCAGTTTCTTCCAGAATAACATTCGGTTTTACAAATATTAATTACGCCCATGCTAATTCCTGCGCTAATTGCTCCGTCCATGAACAAAGCTGCCACTGTTGACGCTCTCTAATGAGGCTCTGATGCCACTTGCACGTGGTCCAACGGTTGTTAGTCGCCAAAACAGCCCTGGTTTTACATAGTTCGCGATGCTTGGAGGCTAACGCTAACTCCTACGATGAGAATGCAACGCACGGAACGGTACAAGCCTTCAGAATACAGGCCTTTTCGTGTTTGAAACCCCCCCAAAAAGAGTCCGTGCTTCCATTTTGAAACTTTCTGGACCCTTTAAATGACTCGATGGGTAACTTTGCACTGCGCTTGACTTTCCCTGACCTCGTAATTGAAGCTTCATGTGAAAATGACAGTTCTTTGTGAGTTGCTGTAGTGTGTTATTAAGTGTATTGTAAGCTTTCGTTCAGGGTTCTTCAATAGTCTATAATCGTAAGACCTCTGCAGAGTTCAAAACATATTTTAAACACGGGGTTGATGGAAGCAAGGGGCAATAACATGTACTTACCCTAATAGTTAGCTCGTTTAAGGTTAGGACTACAACATACAATTAAACCACTTCAATGTATTATAGTTTGCATAGGAGCCAAAATGGCGGCGTGCATTGTCACATGGGTAAAGATTTGAATTTTGATTATGTAAATTTCTGAATGGAAGGCAAACGCTTTCAGGAATAAGTATAATTTGTTTTACTTCTGTGGTCAAGTTGGGACTAGTTCTGGTTCTGATAGAAAACTGTAACAATGCACTGCAAAATGAAAGTCCAGTTTGTAAGTCTGGATTCATTTACTACTTTCAACCTGCGTATTTCCGACTGTGTAGACTTTCGCTCACAGCAGATGAAAACTGGAACAGGACTAAGAGCAGGACAACATCAAGACTAAACTTTATGGAACTGGTAAGACAAAAAGCCAAACAGATGCTTGTAAGAATAACTCAAAACATGAATTAATTCAATTCAAGTTAAATTGATTCATGCTAACAGGATTGTTGCTATATTTTTAAAAACTCAATACTATATCTAGAATAGAAACTACAGTAGATATTCACTTTACCATGTATCACTACTGAAAATAATCGCATAAGTAGGACTATTTTCTGAAATACTTTTAGGACATTCTTGATCTATAACAAAACGATAAGATCATATGGTAACATTAGAAAATTTTCTTCTATATTTATTCATAAACATAAAAAAGAAATAAAAGATAAACAATTATAAAATGATCCATCCATCCATCTTCTTCCGCTTTATCCGGGGCCGGGTCGCAGGGGCAGCAGTCTAAGCAGGGACTCCCAGACTTCCTTATCCCCAGACACTCCGGGAGGATCCCGAGGCGTTCCCAGGCCAGCCGAGAGACATAGTCCCTCCAGCGTGTCCCGGGTCTTTCCCGGTGGGACATGCCCGAAACACCTCCCCAGGGAGGCGTCCAGGAGGCATCCGGAACAGATGTCCGAGCCACCTCAGCTGGCTCCTCTCGACGTGGAGGAGCAGCGGCTCTACTCCGAGCTCCTCCCGTGTGACTGAGCTATCTCTTCTAAGGGAGCGCCCAGCCACCCTGCGGAGGAAACTCATTTCGACCGCTTGTATCCGCGATCTTGTCCTTTCGGTCACGACCCAAAGCTCATGACCATAGGAAATCGAGAGTTTTGTCTTTCGACTCAGCTCCTTCTTCACCACAACAGTCCGATGATAAAATGATAACAAATAATAATTGATAATAATAACATTCTCTCTCAAT
Source organism: Chaenogobius annularis (assembly GCA_015082035.1). Classification (NCBI taxonomy): domain Eukaryota; kingdom Metazoa; phylum Chordata; class Actinopteri; order Gobiiformes; family Gobiidae; genus Chaenogobius; species Chaenogobius annularis. The sequence continues at coordinate 329,789 of BJKM01000552.1, forward strand.
GCAGAGAGAGGAACAAATTAACTCGTTTCACTCTTAATTTGCTGAAATATTTTATTGTCAAAAGAAAGTAGTGTGTTATTGAGTATCGAGCTTGAAAGTACTTCAAAATTGAGTTGTATTGTGACAACTCTTATTCACAATTGGCTGTGGAGTTTATTTCCCTTTCCACTAAATGATAGATGTCTACAGAACGACGCAGTGCTTTGAGCGATTTGAGTGACAAGACGACACGACATCGCACCCGGCCTCTCCAAACGCGTCCCGTCGAGACAAACAGGTTTATCTTCTGTCGTTATAAGGTCAGGCCTGCTCTATCCACACACCCTCCCGACGCAGAGAGTCTGGCAACAGAAACGAAGGGCGATTATGGAGGGATTAGTGTCGCCGGTGAGCGATCAAACTGAGAATCATTCGTATGATTACAAAGGACCGCGGCTCAAATGGCTCCGTAATTAAACGCGTCATATTAATTGATTTGAGAGATTGAAGAGCTGCCTGTCACAATTAGGCGTTTAGCGTGCCAGTAAACATGTTATTGTTTGAAGGGGGAAGACACAGCTGGAGATGTGAGCGATGAGGAGAGGAGGACAAGGTCAAATGTGGGTTTAGACTCTAAATCTTCTCTAAACTTTTCGGGCTATACAGCGCTCCTGAAATTTACAAAGAAACTAGAAATTGTACATATACGGGCCGCACCTGTCAATAAGCCGCAGGTGCCAACGATGTCGCGGTTGTCTTTTTGAACCGGGGGTCTCGCGCCGCATCTAATTGGACTAATTTCTCAGTGAATATGAGTTGGATTGTAATCAAATACACAGCATTTTGAAGCGTAACAAACAGAAAACACATCACAGCTGTCCCTACTGTCCTCTCTGTCCTTGATTACTCTGTGAGAGCTGATTTACTTGTGTCTGTGTCTTCACAGGTTCATCTGCTCCTGACCTTGTGCTTAGTGAGTGTTATGTTGTAATATGAGTATGAGATATTCATACAGAAATATGGTCCACGGTCATGATGCACGGGTCAGGTCTGGCCCAGAAAGTCTCATATCGCATATCCGCGCGCCGCCTGTGTCTTTGCGTTTCGCCGCGTCTAGATTCACTTCCTCATTAGACTAATTTCCCCATGAATATGAGTCTGATCGTTTTGAAGCTTGAAATACAGTGACCACTGTCCACTGAAGTCTTCTTCTACAGTGTGTCAAATGCGAGTGCCCCCCGGTGGCTGCCAGTCAAAATCTATAAATTAACTGCACCGTTGTATGGGTTGCAGGGTTCAAAACATGGGAAAAAAGTAGCAGCTTAAACTCCGAAAAGTATGGTAAACATTCTCCAGTTGTTGTTTCTGAATTTCTGATCTATGATGTCATACGTCGTGCTCCGAGATGTTTTGCGCTGTTTTTAAGTCATCGTTAGACAAATCATGATCATTACTACTTTGTGGTTACATTAGCCTGTGTGAGGCAATCTTGCGTTTATGTAATTCCATCTGCAGCCAGTAGATGGAGCCACAAATCAATTCCTACCATGGAGAATGCAGAGGGTGTACACTCCACCAGAAAAGAACCCTATGATGTCAGGCTTTGATTCAGTTGGTTATTTACTTTATACTTAACGTGTCATAGAACTTTCGTTGCTTGCGGACTTAGACACGAGAGAGAAGAGACATTCACTCAGTACATATGTATTTTCTGTTTGAGTCGAATGCTTGGATTGCATTTTCATCAGCCCAGACACAAATTTATTTTAAGTTTTTTTTATTTTTTATCTTTCTCCAGCATCGACTAAAGTGCTCCGGGCTTGGATCAAATCTACTCTTCGCTCGCTCCTCAAATGTATTCATAGATGCATTGTTCTGCTCCTGCTCGTGTCCGCATTTCCATATTTCTGCGTTTATGTTATTTTGTTGACAAAGTTGATCAAATGTAATGAATTGCTTTTGTCGTGGTAGGTTGTCGCAATTTAAAAGTACACGGCTTAGCATTTAGTGTTCAAAAATGCCTTGGAAAACCTGCATTCTTTCACTGCTCTGACCTGCGGGAGATGAGTTTAATGCCATACTGCGGAATATTCTGTGGAGGCAAGCAGCCGGCGCACCTTCCACTTGAAAAATGAACCCGCAGCAGCTTTAACTCACCGATACAGCACCAAATGACACGTGTGAACTCAAACGAGAGCGGCATCAGTATTCATAAAACACGTCTAGTTTTTTTTACGGCGCCTGTGACTTGGCCGTAAAACACAGCTTCAAAACGGCGTGCGCTGACGAGCTCCATAGGGTTCACTGTAATATTCATGCCACATACATGTTTAATGACACTGTGACACATGGGGCCTTGTCTGTATGCGTGTTTACATTATTCAAATACAGGGTTAACCGGCACAAAGGGCACATAACTGGGATTATAACATTTTAATTACAGATTACAGAACTTTGCGACTGTACTTTAACAGCATAAAGTAGTAGTGATGGGCGATACCACAGATTATTTTTTAAACATTCGAAACCAAGTGATACTACACCCAATCCGATACCGATACAGTACAGGTAACGCTGCACAAAGCTGAAAAGCAAACCGAAAACAGGCGGAACACTGGCGACGTGGACGAATTGAAAGCTTCGTAAGACTTTGAGTGACCCATTTGACCCATGTAAACTTTCAGAACAAACAGATAGCTTTAACAAGGTAATATAAACATTCTAAATATGCATGAATCAGGGTAAAATTGCAATCTGGCCCCACGAACATCACCATATTAGCGCTAGCATTAACGTGCCTCGTTCGTCCCCTCTGTTCTCTCCAGGCGGGTCAGGTGATGTGCCGCAGGATGGTGTGCGACTGCGACAACCCAAACGCGGACCTGTTCTGTTGCCCCGAGTGTGACCCTCGCCTCAGCAGCCAGTGTCTGCACCAGAACGGCCTGCTCACCTACAGCAGCGGAGACACCTGGGTGGACAACTGCCAGCAGTGCCAGTGCCTGGTAAAACGCCACGCTTTTCCCATTGAAATAGTAGTAATCGGTAGTCGTTAGTTACTGTCTACCTTCATTCTCTCATTACAAGTTGTTGCTGTACATGTGTATTATTTTACCAGGACATGCCTTGTACCCATAGACCAGGGCTATTCAACTTAAGGCCCGGGGGCTAAATCAAGCCCTCCGAGCGATTAATTCCGGCCCACAACCCATCTTCCAAATATAAAAACTAATTGGGTTAGCACTAGTTTAGACATAGACCAAACTAGGTCTACTTGACCTGGTAGACTTGGTTTGGTTTAGGCTGCATTCTAGTTCAGGACTAAACAAGTTCTAGACCAGAACTAGAACAAGACCAAATCAAGTCCACATCAGGACAAAACAGGCTAAATCTAGTACCAAATAACAACAACAACTGTGAACGCACCTTAGTTCCAAAGCCGATGTGATGTTTGTGCTAACTGTGTTAACTGTATACAATTTCTATTTACTAAACATAAGATGCATTTTGAAGTGAAGTTGCATTCCAAGCCGTTTTGTAAATCTTATCCTGCCATTGCATGTAGATTCATCATCATCATTTTCATCATTTATTCATTTCTGGACTCGGGGATTTGAATGCTGTGTGCACTTTACGGGTCTGTTCACTCTCGTACGGGTTCAAACCCAGTTTAGGCCTGATGTAGACTAAGTTTGGTCCTGTTCCTGGTTTAATCCCTATTTTCACGTTTGCACTTGTGCAAGTGTTCACAGCCACTATGTAACACAAGTCCTTTATAAAATTGCCACGAAAAACATCTCTCTTACATCTCAATTTTAGCACTGAAAATCTGATTAGTGTTAGTTCTTTCTTTAATTTAAGTGCCATTTTGGTATAAAAATGTAAGAATGCATTTGACCACTTGGGTTTTTCCTCATGTTACTGGCTTTGCAGATGATGTGTCTTGCCCAAGGTCTCAAAAACTGCAAGGAACTGTGTAATAGATTGATTCTGTCACTGTCACTAAAGCACAGAAATAACACACCCGACGCTCGATGAAATTTGCATCTTTACTTTTTCAATCTTTTATTCAACACAGTTTCAATGCCTCGCCGCGGTGCTCATCTGAAATGTTCCTGCCTTCAATAGGAAGTCAAGGAGAGAAGTTTGTGAATAGAAAGGTTGCAGTTTTTATCATGTCGCTGAGAAATAGAAGAACTAATAACAACGGGAAGGATTGAAAGCCTTTGTGCCTTAGAGATTGAATTATACATTTATCTGAAGGATGTGTCCAAGGTGAGAGAAACGGGAGAATGTGTACGAGAATGTGGAGGAGTTTGTGGCACAAAGCAAAAAATCTGTATTCGAGAAATGTATCAGGTTGTCGTGGTATCGATCAACCAACCTGGATTAATGAAGGTTAAATAAATGAGAAACTGGCTAAAACGTAGACTTTAATTAGTATTTTGTAAGTGAAATAAATGTAAATGTGCCGTTATTTATGTAGTATTTTAGCAATCGAACCACATTTATTTGTATAGCACAACTCGCACACAGGGCAAAGTGCTTCACAATCATTAAGGCTAATTTAATAATAATTCAATGTTTGTACGTAAACGGCTCCATGTGTTCCAAGTGTGGTCGCCGTAGCTTAATTCATGCTTCCAACCGTTTCTAATGTCAGGTCTGTGTTCCGGTAAATGACCACCAGAGGGTGCGTTGAGTCAGTTAGAGAATTGGCCCAGTCGGAAGAAAAAAACACAGAGAAAAACAAACATGGAGGCGCTCGCGGCAGTTTTTAGATCACATTTATTGGAAAAGAGCCAAGAAAACAAGGTGAGAGAAGCGTTTATTTGTTCCTCTAGTCTCTTTTCAGCGTCCACTGTGTTCACTTCTGCCCCCAGTGGTCAGCACATGCACTTCCATAAACTGTGAGCAGACACATTGCATACGCACCATAATTTTCTTAATTTCACTTGTATCACATGACTTATTACACTGTATTGCCCAGACAAACACGTGCAGGGATCAAAGAGTTAGGCCTAACTCATTCATTCATCCCGCCCTGCTCCTCACACCTAATTCACATGAACTGGGGATGTTCTTACTGCTGCTTCTTTTTGGTCTCACTGCTGCTGTTTTGGCTCCTTTGGCTCATGCATGAAACAGCCTATTAAATTCAGCACGGGGCTTTGCAAAAACGAACACTTTGGCTTGAAGCTAAAAATGTTGCTTAAACGACACATATTATGCTAAATTGACTCGAGCTTTTAACCGTGTTGTAACTCTGTTCGCTCTTCAAAAACATACCTGCATTTGCATTTATCTTCATTCACACTAGTTTGATGAATCCTGGTTATAAAGTCAAAAACACTCTTCCCCAGATCCGTGGCGTGTTCTCGATCCGTGACGTTTTCCCAATCTGTGGCGTGTTCTCAATCCCTGACGTGTTCTTGATCCATGACGTTTTCTCAATCTGTGGCGTGTTCTCGATCCGTGTCGTGTTCTCGATCCGTGGCGTGTTCTCGATCCGTGGCGTGTTCTCGATCCGTGTTGTGTTCTCGATCCGTGGCGTGTTCTCGTCGTGTTCTCGTCCGTGGCGTGTTCTCGATCCGTGTCGTGTTCTCGATCCGTGTCGTGTTCTCGATCCGTGTCGTGTCTCTCGAATCCGTGGCGTTTTCTTGATTCGTGACGTGTTCTCAATCCGTGTCGTGTTCTCGATCCGTGACGTGTTCTCAATACATGGCATGTTCCCAATCTGTGGCATGTCTCGATCCGTGGCGTGTTCTCGATCCGTGGCGTGTTCTCAATCCTGTCGTGTTCTCGATCCGTGACGTGTTCTCAATACATCTCGATCCGTGGCGTGTTCTCTATCCGTGGCGTGTTCTCGATCCGTGGCGTGGTCTTGATCCGTGTCGTGTTCTCGATCCGTGACGTGTTCTCAATACATGGCGTGTTCTCGATCCGTGGCGTGTTCTCGATCCGTGGCTGTTTCTCGATCCGTGGCGTTGTCCGATCCGTGTCGTGGTCTCGATCGTGTCGTGTTCTCGATCCGTGGCGTGTTCTCGATCCGTGGCGTGTTCTCGATCCGTGGCGTGTTCTCGATCCGTGTCGTTTTCTCGATCCGTGGCGTGTTCTCGATCCGTGCGTGTTCTCGATCCGTGTCGTGTTCTCGATCCGTGGCGTGTCTCGATCCGTGGCGTGTTCTCGATCCGTGACGTTTCTCAATACATGGCGTGTTCTCGATCCTGGCGTGTTCTCATCCGTGGCGTGTTCTCGATCCGTGGCGTGTTCTCGATCCGTGCGGCGTGTGTTCTCGATCGTGGCGTGTTTCTCGATCCGTGGCGTGTTCTCGATCCATGACGTGTTCTCGATCCGTTGACGTGTTCTCGAGCCGTGTGTGTTCTCGATCATGGCGTGTTCTCGATCCATCGACGTTGTTCTCGATCCGTGGCGTGTTCTCGACCCGTGTCTCCGTGGCGTGTTCTCGACCCGTGTCGTGTTCTCGATCCGTGGCGTGTTCTCGACCCGTGGCGTGTTCTCGATCCGTGGCGTGTTCTCGACCCGTGGCGTGTTCTCAATCCGTGGCGTGTTCTCGATCCGTGTCGTGTTCTCGATCCGTGGTGTGTTCTCAGCAGATTCTGATGTTTTAAAAATGTAGAAGTAGAAACGGTTCTTGATTCCCATTTAGTCGACACAGTGCGGTACTAACAGTGGTTGCAGCAATAACACCGCCGGTTGTAGTTCTGTAAAACACCATAAATGCGTACCAGTCGTGGAAATCGCTCATTCGACTGTTGTTGTCCTTTTTCACAGATGTTCGCAGCGTCATTCAAATGCTGCTCCTGTTCTTCACAACACCCACTGCCCGAGCGTCTGAGCGCTACAACATGCTGCATTCTGTCATGTCAACCTTTAGGTCTACACGGGAAAGATGCTAACACAACAGCAGGCGGGTGTAAAGCGGGCTGACAATAAACCTCAGACTTTATGTTGACATTAGAGCCACTTAATGTTTTGTGGTTTCAGAGGCAAATGCACTTTTTCCTCGTTTTCTTTAGTCTTCAAAATATTAAAAAAATTGCGATATTTTGAAATAAAGTATATCTTTTCCCTTATATTTGTCCCTCAAAAGCGCTCGATTTCGTTGGATTTTTGTTTCTTCTCTCTGCTTCACCGTCCAAATTTGATGTTGAAAAATAAAGCACCTTGAACCATAGTTAATCATTCCCAATCATGTTAAAGTGAGCACATTCCCCCATGACACGAACAAAAGAGTTAGTAAAAGTATCATCAGTACTGATGTCAGTATTTTGCATTGTATGACATTCAATGGGAAAATATAAGTTAAAGGAACATCGTGTTGTTTTTTTGTGACTGTGAGTCTTCGCTCAATAATACTGGGACTGAACCTGCAACGTTATGGTTTGGTGTCAGTCCAAGCGCGCTATGCCCACACGCTGCTGCTGTCACTCCTTCTGTCATTGACAACTCATCCTCACTGAACATCTGACACCGAGCATGTTAGTACACAATTTTGTTTGAGGTTTTTAATTTTTAAGGCCGTATTTTGCCCCCGATCTTAATGGTAATGGAGGCGTTGACGAGGTAATTTGCTGACGTCGAGAGTCGGCACGACTGCTGAGATGAAGTGAAGTATTGCGGGCGTGGTGCATTCTGTGAAAGGCGGTGCACTGGAGTCGTGTTGCTATCCTTATACGGACGACACCATCAAAATAATAAATAAAAAACAACCGTCATGGGCATAAATAACACAAATGATACAGTTTAGGACAATGCGTTTTGAACAGTTGGTGTGCCTTGAGCAGCACTCAGAGAGGAGGGGCCGTCTGCAAACATCACCCACCCCCAGGAGGGGATTTTGAATGCCACAGTTATCAGTCATCGTTTCAAAACGCTATCACCATATATGGACTGGCACAACCCACACCAGGCTCTTTACGCCAGCGTTAACGTCGGGGAAAGTAGCAGGATTGGAGGCAAAATACGGCCCCTACATTTTATGCCAAAAAATTTATAATTTTTTCGAATGTCAGTTATAGTTTTGGTCCAGTCCTCCATTTTGTGATGGCCTTTTCCCTTGCAGCCAGAAGTGTACTCCAAAGGTATCTATTTATTGTGTCCATGGCAGGCGCTTTGAGGCCCAAATATATTCTGAAGTCATGTTGGATGCCAATGTCAAAAACAATTGTTTATTACAAAATTTAAAACACTTTTAACACTTCTAACATTAAAAGGGACACAAATATTTGCACACTTATTGGTGATATGTTTTTGTAGCCACAGCTGCCCTGGAGTCGATTTATGGCGGCTAATCTGTGCCATTGTCCCCTCCCACCACCAGTCACTCAAGTACATGTTAGTTTTGTTTATTACTTATTTTGTGTCAGGCACCATTTGAAAGGGGCCCAGCCCACATGGGCTTATGAGACACAGAAAACAACAACAACAATAAGCCCACAGATCTCACAGTTCTGCAGCAAACAACATTCCCAGGCCTTTGACACACAATTGGCCAACTTCAATATAACCTTTTTAAACAGCTACGCCATTCTGTCTTCATCTGTCATGGCAAACAGGGATGAATCAGGAAACAATCGACAGGGTAAATCAGGGTGCAGGGGCCAATAATACTCATTTAGGTCACACTGTGTGCATGAGCGCTCCTCCTCTGGAACTGAGTGGAAACGTCTCCAGAGTTCCACACCTCGGCACACATGGACCTCTGAGCTCTGGTCAGTGTCATACGGCTCAGGACCAGCACTGTCTTTAATTTAAATCAGTTTTGGTTTGTATACAATGTCTATACATTATATATATAATGTTTATATTTTTCAGAGTGAACTTTCCTTATTCGTCCAAAATGACAATTTATTTCTATAAATAAACTGGAGCTTCTCCAAAATCTTCTCCATCTGTAAACTCCAGGAAGTTTGACAAGATTCCATGTAACAGAGCAGCCTCTCGTTGAGAATACTAGACTAGAGTTTATACACACAACTAAGAAGGCTGATGCCCCTGTAATTCACAGGAAGTCGAGGGTCTGCATTTGGGCACTTCCATGTGGGTTTGATTATAGATTTTTGCCATCAGAGTGGACGAGACCAACTAATCAGAAGAACGTGAAGCACTGAGAACATGTCAGGCTGTTTCCACAAATCCAGCAGCTTCTTACGTTTCAACTTGTTCATGGCCTTTTTTACTTCATCGTAAATAAAGATTAGATAAACTGAATTGCAAACACATCTCCATTTCATTTTTTTCAGCCACTAGCATTTCAAAGTAAGAATGATCCCACTCGGATCAGACTTCCTGCAAATGAATCTCCAAAATCAGGTTTCCCACTTATTCAGAACAGCTTTAATGTCAAAACATGAACATGCAGAGATATTAACCATAAACAAGGTCAAATTTGAAGATATTTATTGCTGTTTTTATAAGGTTAACTGGAGCATGATTGAAATAAAGTGTATTCGGATTGAGGCTTACGTCAAACATGATCAATAATAAGAAGAGGATTAAAGTAAAAACGTATTTCATATTTGTATTTCTCCACTGATTACTCTTTCACAATACTCTTGACTACATGGATATTCCAGCGTTTGTCTTCATATAGGACTGAATTGCCCCTCATCTTAGTGGTCTCTGGTAGAAATTCCATACTTAATCAAATTGAATTATCCCTGGAATGAAGTTACTCAGTCCTTGACCATTAAAAAGCATTTCATTTCAGAGCGCTGGGTCAAATATCCTGCATTTTCTTTCTCCTGAGAATTTAATTAAGGGGTTTCAGGAAGCCGAATTCAACCACTTTGGGTTTAAACTGAGGCTAATGCACTCCACTGACGACCATTCACGTCATATAATACTTAAAAACAGGCTTTTTTTTATACATATGATGGAACATTTTTGATAACTTACAATTTGTTTTTTGTTATCAGCAAATATAATCCGTTTTTCCTCTAAAAGTATTTAAAACGTGGACATCTTTGAGCTTTTATGTATTGCATTTTACTCAGTTGTGTAGTGTTTGCAGTTGTACTTTTATATGATTTATTAACTGTATCTAATCCCAGGAAGAATTGGGGTCCAAACAAATGAATAGGAGAAGCTGCAGAAATAGGGGGGGAAGTATTCGTTTTAGTGGTAGCAGTATTAATCATAGTAAGACAAGAGACGTTTCCTTGTAGAGCAAAGTTTGTACACAAAGTAATTCCACGAGCGTCACACGATTGGAGCAGGTACATTGAACTCACAATCCAAACAACAACAAACGCAGTGTAAACGTCAGCGTGAAAGAGAAAAGTGCAGATAAAACCCTTTAATAGTAGTATTTGTATTTGAAGTAGCATTTTGTGACGGCTCGGTTCGTGCAATGTCGTACATCAGCCACAATAAATAAAGGGTACGCGTTTCAAGTCACTTTTGGGTCTGCTCGTCTCCATGGAGATGCCATTGCTTTGCCTGGAATATTCCACAGTATGACTTTAAATGTATCACGCTTTGCATATGGGTGGTTTTATTGCTTAAACAACTACAAACCCATTTATTCTATGGTCCCCTTCACACAGATCTGACCTGTAACTTGACCTGGAGATAGATCGAGTAAGCAGTGTGTTATATCCGGGGGCGTGGTCTGCAGATTAAATAGGAAACGCCCCTTTTTTCTCTCTTCTAATACGTTTCCTGCTGAATGGTGTTTATTTTTAAGCGCAGATAATTCAAGTCAAGTCAGGTCACAACGGCGTCTTCACGGAGGTTGTTGACGTGGCGTTAGCTCGGGAAAGCAAACGGATGGTTCTGTAGATGTGAAAATACGGCAGGCGGCGCTAGCATCGCAGTAGCATTTAGCACGTATGCTACAAATACAAAACAGTAACAATAATGAGCACAACAAGAACAAAAGCGGCCAAAGACAGACAACAATACAGACATTAGACAAACAGAGGGGCAACAGTCTAGAAACTTCAGAGCGGGGGGATTTCGTGTGTGTGTGCGCGTGTGTGCGGGTGCGTGGGCGTGTGTGTGGGCGTGTGTGTAGGTGTGTATGCATTCAAACAGAGTAAAAATGTGTTACATTATCATTACCATCATCGTACATGTGGATATAGTCAGATATCATTATACACCACTACCCATTGTCATAGCATCTTTAAAGGTATTCACATATATGTACATGCAGTACATATACATGTCTGATAATGATACTACTTTATTCTTCTGTTCCGTGTTTCTGTGTCTGCATTTGGCACAGTATATATACACTAAAATATGTGTTTGCTTTATGAATAAAAAAACGAGTGGATCGCTCCCCCCACAGCGGTCCGTTAACGGGCGTTCACTCGGAATGGCGACTGTATCTCTGCACTGATGAAGCAACATGGTTCGTTTTTTGATGGACAAAGCCTCCAGACTGTAGCCGCTCGCACACATAAAGGTCCGCCGTGTGCCGCGTGTCCAAAAAAGAGCAGCTTTTTGAAAGGGCAGAGAGGCAGCGGTGTCCAGACGAGCGTGACGCGGACGTGAAACGAGGCTTGAATACCTCTGCACTTTGCACACCCTGGCTCAGCGGGAGGTTCGGACACACACACAGACGGCAGATGGCACGGGAACCAAAAGGAAAGTGGGTATTTATAGAGAAAGGGCCATAAGTGAACATTTGTGGGGATATGGTTTGTCCGGTAGCGTTTGTTCCTGAGATTATAGCTTGAATGTTTTATTTCCAGAGGGAGGGCAGCGGGTTTGATGTGAAGGGTCCTTTTTCCTATCCAAACAGACAGATTGTGCTAGTGTGTTTGAAAAAGCCCACGTCCTCAAAACTATTTCAGTCAATAAAAACATTTCACCTTTTGCTTCGTTTCAGTTTTGCGAACAGAAACATTCTGACATTTAACTGTTTCCGTGTTTGTTTCATTCGGATAGACAGACTCAGATATCGACCATGAAATACTGCATTTTCTGAAAATTGGCTTGTCCGATTTTAAACCCAGATTAGACCTTGTTTAGTTCTTGCGTAGACCTGGTTTGGATTTGGTTTCTTGGTTGAGACCTGGTTAATTCCTAGTTTAGACCAGTATTTGTTTAGACCTGGTTTAGTCCGGCTTCACTCCCGGTTCATTTAGTCTTAGTTTAGCCTCTTTTGTCTACTAAATTTCATTTCAAGCTTGATTTTGAAACCAAGATTTTTGCCATTTTTTTAAACAATACAATGTAATTTCGTTTAAAACTACAGCAGTATTTGATAGTACCATGTGAGTGTGTACAAATAGATCAAAATCTTAGTAAAACTATTCAGGAATGGTCCAACTTTGTTTAAATTTGTTGCATTTTCCTCCACATTCTTGTTCCAAAGCGTGTCAAGTTTATATACTAGTTTTGTCATCAATTAGTATCTGGGTTTGGATTTAGTTTGACAACCTTAATGTAACGCCAAACGGACAAAAATGGAGAAATAGAACATTTAAGACGAACAAACAAACAAAGCTTGTGCAGCATGTGTGCTCACTGCCTCTCCATCCGATTGTCCACAGCTCAAAGGGGCTCTGATTTGGCGTGCCCCAAGGCTGTTCATTGAGGTCTCGGTGCATAAAACAGTCTGATTATTTCGGGGGGGGGATGCACAGGCAAAGGATAAATGTCACTAGTTTTAATCTCACGCAGGTTTGGAGATTGGAAATCGTAAAGAAACAGCAAAATGAAGCGCGGGGGAATGAAAGACCCCGGTTGATTGAGTGTAGAGGTCGTGCTTTTTCGTGGCAGAGGAAAAATACCATGATATGTAAATGGTTACAGTTGGTAGAAACGTGTTTGAAGGCTGATGGAAATTCTTCTTTTGAAAGGCACAATGTTAATAGCTTATCTCCCATGAAACTGAAGCCAGGGAGAAATGGTTCAAAATGTCAGGATTATTGCATTTTTGGTTTTATTTGTAGCATCAGTTTGCAATCATTTCTGAGGCGGCCTTTCTATTAATTGGAATAAAGTTTATAAGAAGGAATTAAAGTCCTCAGAACTGTTGAAACCCGCATTAGCAGGTTTGAAAAATTGCCCTGGCATCTCTGTAAATGTGTTTCTTCAGACGGTAAAGATCTGGTTTAGACTTGACCTTTTTAGGCATAATTTCCCTCTCCAACTTTCCAGAATCAAGTTTCTTTTTTATTTGATTTTTTGACTTATTTGCAGACTGTTTTGGCATGAAAATATTGCAATCAGTCAGAAAAAATATGAAAACAAGTCAAATGAATGATAATCTTGAGAGTCTGGAATTGTAACCTGAACATCCAAACCACACATTTGTCCTGATGCACATTCTGAAGACTTTTAAACTCATAGATATTCCTTTTTCTTTTCAAAGCCTGTCCTCTGGTCAGGACTCGGGGAAATGTTCACGCTACAAAGAAACCGTAACGATAAGAAACTCAGGACATTGTCTGAAATGAATAAAAGTAGTTTAATTTACGCCGCAAAGGAAACAGATGAAAGATGCTCAAAGATAAAACTGGAGCTTTTGTCTTTTAGACACAGTTTATCTTTTTTAGAGCAAGTTGATATTGTTTCAATATCTTCTGGTCAGAATGAGCTGTTCTACTGAAGACTCGGCAAAAGTCTAATTCATTTTCCTTTATTCGAGTTCACTGTGAGCGGAATTCCCTTATTTCATTCTTCAACTTCTTACAGTGAGAATTACACTTTGATAACGGCACCTGCTTGTACTCAAAGTAAGGTCCAAGATATTTAAAGCAGCTCCATGGAAGAACCCTGATGGTCAGCGGGGCTGGCTGGCGGGCTGCGGAGGGCTGCGGCGGGCTGCGGAGGGCTGCGAGGGGCTGCGGAGGGCCTGCGGCGGGCTGCGGCGGGCTGCGGAGAGCTAAGAAGGGCTGAGGAGGCCTGAGGAGGGCTGAGGAGGGCTGAGGAGGGCTGCGGAGGGCTGAAGAGGGCTGAGGAGGGCTGCGGAGGGCTGAAGAGGGCTGAGGAGGGCTGCGGAGGGCTGAAGAGGGCTGAGGAGGGCTGCGGAGGGCTGCGGAGGGCTGCGGCGGGCTGCGGCGGGCTGGCGCGGGCTGAGGATGAGGAGGACTGAGAAGGCCTGAGGAGGGCTGCGGCGGGCTGCGGCGGGCTCACTATTCTTAATGAACCATGTGACCTCTGTTATGTGAGGAGCTCCTTCTGCTCGCTGTGTTTGAGAACCAAACACACAAAAATGAATAAATAAATGTTACAATAAGTCTTCATATTTGAGAATAAAGACAGGTGATGCTCATCAGTAAGTTAAGGATTGCTCTAAACAAGAAATAAAACCCCTACATTCCACACAAAGGAACATGTTCCTTTACAGTGACAGTGGATAACACCTCTTGGTTGGTCCTGCCACTTAAATGCCCTTCTGTCAAACCTTGCATTAGCAGGCACATTGTGTATTTTCATTATATTATTGTTCTGTCCAAACCACCGTACCTTACCTCGTAAAAAAGGAAAAGAAATTCACAGGAAACAGAAATAGCTTATTCCCTTCAATTATAATTATTTTTGGGCCAACAAACCGTTTATTTTAATCAAACTCTGACACAACAAATTGCATGAATGGCATTTTACTAGCAAACCCATCTACAATCATCACATAATAATTTAGACTTTTATCAAATTGTGTCCTCGTTTTAGAAAAGCACTGCACGCTGAAAGAATAAATACACTGAATGAAGCTGAAATGCTGTTTTTAAAAGCAAGATCTGATTCACTGCACCTTTTAACACACTCAGGAGGATTAACGTTTGAGAAAAGACTGAAATATAAACTGCTAAACTAATACAACTCGGGTGGGATTGTATTTTATGGGATCATTTGCTGTCCGCAGAGGAGACAGCGCCGCCTCTGTGATTCACCACGACACAGTCCGGTCAAATTGTAATCGATTTCTATTGCTACCATTGTTACCGCGAGCGTTTATTGAAGGTAAATTGTTTTGTCGTGTTTTCTTCATCCCGGGAGCACTATCTTACTTGTGTAACCAGCTCCCCTCCACTCAAATCCACCTCTATCCCGGATCACAGAGTGGGACAGTTACCTGAGGCTACGCTGAAGCTAACCCTCCGGCAATCGCCAAACAAGCGCCACTCCATGGGCTCCACGTTAACTGTTTACTGAGCGCGCCGACACATCTGCACGAGCAGGTTACACATTTAATAAACCAGTGTTGGTGTCTCGATACTAACCACACAACGGGCTGTCATTTTTAACACAGAATAATAGTACTTTCTTTATGTTCCCATGGTCGGATGAAGCGCGAGATCATTCAAAACTGTTCAGGAAAAGTCACATTTTGTCCCGTTTATGTGATTTCTTTAGCACCGATACTTTTTCTAATGAAAATCTAGTTTTGATGTCGATTTGTATTTGATTGTCGACTTGTTAAGCAACTTCAATCAGTTTTAATTTTGCGTGCAAGAGCAAAATTAAACCTGACTAAAGTTGTTTTGTTCCTGTTTTTATTATTATTATTATTATTATTATTATTATTATTATTATTAACATGATTATCATTATTATCATTATCATTATTATTATTATCATTATCATTATCATTATCATTATCATTAATATTATTATTATTATTATTATTATTATTATTATTATTATTATCATTATTGTTATTATTATTATTATTATTATTATTATTATCATTATTAACATGATTATCATTATTATCATTATCATTATTATCATTATCCTTATCATTAATATTATTATTATTATTATTATTATTATTATTATTAACATGATTGTCATTATTATCATTATCATTATCATCATTATCATTATCATTAATATTATTATTATTATTATTATTATTATTATTATTATTATTATTATTATTAACATGATTGTCATTATTATCATTATCATTATTATCATTATCATTGTCATTATTATTATTATTATTATTATTATCATTATTATTATTATCATTATTGTTATTATTATTATTATTATTATTATTTGGTTGTACTGTCATCCCGTTTGCCTTTTAAGAGTATTTATTATTATTATTGTCAAAAGAAAAATCAGATAATAATCAATACTAAAACTACTTATGTGTTCTTTTTTTCATAAACATTCAACCACTCAAAAAATGCATGTAATTTAGTGAGTACCAGGTCTCTCTTTTTTATTGCCCACCTAATTTACTAGCGGCCCCTGGAACAACGCTGAGCTGGATGTTTTCAGTGATATTAAATCTGCCCACTGGGACTGTCGTGATCGTGTGAGCGTAGAATCCCATACAATTTGCCCTCATGAAGCGGCTAATGTTTCATCGTTGGGTTGAGTGGGCTGCAGAGGAGGACCCCAGACGTTATGTAAGTGAGACACAGACATGAAGTAAAGGCTCAAATGGCTTTGCTTTTTTTTTTTTTGCCCCGAAGGCTTTCTTACACAGGAAAGGTAAGCGTGAAATGGGGGATGAGAGAGCGAGAGAGCCTGGCATATGTGCGCTGTGCCTTAACCACTCGGCCACCGGGTAGCACAAGAATGGTCCTGCTTTTCTATTGGACCATCAAATAATACATCTGACATGTTTTAAATGGTGAAAAGGATAAAATAAATACAAATGAGTCGCGTACAAAACCAGGACAAAACCAGGACAAAACTAGGACTACACCAGGACTACACCAGGACTACACCAGGACTACACCAGGACTACACCAGGACTACACCAGGACTAAACCTGGACAAAACCGGGACTACACCATGACTACACCAGGACTAAACCAGGACTAAACCAGGACTAACCCAGGACTACACCATGACTACACCAGGTCCAAACCAGGACTAAACCATGACTACACCATGACTACCCCAGGACTAAACCTGGACAAAACTGGGACTAAACCAGGACAAAACCAGGACTAAACCAGGATTAAACCAGGACTACACCAGGACTACACCAGGACTACACCAGGACTACACCAGGACTATACCAGGACTAAACCAGGACTAAACCAGGACTAAACCAAGTCTAGCCAGCCTGAAATATCACAAAGCTCCAACATTTCATGCCAGTAGACTTTGTGTAGTCCTGGTGTAGTCTTGGTTTAGTCTGGCTTTGGTACGCACTTTTCTGGCGGAATCTCCCAAATGCCTGTTTCCATGGAGATGCTCTAGCTTTGCCCTGAATGTTCCACAGTGTGACATTAAACTTATCTGCAGGTGTTGCTGTTCGCTTCTCCCCAGATCCGAGTGTTACTTGCTTCTCTCCATGGAAGATACTGTAGATATGTCAAATGCCTTACTGCGGGACATTCCAGGCAAAGCAATAACATCTCCACGGAGACAAGCAAGTTGCGGACCCAGAAAAGTTACACAGTACGCCTTTAAATCTGGTTCAACGCTGCATATTGCCTCATATTGTGGGTGTTTAGTCCTAATTTAGTCCCTGTTTAGTCTTGATTTGGCGCCTGGTTTATTTTTTAATACTTTGTTTGTTGGAAATACCTTTAATAGCTTACTGACCTGCTTTCTCAATGGAAAATGGCAGCCAGGAAAATCCAATAAGTCTTTCTTTGCTCACATCAAGCTGTGCGATTAATCCAGAGGCAACAATAAGAGAAAGTGACTGGAACAAGTCCATTAGGAAGCAGCGTTTTACCTCCGCGCGGAAAAGTGCTGACCGCGACCGAGGAGGAGGAGGAGGTGGAGGTGGAGGAGGAGGAGGTGGTGGTGTGCGCGCCTCATCTCCATTTTTCCGAACCTTAACAACTTTTTCTTGTTGGCGCCGACATTCCCTGCAGCCAGTGAATGCACCGCGTCAGGAGAAAAGCCCCGCATTTGCACGAGGCGCTGTTTAGGTGCTCGGTGAATAGATTAAAGCTTCATTACCTAAAAAAGTCAACTCTTCACAAATCCAGGCCTCACTCGTCTTCAGCATTCTGGTGTGTTTTTGTCTGTTTTCATGAAGCGTATTAATAAATCTCACTGTTTATTTGTTCTTATATGAATAAAACGGAATCAGAAATTGTTACCAAGGGGAGAAAAGTTATTATTATTCATTTGTTTTTCCTACAAACTCTTACTGCTCTTAGGCCGCCTTGTGTATTTGACATGGATAAAACATTACAAACGATAATAAATTGTAAGTTTAATGATTAGTGACATAACTTTTATTTAAAACAATGGGCGCTTTGGCTTGGTGGACATGTTTTTTGTGAGGAAACCCATGAATAGACCCCACAATAACGAGGTATAAAATGTCCAGTATAACGTTGGTTTAGTCTCAGTATCTGTCAATACGTGTCTTTGGGTTTCAATGTACTAATAATGACCTCATCTCTCTCTCCCGTGTGTCCTGCAGCAGGGTCAGGTGGACTGTTGGCCCCTCCCCTGCCCCCCTGTGGACTGCGAGTTCACGGTGGTCCCTGAGGGCGAGTGTTGTCCCCGCTGTGTGACCGACCCCTGTCAGGCCGACACCATCCGAAACGACATCACCAAAACGTGCAGCGACGAGCACAACATCCAGCGCTTCAGCGGCTCCTCCTGGATCAAGCACGGCACCGAGTGCACCCTCTGCCAGTGCAAGGTGAGGGGCACGACGCCCGCGTGACACTTGATTGCTCTGCGGGGGCAATAATGTAGCCATAACTGAACTTTAAACTTACAAAGACTTAATTCATAATTAACAAATACATGCTTTATTCAGGCTAATTCAGGTAAAATAAAGGTGGGGTTTAGGTTTAGGTGGGGTATTAGGTCTACAAGCAGGGAGTGAACTAATGTCTTTGTTGAATTAAAGCCCGACTGCGTAACTTTTTGGCCAAGAAATAGACTAAAATAAAAGCATGTTGTTGTCTTTTTTCATGTTTTTATTGCACTGAAAAACGTCAAAGTACGTGTCCTTGAGAGCGAGCTTGCATCTCCACAGACCTGACTCTTACTTATAATAAACTTATCAGATCTAATCGGATCTGATCATTCTTGACAATTATGGCTACACTCTGCTGCCTTCCTCAGAAGTGTCACATGATGCAGTCACATGATGCAGTCACATGTCGACAGTGCCATCTGCAGTACGGCTTCTTCAGAACCGTGCCCAGGTCCGAGACAGTAAGTACGCACCATCGTCCCAATTCACAGTCTGGCGGGCACGTTTTCATGGACCCGAGCCACTAAGAGAGAAGCCCACCAGGAACAATTTAAGTCTGCAACCTCAGACCACTGCAAGAGAGAGAACCATCTCATGGCCATTGCTAAAGTCATAACACAGTCATAACACCATTGTTGGATCAGGGAGGCCCTCGAGATACGGAAATCAGCTCGAGTGTAAATCGGGATGAAGGGGCGTACCAACTTCCCCACGCCACATACGGTTCTGAAGAAGTCTGACTGCTCCAAGTAGGACAATAAGAGTTTAAATCAGCTGAGCAGATGCATCACAGTCACAGCGTGCAGCCTAAACATGTCCAGGTTTGTTCATATCAAACATGTGTGTATTGGCCTGGAGGAGGGCCTTGGTGTTGCGTTATGTTGGTGTTTATTGATACTTTATTTGGACGTCAGTACATTCATAATTACCATTGCAACACATGAAAGCACATTTGATCAGTTCCTCCATAAAACTGTCCTGGCCTAATCCTAAATGAACAGGAACTGAATTATTTACCCTGCAGTTACTCTCTGGCTCTCATTATTAGTATTATTATCGTATCATCATTTATTTAGTCACTTATAGCACCTGCATTAAAGGAAATGGAAGTGTTACAATCGTTAGGAATAAGGCAAAACGATTTTATGATTGTGAAAGGTGAATTTGTAAATGGCCCAAGCGGCGTATGAACCACATTTTGCCAACATTTTAGAACTTTGGGAAACCGCGATTTATTTTCGCTCTGACAGACAAAAGCACTACATTTAAAGGGAAACTTTCACACCTCTCGGCTGTTAATTTCCGTGTCAGCTCAAATCATTCACAAGATTAACTGCATGTGTTAATTTGAGAACACGTAAACTACAACTGTCGGATAATGACGCCGTTTAGATGCCGCTACAGGCGCGTCCTCTGCATTATCTGCTTTTGTGACACATTGCAGCCATAAACAATGCTGATATTCATGGGTGAGTCTTAATGAAGCCGTGGGCATTAACAAAATGCTCGTGAAGGCACCTGCGAGTGCTCTCATCAGCACGTAGCATTAGCATAATAGCATTTAATCACTCTGGACTGGCTGTTGTGCTAAGTCGCTAACGTTACGCAAATAAGTGTTTTTGTCCACTTAGCATTTCCCAGCGTTATATGTGGTATTGTTTTCAAATGCCATGCTCATAGCTAAGGCTGGATGAGTGAGGAAACTATCTAATTGCAATTTTATGTTTTGATTGTAGGGTTTTGTTGAAAGTGCACGTTTTAAACACGTCCAGAAGCGTTAACACGTCAGAGAGTATGAAATGAGTCTGTTTAATCCCTCATCCAGGAATGGTCCGTGCTAGAAACCGTTTCAAAGGATTAGTGTTCTGGACGCTGTTTTGGAAATCAAGGTGTTTCCATTGCCATCCAGAAGTCATTTTCAATCTGAAGGCACTGGTCAGAGAAGTTTCATCTTGAAGGACAAATATTATGCATTATTTGTATTTTCATTGGCCTTTAAACATGCTCTAGAGTACGTTTATTTTAGCATTTCATGTTCTAGAACTAAAGAATATATATTTGTATTAGTATCACAGCTTTGGGAGATGCCAGAGTAACTGAGCTTCTACTGGCTGCAGATGGAATTACACACAGTTTAAAATAAACATTTCAAGCAAGCCCTTGTAGCAGAACAAATGGACCTAAATACAGCAGAGAAGATTCTCACTGCCACTTCACAGGAGAAGTTTCAATCGAGAAAATTATAGATGAAATTAAGAGTGTTTTCACCACAAACCACACATTTGACGACGATGAGGAGCACATTTCAGCAGGGAGAAGGGGTGGAATGAAAGACGTGTGAAGCAGGCAATTTTTGTTTAAAAAAAGAGAATCCTTCTTTGAAACGGACTGTGTGGACTTGGCTACAATATTCCTTCTGTTTACAACAACCTGCTGAAACCATGGTCAAGTGAGAAAATCAGACAGTCGGATGATTTCCAAGTAGATTAGAGGCTTTACCAGGTTGTTTCATGTCATAAAGTGAAATATATGTTGTAAAAAGACCTTTGAGCAGCAGAATAGTGTAAAACATTCCATAATGAGGCGAGAAGGCGAACAAAGGCAGGACTTAAGGGCAGGACTAATCTATGTTGGTGGTGTTGTTGCTGAAAAGGTGCATTTACCGCAACCCACTGTAGTTGTACGTCTTCAAAGTATATGTTCTAGCTATACCACTCAGGGCAGTGTAAAGTCTAGCTTCTCAGACCATACCGTCAGATTGCAGTGGATAAGAGCCATGCACACGTGTGGTTGCTACGTTGGTTTCGATTCTTGGCCTTGAAAATTTACCGAATGTCCCTCCCTACTCTTTCTCACACTACAACTTTGAAGCCTTTTCTATCATTGGCATAGAAACTGCCTCACTAATACGAGAGTCTCATGCAAACGACAGGGTCAGCAGATTTTACGCATAATAATAAAGAATAATTTGTTGTTTTGCGGTGCGATTTCGATTGAATTGTTGATTAATCCTCCATTTTCTCTCACTCCCTTTTATTCTCTGTCCCACCAAACCATTTCCACACAATTTCCTAATAAACTTAAGTACAGATGTTTCTTTTCACGCTGCAATTTCGTCTTAACTCGTGCCAATAACAGTTTAGTTAAAACAGTGCAAGAAGCCATTAATCTAAAATGATTGTCTGTGGGAATTGCGGCTTCATTCCTTCTGCCAAATTTCGGTACATTTTATGCTTCATTTGAGAGTCATTCATTTCTCTAATTTTGAGTTTATTGGTGATTAGAAATTCCCAACCCAATTTATCAGACTCTAGTTAACACCAACCTTGTCATTATCTCTGCTTTATTGAATCAAAATGAGACTTGGGGCAGACAGATTGTTCAATAAAGTTATACTAATAAAGCCCTTGTGGCGACTGGAGAACCGACCACATTACAATTTATTTAACACAAAATTAAGCCTGCAAAATAATGTATTCACTATAAAAAAAATTCATTTCAATAGACAGGATGATGTAATAAAAGCCTTTTTTTTTTTTTTTTTTTTTTTTTTTCATTTAAGCTTTTTTTTTTTTTTTTTTTGTTGTTGCATTTGGCACTGTCGTTGATGCTACGTTCAGTTGTCCTCAGACTTTCTGTTTTCCAGTCATCAAGTCGGAAAAACAATTCAATGTTTTAACAAAAATCAGATCCATTTAACTTAATTAAGACATTTTGTTCTTACTTAAACAGTTTTTATAAATCAACGTTTGAGAGTGAATTTCTGCGTTTGTTTATGTTAGCGCCCCGTAGACATGCGCTACATTAGCATAACAACGCATGACGGCACATTTACAACTGTAGAGACTCGGCGGCGGCGCAGGAGCAGAGTCACGGACCGTCGAGAGCAACAAAAGGGAAAATAACGAGGACTAGCGATATTTTCACTCTGATGCGCTCTGGGTTCTGAAACGCTGAGACTGAAGAGTGTTCCGGAGTTAATTTACTAGGAATATGCAAATCTGACGGCACGACATAATCACGATAGTCCTTTAACGGGACGATGCAGCGCGATCTTGTGGTGAGGCGAACGAAATTGTTGAAATGCGGCTTTATTCCTTTAAAAATTACATTCATTATTCGGCTAGTTGGGACCATTATTTTAATTTAAATATGCGCTGTTACATAGGTGATCGTTACATAGGTGAGACTGAACAGCCACTCCACATGAGGCATCGAAGACACGCGAATTCAGGACCCCAGAGCGCCGTGCATCTTCATCTTAAAGCCACAAACCACTCTATTGAAGACAGTGAGGTGGAGATTCTAAGTTGGAGAAGAGAGGGGTCGTAATGGGGGGTTAAGATTCAACCTTCCCGTTGTTTATAATGGTTTGTTGAAACCCTGGAGAAGCCCGAGGCATTCGGATGCTAATCAGGTATTCAGGGAGGAGGGAGCGAAAGTCAGTGTACAATAGGAAGTAAATGGCCCATCTCAGGTAGTTTCAAGGCCCATTATCAGTAGGTCCCGCCCTGTGGGCAGGGTTTACACAGTGTAGGATATAAACCGGAGTTCTCAGACTTGTTTCACAGATTGAGAATGACTCTTGGATGAGAGTCGAAACTTTTTATTTTTCTAAAACAGAGTTCAGATGACTACAACTGAATCTTTTTCTACAATGAAACACTCCTGGACGAATGAGGGATTACATCGACATGTTGCTATGATTTTTTATTATTTTTATTTTTGCTTTTTAGTGAGACAAACAATAACAACATTAAAAAAGACCAACAAAAAAGGCAAAGGGGTAAAAAACTATTTTGTTTTTGAATGTTTAGTTGATGTTTATTTTTGTATTTATTTTTTTCGCTCTCTGCTCAGTTTCTGTTGTGTTCTGTATTTTTGTTGTTGTTGGTGGTGTTGGTGTTTATATATATTTGAAAACTATTTGAAAACTAAAAAAAAAAATTTTATAAGAAAAATATGTAAATTAAATGCCTCGACAAGGATTTGTGTGAATCTTAAAAACAGACAAAACAAAGGATCATGGCCCTTGTAGTTCCTTCTGTTATTTTATGTTATTTATTTTTAATTTTTTTGCTTTTATTGCAACAAAACAATGAATGTAAACAAAGCATCTTATAATTCCATATATTGTGACAGCCCATGATCTTATTGTGAGGCTTTGGACGATACGATATCCCAATATTTCAGTTATTGTTACTAGAATGTACAAGTCCAAACTCTGAACTGGAACATTGGAAGGCAGAATAATAAGTCAAGATGATTAGATTTGAAAGTTGTAAGGCGTCTGATTAACACAACCGTCTTTCAAGGACTATCTTTCAAAGCTCGACTCTGGTAGAAGCCTTTTTGCCCGTAACGTAACGGCACATTGTCCTGTTAAATATTCCGTTTTGAGCCCTTTAATGCGCACAGCGGACGAGATGGCACATGCAATTCTTACAACACCTCCAGGGTTCCCATCCCCAAAAGTCACAAAGTGGACACGTCACATCAAGTGTTGAACGAGAAGCTTTTTTGTTTTGATTTTGTGATATGGCAACCCCGGAGAGCGTGCACAGAAGGGTCCACTTCATTACAGAGTGTGAGCGTGTTCTCTCTCCCCCTTTATTTCATTCCCTCTCTGTTCTCCACTCACCTCACTCACCCTCTTTTCTCAGAAGGAATAATCTGACTAACAATGATGTCCAAATCTCGCTGATATCATTCTCAAGAGACTGCGATAAATATTCAACGCCGTTTTTTGTGGAACCTGTCGAAATCGTTCCAAATCTTTTCTGTATTCACAAGAGCATGCGCCGCCAGGTCTTATTCACTCAAGAGTGTTGCAAAATGTTATCTTTTACACATTTATGGTTTGATGTTGGAGTAACAGACTGTGTTTAGCTTTAAATACATTGCTGAAATTATATTTTAATACTACTAAAATACTATTCCAAACTCTAAATGTGATCAAATGTTCATATAACTTTGCAGTGTATTATAATTCAGACATTTATTGTGAATTAAATGGTGCTCATTAGTTTCCAAATTGTAGCGTACTTACTTTTTCCAGCTTTCAAACTTTTAAAATAACTTTTTTTTTTCTTTAAGTCTATGTAGAAAATTAATTAGATTTACTTCCACAAGCCAAGAGGTGCCAGTTCCTTTCCTCAGTGACCGGAAATTAATTGTCTTTTTTAATCTTTGTGACACGTTTTAGAGAAGGTTTAGTCCAGATTTATGTAATTGGAAGAGTCTCTCTAGGATTTGGAATTTCTTTTTTTTAGGCAAGGTTTAATCCTGATTCTATTATCAGTTAGTCCTGGTTAAGTCTTGGTCGGAGTTGGGGAGAGTAGCCGAAGACTTTTACTCAAACAAGGCCAAGGTTACTTCAAATTTGATATTGCTCAAGTAGAAGTACAAAGTAATAGTCCAATAAATTACTAAAAACAGAAGACATTTACAAACTATTGTCATTGTAGACCTATTATGCAAAACCAATAAATAAAGCTAAAAAGAAAAGAAAAAATGCTAATGCTAATGTTTGTTGCTAATGGCTACACAGAGCTAATTTAGACAAAAGTAAATATTAATTCTCAAACATTTCATAAACTGGAAATGTGATAACAATGTCTAAGTCAATAAATTAACTTAAAAAGTGAATTTATTGACTTAGACCCCCCAAAAAAGCAATTTGATTCACCAGTTGAAGTTGAATAATTGAAAGGGCAATATCTTAATTAAAAATACAATAAATCTGGCATTTTCGATTTAAAAGATACAACATATCTGACATTTTAAAAAAAATAAAAAAAAATAAATCACATCGGAAGGCGCATTCAAATAGTTTAATATTGTTATCATAAAGCTAAACCAGGTCCAAACCAGAACAAGTGTGAAAATGCTCTTGGCTTTTATTTTACCTGGTTTCGTTTGTGTACAGAAGCTCGTTGTATTGAAGTGAGAAGTGAGAGGAGAACGTGCAAACGCCACACAAAAAGGCAGAGCGATCTGAGCCTCCACCGTCGCGCAGTGAGGAAAGCACATATAAAGTATTTTATGCGGTTGTTCTTGAAAAGTTTGACACCCGCTGGCCTGGAGTGAAGTCAAGTCTCTTCACATTGGTATTCCGTCCTCGGTGTCACTTTTGTGCCAAAGTGACATTGACAGAAGCCGCAAATGCCACCGCCTCCCTCAGTATTCCGTCTCTGTCGCCGAGCCTCACGCGGACGCTAACGCTAACCCGCCTTCTCTGTTTTCTCTCTTTTGCAGAACGGACACATCTGCTGCTCAGTGGACCCCATGTGCCTTTAGTCGCGGAGACCTGAAGGCGCCTGTACAGTTTCTCCATGTAAAAAAGAAAAAAAAAAAAAAATCACCAAATTCCACCTCTCCCCCCCAATGTGAAGTTCATCGTGTTGCGTAGTCACAGTCGACTCATTTTTGTGGGCGTGTGTTCCACATCTTAACAAGTACGCGCATGGTACAGCCCTGTCACAGAGAATCGCACCATGAAAAACGTAGCGGCTTTTAAACAGAGCTTTGAAAACCCCAACAGGAGACAAGACTGTTACAACGCATTCAAAAATAAGTTCACATAAAATAACGAGGCGTTCACAGAGTCACAACACGCTAATTTAGTCGTTCGACGCAGCAGGAAGTGACTAAACGAGCTTCAACTGACCATTAACTTAAACTTCGGATATTTATTCGATTTACTACATAAAAAGCTTCGACCGTTGTTGACCATCCACTACATTTATGTCAAGCTGCTCTCACCACTGCTCTTTTTCAAATTTCAATTCACATTTATTTTGCTTTGTATGACCGCGATGATAGCCAATAATCCGACTCATACATAAGTAGCAGTTTCTCTCGATAGGGCGGGGTCGACAGTAGTGGGTACTTAAAAACAGCAGACTTAAATAAGCAGAATAAACAATTGTTTGCATACAAAGGGACTAATAACGCGAAATGTCATACCTCGAGCATTTCGACTAATTCTCTGGCCAGGAAGAAAACTCATCCAAACTCTCGTTCGGGGCGGGAAAAGTAAGAAACCTGTAGGAGTTCCAGCATGTGCAAGTGCAACAATCTAAGTCCAAATAATTCCAATTATAGCAGTGTCATAAGGGTGCACATGGCCAAAGTGATTTCAGTGTCTCGTCATGCATGTTTTGTCAACATCTACAAAAATGTATCTATATAGAAATATGCTAAATTCAAACATCTAGAGAGACATGTAATTGATTTTTAAGGTATCATCATTACTTTTATTGCGAGTGGTTGATTTGTTTTTTTGAGGACAGGGGCATTTTAACGCTTCTGAGTGCACTCAGAAAGGTCTGTAATCAACAAAAAATATACCATTTTTAAAGAGTACATATTATGGCAAAATCAACATTAATGAGGCTTTTAACCTTGTTAGCACACATATTAGTTTTGGACTCAAAGTGGTGTCTATTATTTGATTACAGCTGAACTTGTGCGCGATCGGCTTATATTCTGTATTGTCCACTTGTTTGGCAGCACACTGAAGAGCTTCCAGTGCTCAGACAAATCGCCTTGTTTTTCACGGTAGTCTTGTTCCGGCTCTAAACATGACGAAAGGCGCGAACACCACCGACAAGAAGACGCGGTTGTCCCCCCGGCGCGTTTGAAACTCACAGTTGAGTGGACTCCGATGGACATCTAAGGCACTTAGTTATGAATATGTTATAGTATGAAATAGAAATAAGAATTTAACTCCAGTAGAGTAAGAGCACGTAGAACCGATTTAGAAACAAATCCATATCATGTAGTACCAGCTTATTTCAAAAATATGACAATTAGGCTGCACCGTTAGCAAGAATGCCTTAGGTCACTATGAGAGTTTTGCAGTTCGACATTTTCAGAGCCTGCCACATAGTGTGGAAAAAAATGTACATTCGGCTAAACAACCTATAATCTATCTCTCTGTTAGCCATTCTTATTCTGAGATTTTTGTTCCAATGGGTATTATAAAATTTGGGCTAAGCTCGGCAAAACACTGCTCTTCACGCTTGGCGCTCGGTGTATGAGGGGCAGGCATAGTTCTATAAGGAGATATATGATATGTTGGCAATGTTCCAAAGTAATCCAGGCATGTCCATCAATAGTATCAGTCTTTCATTTATCCTCAGCCGTAGCAGGCTGGTTACGCTAAACTCAAGTACGTCCAAACATCATCCTCTTTGTACACTGGACATATGCTGGTAGGTCGTCCGACCCATAGGCAGAGATAATGTTTTAATGCTATTCTGTGGAAGTAATAGAACAGTCTAGCTTCGGAGAAAGCAGACGGTCGACCCTATCACAAGACATGTTACATAGTGAACCATTAAGTGATACGACATTGTTTTTGTATTTTTTTACAAACCATGATGTCTTATATTAGTTTTAAAGGTGGCGATCTGCCTGTCTGCCGATGAAGATGGATCCATTTTATTCTGTGGAACCTTCTTGGACGCAAGAGAAGCATCTAGTTCGAACTCAGTAGTATTTGATTAGTAGCTGATTTTTTTTAAAATACTTTTTCGACAACGAACTCTAATGGCAGAGCAATAACAGAGCAAGAAACACGAAGATCGTGGACCCTCTTACCAACTAATGTTCAATCGGCATTTTAAAGTCACTATGTCTAGGATTTAGCAAAACTTTTGAAAAGACTGTGGTAAGCTCATTAAAGCGGTACTTCAACGCACAATCCTAACACGCGGCAGCGGCCTGCTGCTAACAGACAGACATTGCATGTAATACTTCCACCAATTAATCGTGGAAGCATGACCATGGTGGTCTCTCGTTGATAGCTCGGTTTCCATACTGTAACTGACTGTCAACAAATCCGCTCCTAAGCTGTCTGTCTGCATTGGTTCATGGCATGCTGTAAGAAGGCGCCATACTAAAAGGGATTTAAACGGATTACTCTAATATATTCATTTCTTATTTATAAATGATGTTATAGATTAGACCACACGCATTCTGACCCTTTCTTTCCCTGCCAACAAATTAAGCAACTAAATGAAACACAAACACAATAGGACACACATGGATCTCTGTTAAAGTATAATGTGAAAGCTCGTTGGTACTTGAGCTGGTCAGGGCAACATTATTCAAAGACGGTATGGTCCATAAGTGGGATTTACAGGGACTCGGGGTGTTCCAATGCTTTTTCAGCCGGTGGGCCGAATTTTATGAAAACTGATACGACGAGCAGAGGGCCAACAGACAACAACCGCATGAGGGACGAAATCATTTGGAAAGTGTTGGCCATTTGACCATCGTTTCGATGGGGCCTGGTCCACGTCTTTTCATTAGACTTGGAACATTATATTACGTTGGTATCAATTACATCAGAAATGCTTGAATTTGTCAAAATTTACAAGTAAAAAGCTACTACTCCTTTTGTTGCTTGATCAACTTTAGCTCAAGACCGGCACGGCCAACAAAAATGCAACAGTAACACTGGAGAAAGACATGGTCTGTTTGAGAGTCAAAACAAACACGCGTGAAGTAATAAATACACGTCTTTAAATATAACACAGAACACACAGGACTCGAGAAACAGGCAGCGGATTTCTTCAGCAATCACACAAGTGGAAACGATAAAAATCTGTAAATCTGGGTAAAATGAGTCATTTAGACAATATTAACAATACAGTATTGAAAAGGATGCAAGGGACGAACTTGGAAATAGCAACATTGTGATGAATCTCTAAAGTGATAAAAGATCAATGTTTTATCTATTGGTTTATGTTATTGTATAATTTGGCAAAGGGAATTTTCAGTATATATTATTGGCGTTGGTTAAAACAATTTTTATATCTAATTTATGACATTTTTACAGTACTCTGCTATGGCAACAAATAACATTATTGACAAGTAAACCAAAAAGGGTCTTAAACACACTTTTATTAACATCCAAACACTCATCACCAATAAAGACATGAGAGTGATTCTGTTGCTGGGCAGATTGTAACTCAAAGCCTGATTGACACCAGGCTGCCTACCACGACTCCATCCAATAGCGTTTTCTAAAGGAATGATCACATTACGACATTTAGGACCGTTTGGTTAAAACGTCATATGGAATTTTAAAAAAGAAACTCAGTGGAGCTGAAGTTTGGCTGGATAACACTGATAATAATAGGTGTTTTCATCGCTTATCAGGCCCCGCTTTCGGGCTATTGCAGTTTTTTGGGGCTGGCAATACAAAAATAAACGTGCAGATTATTGGCAAAACACAAATCTCCGCGACTGGATTTCAAGAAGTGGGCTGGGCTTTAAAGTGAGGACGGCATGTCCGTAAATAGCGGAGGATGAGTTCTCATCGGACTGCTGTGTGCCGAATGAGGGCCAATTTACTAAATGAACCTCCAAATAACTGCATTTACATTTGATATAATGTTTCACTTACATCATTGAGCTTCAAGCTTAGGTTACAGTTGTGCTAAACACAGCTTTTAACTCGAAATCTTTCTGCGGTAGATTTAATCTGATTCGCCACTTCTCAAACTTCGCCGCTTCCCGTTAGACAAATACTAATTCTCCAAATCTAAATAAAAAAACTACTAATTCTCATCTGTTAAACTAGTCTGAATATTGCAGCTAGCTAACTTTAAAGTGATGCACGAATGCATAACTATTTCTGTGTGGAGATGTTATTGGCTTTTCTCCCTCCTTACGGTATTCGAACGTATCCTAGCTGCCAATATTTCAGCCTCAACTCTGTATGACTTATCTTCATCCAGTCGTACTTTTAAACAGGCAGAACATGACATGGAAAATCAGTACGAATAAGTGGACCTCCAGTGGAAATGACGGGTGTGGCCGGCAGCAGGCTGTGTTTGCCTCCCAGTTATGCATATGTTACGCAGTAACATTGTCATTAGCACTCAATACTTTCGCGCGGACTGAGTACTCGCATAGTGACGTCAGCTGGGCTAGCGAATAACCACTACTGTTGCTCTTCCTAACCACAAAAGCAATAGTCAAAGGTTACTATCGGCGCGACAAAAAAATCGGCAGGCGACAAAACGTACGCGGGATGAGCTATTATGATTATGAAGTGTGTATCATTCTGTGCAACCTTGAAAAAACATAGGAGGCAAGCAAGAAAGAGTCTCTGATTTGGAGTCTTATAATCAACACACACTAATAGCCAAAACACATCATTTTGGCGGGTGGTCTTCCGAATCTAAAATGCCCGCCAATGCCTACACGTAACAACAGCCTGTTCCTAACTCCGATGGCAAAAATTGTCCCAAAACGAGATTTAAAAGACGCTGAATTAAATCGGCCCTGAACTCTTTTTATTCCGCAGAGCTAGTATGCCAGCCTGACGAGGCTAATGTGCTAAGCAATGTATCTGATTCGGCGTCACAAACGAATGAAAAATCTAAAGTATAAATTGGGGGAAACGACGATTTTAAAAACACAGGGAAGATTCGAAAAGCACATTTTCCATGAAGGCAAAGACACATGAAGAAAGAATTTGCAGAAAAAAGTAGGCCAATAAAAGCACCATGTGCAAACTCAAACTTCATATAACAACACATCCATACACAGCACATTTTGATTCAGCAAGTAAAGCACTTCGTACAGTTAATTTTTTTATATCCGTTTTTTCTTTTAACAAGTGCTAGTGAAACGCAGTGGCATACTATAAAACCTTTGCACTCGGCCTTACGTTCTAGCTTGCTCACAAAATTGTATCTTCACACGGCAACAATTTTTTTAGATCTGACTTTTCCAGAGTACAAAACAGCGCAAAACGATCAAATCCCAATACAGCTAAACAACCACAGGACCCGGTCCAGCCCTACATCATAACAGCTTTCTGAACACGTCTGATAATGATTGACAACTACTGTAACACTGTTTTAAGCAGGTCTAGACATTAAAGTCCTTTTATATATATTCTTTATACACAAACAGAACAGTTTGGACTGAAGTGAAATGTTGCTGTTTTGGGGAACAAAATTTATATGAAATTAAGAATAAAATGTGTAATTTTAAGCAGAAATTCCTTATTTTGTATTTGTTTATTACTATGAGCTATAATGTTTATCTAAAAAATGATTTAATATGTGTTTAACTGGTTTTACTGAATGTACAAAATATATTAACCGATTACTCGATTAATCGAAGAAAAGAATCGATAGATTACTCGATTACTAAAATAATCGATAGCTGCAGCCCTAATTGGTATTATCGATTCCAGCCTTGGACTTGGATGGAAGTGTATCGCACACCGCCGTTTTCTGGCGTCTTCCACCGAGTCGACGTGGAAAAGTGTTTTTAATTGCACAAAAAATGTCCTTGTTGGGCTCGCCACTCCACAGATCTGGGTTCTCATTTATAAACATAACGTGGATTTCATTCCAAAAGTGCCTCAAACTCACACCATTGACATCTCTCTGAGCAAAGATCACCTCCAGCGTTTTATCTCCACCGCTCATTTCAGGCCAAGTTGTCTTTTTGTAAATCACCAAACTTAACGTGGGAAAGTGACGTTCGTGCGCATGCTTTATAAATGAGACCCCTGACCTGTAACTTGGCCTGATGTTGATTGTAAAGTTGATTTAACAGTAACATACAGTTATTAGAAACCCTCGCGCTTGAAAACGTGAACCCGCCGCCGCTGTGTTCGGGACGACGTGAAACCGCGAATCGGGACGCGAATTTGGCCGAACGTGTGTCGTAAAGATCGTAAAGAGAAGGAGCTGGAGAGGAAGCGAGGAGGAGCGGCGGAGTGTTCTGTGGGGAAATAAAACCTCCAGCTCCGACTCATTTGTCTGTGCGCTCGGCTGATAATTATATTAAAGCTTTAAGTGCTCGCTGTGCTCTTACTCACTCCAGCGTTATCTGCAGAGAGGAGCGGGGTCACGGCGAGACGACAGAACGTGCCACTGCGGATGTACAGATGAGCCAAAACCACTTCTCAATTCAGACTTCCTCTTGATTTGAATAATAGTGTAAAAGTTGTATACGTCTATATTTTAACAGATGCACTTTTCCTCACTGAAATGTAATTAAAACCAAAAAGAATCAAGACCAACAAACTGAATCAATCAAAACCAGGCTGAACAATTATTCTTTTTGGTGAGTTTGAGAAATTCGAACGCGCAAACCGATTCATTCATAATTAGGGGCGTGTCGAAATATCGTGATACTAAATTGGGTTATACAGTATCGATATCGCGGGCTGCTGTATCGATATATCGCCATGAGTCACATATTTTTGTGTCCGCCGCCACAATTTGGTCGAAAGGAAACTTGTTCATATAAGCAAACCATTTGACATTGGTGACGGTTTTGATGATTAAAAACGGGTTAGGTTGTGCAGGCCGCAGTTTAACAAGGAAAAATGTTGTTTAAAAATTTATTGGGTTCATTAAAAAATAGTGACATAACGTAGAATATCATGAGCAATATATATGATTATCGCATGTATCGCAAAATTGTGATCATATCGTATTTATTCTTCTTTCACACTTAGTCCTGACACAGACTTCATTTGGTTCTGTTCTAGGCCTGGTCCAGTCTGGGGGTCCAGTCTGGGTTTAGCCACAGTTAAAATCATTCATTCATTCATTCATTCATTCTGACATTACAATCAGCCAGAGACAACAACAGTCACTACAAATGCAGAAGGTTTTTCTAGTCAGAGATTAAGTACAAAACGCAAAGATTTTTGAGTGGTTTTATTTACTTGTATTTTATTCTACTTGTACATACAGTATATATTTGTATCTTATTTGACACGTGTTTTTAAAGATTTTTTGGCACTTTAAACTATTTTCTTGAGCTTTGTTATTCTTTTGTAATGTGTGTGAGCAATTCAATCTGTCAATAGTTTGTCTAATATCCTGTTCTTGTCATATTTCGTCATATTTCATCACATTTTCAGATGTGCATCAAGTTTATTATTATTTCGCGGTTTCAGTCCATTGAGATGGAAAAACCTGAGCATTTGCTAAGATTCACTCTTTTTCACCAGTTTAGGTTTGAAAAAAGTGACACAAATAGAGAATTTACTGACATTCTATTCCCAAATGTCTACGATGTCTAACATAAAACCAGAGTATCCGAGTACAAAACTGGATAAAGCCTGAGATGCAATTCTGTGATGTCACGTGATGTTATTTTTCTGATTTATAGAGACACTAAACTGCCATTGATTCAGAGGGATAAAGGGTCACAAGGTCGTGCGCTGACCTTTCCCTGCAATTGCCTTCTCCTGTTTGGTCATATATTTTCATTTGGACTCAAACAGAGCAATGCAGCCATCAAACCTGGAACTAAACCAGGACTAGGTCTAAACCAGGACTGGACCAGGACTGGACCAGGATTGGACCAGGACTGGACAGTGACTGGACGCAGGATTTAACCTTGAATAAAGTAAACTGAGGTGAAACGGCGCCAGTCCGTCTGGGTTTGTGGTTCCCGTTTGAACACGCGCGTCGGGGCCGGTTCATGCCCGCGCGCACAGACCAAACACTCACTCATTCATTCATTCGCACCACAAACGCATCCATTCACGTATTTGACACACTTGCTCGCGTTTTTAGGATGATTCTCATAATCATACCCGCAGCTTGGTCTTGCGGCCATCGCTCCTCCGATGCGGCGCGTTGGACCCGGTTGGATGACCGAAACAGAGCCGGGACTTCCTGGTAGTTTAACCATGTGACCTCCATGACGTAACCGCGAGCTTTACGCAGTTCTTTTTGTTATTTTGAACATTGATGAGGTCTTGCTTTCGTAGGAAGCACATGTTTGTTGTACATTTATTTAGTGTTTTAATTATCCTTGTGTTTTGCTCAGTGGGAGGGGCAAGTGAAGGATGACGGGGTAAACGGTTACAGAGGGTAACCGGGGTGCTGAGAGAGGGGAGAGTCAAAGGACACTCTACGTTAGAACGCTGTAAATATATGTATTTTTGGACATTGCTCTTCCTCACTGTAAACATTTTGCACCATTTTTGCACTTGGAGTTTGGCACAATAAATCCACCTGAGCACTTGGAATTGGACTTCGCCTATGTTTTTTAAAGAGCGCGGCTGCGCTATAAGGCCTAATAATCAACCCAAATTTACCCTGTAAAATATCAAGGCTAAATCAGAATAAAACTGACTTTACTGCGACTGAATCAGGGTGAAATTAAGAATAAACCAGGTCTAAAGTAAATGTATCTAATCCAACATGATATCAGAACTAAATCCGGTGGATACTAAGGGTGTGTTTACATTTGTTTGGTCCTGTTTGAGCCCATTTTGGTCCTGATAGACTTGAAACAGCACTGTTCTAGTCAAAGTTTAGTTCCTAACCCAAAAAGATTAATTTGGTCTTCTATCAAGGTTTTTTTTTTTTTTGATTAAGTCCTGGTTTGACCCCAGTTTAGTCTTGATTTGGATTTGGTTTCTTCCGGTTCTAGTCCTGATTTAGTCTTGACTTTTAAAACTAAATCAGGACTGAACCAAGGCTAGAATTAATCTTAAATTTTGCCTAAACTAATCTAAATAATGAAGTTTAATCAGAATTTATGCAGTACTTAATAACCTTAACTAAACTAGTACAATTATGGGACAAAACTAAGTCTAAACTAGTTCTAAATCCGGAGAAAACAAATATAACACAACAAATTCCACCAGAAGACTTCTTAAATGTAAATGGAAATACTTTATTTCACTATTACACAAGAACAAGCCGTGAAATAAATACAAAAAAGAGAAAAAAGGAACCCAACGCAACAAAGCACCACATAATATCAACAACTTCAAATGTGGCAACGGAAACTTAAGCTAACGCGCTAGCTAGACTTTAATTCGTTTAATTTACAAATCAGCAAAACAATTGGGACACCAAGCACAGTCATGCCAGTAATAGTCGTATTTTACAGAGCCGTGTGTGGAGATGTTACAGGAGGGAACGGTGAGCTTTAAAGTTGAATTTGACGACAACAACAAAAAAGAACGAAGAAGGATCGTGGTGAGTTGTAGTCCATCGTGTGGTCGTGTTTGGTATTTCACAAAGTTTGCATTTGGTATAAAGAGGGTTTGAGGAGGCAGACATTGGGCAAAGCAATACATTTCGACATAGCACACAAGAGTTAGCCTGGCCAGTCCAATCGGTCCACTTTTGTAGCTGAAACGGGTTTAAACGCGCCTTCAGTTCAACCTACAAACAGAGATTGCTCAAACGTTTACCGATCAGAAGGGGTTCTTTTTGTCAGTTCTGGTTTTATTTTTCCATTTTATTATGAACGTTGTTGATATAAATGAATTCCAATTGTTGCTTTTACTACGAGGCAAGGGAAATATACAACCATCGATGAATTTTTATGTTTTGGACGGTGGTAAATAGTTAAAAGCAAGAGAATCGACCCCCGGAATCTACTTGATTAAAGGAGCTGTAGCTGTACCTAATTTTTACCATCTTAAAAACAGAACCAGTTCATTTAAAAATGGTTCGCAGCAGTCCAAACACACTCCTAGCATCTTAATTTATTCACCGTGATGCGTTTCTGAGTGCTTCCAAGTCCAGAGCGGAGTTTACCGTCACTGTAATGCTAACAACAACTAGCATGCTAACAGTTCGTGGTTAGCGGACAATATAACGCTCTACAATTAGATTAGCAAACGGCACACGGCGGACTCATTATGACCCGAAGAGCTGCTTTTGCACAGCCTCTCTAAAGCGGCAGGTATGCTAACCGTTGTGTTATACAGTAGGCTAGGCTAATGCTTTTCCAGTGATTTGTAGAAAATATATTTACATTTCATGGTAACAAACTACAAATTATAACCGAAATAGAAGCGGACAATGGCTGGCCAGGCTGCGTAGAACGAGCTGGATACCTGAAAGTGTTTTTTGTACATTTACATAGAGCAGTGCCGTCCCATTTGGTTCAACTGTCTACAATGCAAAGTGGAAATCTACTTTAGTCAGGACTTGAGTTCAGAAAATCTTTATTGATAAGAGTGGTTTTGACTATTTACTGGATTGGCCAAAGATTCACTATCTGAACTTTTCCGGTGGAGGGTTCGCCACACGCTCGTCACGATGGAATGTTACGCAGTACGGCTTTGAACCGGGCCGAGCACCTACAAGTCAAGTCTGTGAAGAGGCGTGCCCGTTTAGTGTAAGAATGTGTTTTTATAGGTATTTTTTTTATGAATGTAAGACAAATGTGTTCGATGTCACACTGTGTAACAATCCAGGCAAAGCAACAACATCTCGATGCGCCATCGGAAAAGTTACGTAGTGCCACTTTTTAAGATATTTCTGGATGGTTTGAATATAGTGGAGTTACGTACAGAATTTGGTTTCGAGTGCAGTTTCTTACTCCATTCGCAGATCATTTTGTTTGATAAAGTGTTCAATATACGTCTCAAAAAGCAAAATTCATCCAGTTTAGTCAAAACTGGATGTCAAGATTATTCAGTTAATCAATATTCATGTTTATTCAGCTCAAAATAATATAATTGTAGGAACTAAAATATAATAAACATGTCAATTTTAGAAGCAAAATTAAGTCTTTCAATTGCGTTAGCAGAAATTTTAAGTAAGTGTTTTTATCTGGCTGTTTTGTTGCATTTACTTCATTTTGTCATTCAGAAAGTTTGATTCCATAAAGCCGGTCACAAAATTGAGGAATAGCAATGTGTTAGACAATGGTGATGAAAGAAAATTATATATTTCTCTGTCGTTTAGTCACGATCTCTCTGTAATCGCGAATCAATGTGTTTAGCACAACAATCATCACGCGACAAATTCAACATTATTCGGTCAAAACTACTCAAATCAAAGTGAATATTCTCATTCGAAGTCACTTTAAGTAAATGTAGATGTTCTTTTCTGCAGCGTATAGCCCCCCCCCTGTGCCCCTTGTCTGCGTCTGGGACAGTGAGGGGGACGGGGGGGAGAGGTGGAATTTGGTGATTTTTTTTTTTTTTTCTTTTTTACATGGAGAAACTGTACAGGCGCCTTCAGGTCTCCGCGACTAAAGGCACATGGGGTCCACTGAGCAGCAGATGTGTCCGTTCTGCAAAAGAGAGAAAACAGAGAAGGCGGGTTAGCGTTAGCGTCCGCGTGAGGCTCGGCGACAGAGACGGAATACTGAGGGAGGCGGTGGCATTTGCGGCTTCTGTCAATGTCACTTTGGCACAAAAGTGACACCGAGGACGGAATACCAATGTGAAGAGACTTGACTTCACTCCAGGCCAGCGGGTGTCAAACTTTTCAAGAACAACCGCATAAAAATACTTTATATGTGCTTTCCTCACTGCGCGACGGTGGAGGCTCAGATCGCTCTGCCTTTTTGTGTGGCGTTTGCACGTTCTCCTCTCACTTCTCACTTCAATACAACGAGCTTCTGTACACAAACGAAACCAGGTAAAATAAAAGCCAAGAGCATTTTCACACTTGTTCTGGTTTGGACCTGGTTTAGCTTTTATGATAACAATATTAAACTATTTGAATGCGCCTTCCGATGTGATTTATTTTTTTTTTTATTTTTTTAAAATGTCAGATATGTTGTATCTTTTAAATCGAAAATGCCAGATTTATTGTATTTTTTAATTAAGATATTGCCCTTTCAATTATTCAACTTCAACTGGTGAATCAAATTGCTTTTTTGGGGGGTCTAAGTCAATAAATTCACTTTTTAAGTTAATTTATTGACTTAGACATTGTTATCACATTTCCAGTTTATGAAATGTTTGAGAATTAATATTTACTTTTGTCTAAATTAGCTCTGTGTAGCCATTAGCAACAAACATTAGCATTAGCATTTTTTCTTTTCTTTTTTAGCTTTATTTATTGGTTTTGCATAATAGGTCTACAATGACAATAGTTTGTAAATGTCTTCTGTTTTTAGTAATTTATTGGACTATTACTTTGTACTTCTACTTGAGCAATATCAAATTTGAAGTAACCTTGGCCTTGTTTGAGTAAAAGTCTTCGGCTACTCTCCCCAACTCCGACCAAGACTTAACCAGGACTAACTGATAATAGAATCAGGATTAAACCTTGCCTAAAAAAAGAAATTCCAAATCCTAGAGAGACTCTTCCAATTACATAAATCTGGACTAAACCTTCTCTAAAACGTGTCACAAAGATTAAAAAAGACAATTAATTTCCGGTCACTGAGGAAAGGAACTGGCACCCTCTTGGCTTGTGGAAGTAAATCTAATTAATTTTCTACATAGACTTAAAGAAAAAAAAAAGTTATTTTTAAAAGTTTGAAAGCTGGAAAAAAGTAAGTACGCTACAATTTGGAAACTAATGAGCACCATTTAATTCACAATAAATGTCTGAATTATAATACACTGCAAAGTTATATGAACATTTGATCACATTTTAGAGTTTGGAATAGTATTTTAGTAGTATTTAAAATATAATTTCAGCAATGTATTTAAAGCTAAACACAGTCTGTTACTCTCCAACATCAAACCATAAATGTGTAAAAGATAACATTTTGCAACACTCTTGAGTGAATAAGACCTGGCGGCGCATGCTCTTGTGAATACAGAAAAGATTTGGAACGATTTCGACAGGTTCCACAAAAAACGGCGTTGAATATTTATCGCAGTCTCTTGAGAATGATATCAGCGAGATTTGGACATCATTGTTAGTCAGATTATTCCTTCTGAGAAAAGAGGGTGAGTGAGGTGAGTGGAGAACAGAGAGGGAATGAAATAAAGGGGGAGAGAGAAACACGCTCACACTCTGTAATGAAGTGGACCCTTCTGTGCACGCTCTCCGGGGTTGCCATATCACAAAATCAAAACAAAAAAGCTTCTCGTTCAACACTTGATGTGACGTGTCCACTTTGTGACTTTTGGGGATGGGAACCCTGGAGGTGTTGTAAGAATTGCATGTGCCATCTCGTCCGCTGTGCGCATTAAAGGGCTCAAAACGGAATATTTAACAGGACAATGTGCCGTTACGTTACGGGCAAAAAGGCTTCTACCAGAGTCGAGCTTTGAAAGATAGTCCTTGAAAGACGGTTGTGTTAATCAGACGCCTTACAACTTTCAAATCTAATCATCTTGACTTATTATTCTGCCTTCCAATGTTCCAGTTCAGAGTTTGGACTTGTACATTCTAGTAACAATAACTGAAATATTGGGATATCGTATCGTCCAAAGCCTCACAATAAGATCATGGGCTGTCACAATATATGGAATTATAAGATGCTTTGTTTACATTCATTGTTTTGTTGCAATAAAAGCAAAAAAATTAAAAATAAATAACATAAAATAACAGAAGGAACTACAAGGGCCATGATCCTTTGTTTTGTCTGTTTTTTAAGATTCACACAAATCCTTGTCGAGGCATTTAATTTACATATTTTTCTTATAAAATTTTTTTTTTTAGTTTTCAAATAGTTTTCAAATATATATAAACACCAACACCAACCAACAACAACAAAAATACAGAACACAACAGAAACTGAGCAGAGAGCGAAAAAAAATAAATACAAAAATAAACATCAACTAAACATTCAAAAACAAAATAGTTTTTTACCCCTTTGCCTTTTTTGTTGGTCTTTTTTAATGTTTGTTATTGTTTGTCTCACTAAAAAGCAAAAATAAAAAATAATAAAAAATCATAGCAACATGTCGATGTAATCCCTCATTCGTCCAGGAGTGTTTCATTGTAGAAAAAGATTCAGTTTGTAGTCATCTGAACTCTGTTTTAGAAAAATAAAAAGTTTCGACTCTCATCCAAGAGTCATTCTCAATCTGTGAAAACAAGTCTGAGAACTCCGGTTTATATCCTACACTGTGTAAACCTGCCCACAGGGCGGGACCTACTGATAATGGGCCTTGAAACTACCTGAGATGGGCCATTTACTTCCTATTGTACACTGACTTTCGCTCCCTCCTCCCTGAATACCTGATTAGCATCCGAATGCCTCGGGCTTCTCCAGGGTTTCAACAAACCATTATAAAAACAACGGGAAGGTTGAATCTTAACCCCCCATTACGACCCCTCTCTTCTCCAACTTAGAATCTCCACCTCACTGTCTTCAATAGAGTGGTTTGTGGCTTTAAGATGAAGATGCACGGCGCTCTGGGGTCCTGAATTCGCGTGTCTTCGATGCCTCATGTGGAGTGGCTGTTCAGTCTCACCTATGTAACGATCACCTATGTAACAGCGCATATTTAAATTAAAATAATGGTCCCAACTAGCCGAATAATGAATGTAATTTTTAAAGGAAATAAAGCCGCATTTCAACAATTTCGTTCGCCTCACCACAAGATCGCGCTGCATCGTCCCGTTAAAGGACTATCGTGATTATGTCGTGCCGTCAGATTTGCATATTCCTAGTAAATTAACTCCGGAACACTCTTCAGTCTCAGCGTTTCAGAACCCAGAGCGCATCAGAGTGAAAATATCGCTAGTCCTCGTTATTTTCCCTTTTGTTGCTCTCGACGGTCCGTGACTCTGCTCCTGCG
Source organism: Chaenogobius annularis (assembly GCA_015082035.1). NCBI lineage: Eukaryota > Metazoa > Chordata > Actinopteri > Gobiiformes > Gobiidae > Chaenogobius > Chaenogobius annularis. Next base: position 370,864 of record BJKM01000552.1, read on the forward strand.
CCGCCGCCCGAGTCTCTACAGTTGTAAATGTGCCGTCATGCGTTGTTATGCTAATGTAGCGCATGTCTACGGGGCGCTAACATAAACAAAACGCAGAAATTCACTCTCAAACGTTGATTTATAAAAACTGTTTAAGTAAGAACAAAATGTCTTAATTAAGTTAAATGGATCTGATTTTTGTTAAAACATTGAATTGTTTTTTTTTTTTTTGTTTTTCCGACTTGATGACTGGAAAAACAGAAAGTCTGAGGACAACTGAACGTAGCATCAACGACAGTGCCAAATGCAACAACAAAAAAAAAAAAAAAAAAAGGCTTTTTTATTACATCATCCTGTCTATTGAAATGAATTTTTTTTATAGTGAATACATTATTTTGCAGGCTTAATTTTGTGTTAAATAAATTGTAATGTGGTCGGTTCTCCAGTCGCCACAAGGGCTTTATTAGTATAACTTTATTGAACAATCTGTCTGCCCCAAGTCTCATTTTGATTCAATAAAGCAGAGATAATGACAAGGTTGGTGTTAACTAGAGTCTGATAAATTGGGTTGGGAATTTCTAATCACCAATAAACTCAAAATTAGAGAAATGAAATGACTCTCAAATGAAGCATAAAATGTACCGAAATTTGGCAGAAGGAATGAAGCCGCAATTCCCACAGACAATCATTTTAGATTAATGGCTTCTTGCACTGTTTTAACTAAACTGTTATTGGCACGAGTTAAGACGAAATTGCAGCGTGAAAAGAAACATCTGTACTTAAGTTTATTAGGAAATTGTGTGGAAATGGTTTGGTGGGACAGAGAATAAAAGGGAGTGAGAGAAAATGGAGGATTAATCAACAATTCAATCGAAATCGCACCGCAAAACAACAAATTATTCTTTATTATTATGCGTAAAATCTGCTGACCCTGTCGTTTGCATGAGACTCTCGTATTAGTGAGGCAGTTTCTATGCCAATGATAGAAAAGGCTTCAAAGTTGTAGTGTGAGAAAGAGTAGGGAGGGACATTCGGTAAATTTTCAAGGCCAAGAATCGAAACCAACGTAGCAACCACACGTGTGCATGGCTCTTATCCACTGCAATCTGACGGTATGGGTCTGAGAAGCTAGACTTTACACTGCCCTGAGTGGGTATAGCTAGAACATATACTTTGAAGACGTACAACTACAGTGGGTTGCGGTAAATGCACCTTTTCAGCAACAACACCACCAACATAGATTAGTCCTGCCCTTAAGTCCTGCCTTTGTTCGCCTTCTCGCCTCATTATGGAATGTTTTACACTATTCTGCTGCTCAAAGGTCTTTTTACAACATATATTTCACTTTATGACATGAAACAACCTGGTAAAGCCTCTAATCTACTTGGAAATCATCCGACTGTCTGATTTTCTCACTTGACCATGGTTTCAGCAGGTTGTTGTAAACAGAAGGAATATTGTAGCCAAGTCCACACAGTCCGTTTCAAAGAAGGATTCTCTTTTTTTAAACAAAAAATTGCCTGCTTCACACGTCTTTCATTCCACCCCTTTCTCCCTGCTGAAATGTGCTCCTCATCGTCGTCAAATGTGTGGTTTTTGTGGTGAAAACACTCTTAATTTCATCTATAATTTTCTCGATTGAAACTTCTCCTGTGAAGTGGCAGTGAGAATCTTCTCTGCTGTATTTAGGTCCATTTGTTCTGCTACAAGGCTTGCTTGAAATGTTTATTTTAAACTGTGTGTAATTCCATCTGCAGCCAGTAGAAGCTCAGTTACTCTGGCATCTCCCAAAGCTGTGATACTAATACAAATATATATTCTTTAGTTCTAGAACATGAAATGCTAAAATAAACGTACTCTAAGAGCATGTTTAAAGGCCAATGAAAATACAAATAATGCATAATATTTGTCCTTCAAGATGAAACTTCTCTGACCAGTGCCTTCAGATTGAAAATGACTTCTGGATGGCAATGGAAACACCTTGATTTTCCAAAACAGCGTCCGAACACTAATCCTTTGAAACGGTTTCTAGCACGGACCATTCCTGGATGAGGGATTAAACAGACTCATTTCATACTCTCTGACGTGTTAACGCTTCTGGACGTGTTTAAAACGTGCACTTTCAACAAAACCCTACAATCAAAACATAAAATTGCAATTAGATAGTTTCCTCACTCATCCAGCTTAGCTATGAGCATGGCATTTGAAAACAATACACATATAACGCTGGGAAATGCTAAGTGGACAAAAACACTTATTTGCGTAACGTTAGCGACTTAGCACAACAGCCAGTCCAGAGTGATTAAATGCTATTATGCTAATGCTACGTGCTGATGAGAGCACTCGCAGGTGCCTTCACGAGCATTTTGTTAATGCCCACGGCTTCCATTAAGACTCACCCATGAATATCAGCATTGTTTATGGCTGCAATGTGTCACAAAAGCAGATAATGCAGAGGACGCGCCTGTAGCGGCATCTAAACGGCGTCATTATCCGACAGTTGTAGTTTACGTGTTCTCAAATTAACACATGCAGTTAATCTTGGTGTGATGATTTGAGCTGACACGGAAATTAACAGCCGAGAGGTGTGAAAGTTTCCCTTTAAATGTAGTGCTTTTTGTCTGTCAGAGCGAAAATAAATCGCGGTTTCCCAAAGTTCTAAAATGTTGGCAAAATGTGGTTCATACGCCGCTTGGGCCATTTACAAATTCACCTTTCACAATCAATAAATCGTTTTGCCCTTATTCTAACGATTGTAACACTTCCATTTTCCTTTAATGCAGGTGCTATAAGTGACTAAATAAATGATGATACGATAATAATACTAATAATGAGAGCCAGAGAGTAACTGCAGGGTAAATAATTCAGTTCCTGTTCATTTAGGATTAGGCCAGGACAGTTTTTATGGAGGAACTGATCAATGTGCTTTCATGTGTTGCAATGGTAATTATGAATGTACTGACGTCCAAATAAAGTATCATAAACACCAACATAACGCAACACCAAGGCCCTCCTCAGGCCAATGACCACATGTTTGATATGAAACAAACCTGGACATGTTTAGGCTGCACGCTGTGACTGTGATGCATCTGCTCAGCTGATTTAACTCTTTGTCCTACTTGGAGCAGTCAAGACTCTTCAGAACCGTATGTGGCGTGGGAAGTTGGTACGACCCCTTCATCCGATTTACCCTCGAGCTGATTTCCGTACTCGAGGGCCTCCCTGATCCAACATGGTGTTATGACTGTGTTATGACTTTAGCAATGGCCATGAGATGGTTTCTCTCTTGCAGTGGTCTAGGTTGCCAGACTTAAATTGTTCCTGGTGGGTTCCTCTCTTAGTGGCTCGGGTTCCATGAAAACGTGCCCGCAACTGTGAAATTGGGACGATGGTGCGTACTTACGTCTGGACCTGGGCACGGTTCTGAAGAAAGCCGTACTGCAGATGGCCTGTCGACATGTGACTGCATTGAACTGCATCATGTGACACTTCTGAGGAGGCAGCAGAGTGTAGCCAAATAATTGTCAAGAATGATCAGTCCGTTAGATCTGATAAGTTTATTTAAGTAGAGTCAGGTCTGTGGAGATGCAAGCTCGCTCTCAAGGACACGTACTTTGACGTTTTTCAGTGCAATAAAAAATGAAAAAAGACAACAACATGCTTTTATTT